>JAUESH010000024.1:7227661-7290197 GCA_032275165.1 Synergus magnus
AGAATATCTGGTTATATTGACCAGAATGTTACACCAGAAAAATATCTAGTAAAAAATTCTGGTTATTCTTACCAGAAATTCTTGTTACATTTACCAGAAAAACTGATTAAAATCACCAAAAGATGATCAACCAGAAATTTCTAATATTTATAGCCAGAATAAATAGTTAGGCTACATTTAACACTTTTTCCAGTTAAAGTAAGCAGAATTCTAGTTATTTTAACCAGACTTTTTTTTGAGTGTAGGAATTAGAAATTCCTGAAGGGTGTTTGTTTCAAGAATTTGATAATGATGTATTGATGGTTATTTCATCAATTTACCTGAGAGGGTTGGGCCTAAAAATCTTAATAGTTGGTGGAAGAGAAATTTTCCAGATTATTGATGCATTGATGACCTTACATCGCCTGGCAGCCGCTAGATTGGCAATCGAGCGTGCCGACGGCCAGAAGAGGATGGCCAAAGTTTCTCAGGGCGTTCAAGTTTCATGGTGGTTGATATTTCATACAGAGCGGGTAACAGGTACCCCCGACCCGTCACCCACTGCCTATAACGTCACCTATATTGTTTGCGTATTACCCCAAGTGGTGTCCCCTCTTTGAACAAAGTGTGGTTTCCCGTCCGGGTATATCCCTGATAGCTCGATAGGGCTTCGCATATACGCACTGATCCTTCTCCGATTAATTCACCACTATAAAAGGTAAAAATTCCCAACAGTAATGCTATTCAATCCTAAGTTACGTTGATAAAGTTAACTAAACGGTTAATATGTCAGTGAACACAAATTGCATGGCACTCCTTATTCTGGATTAAAATTTCCTTTCTTTGGCCAACTCCAGTTGGATAAAATTACTCGAATTGACAAGAAATACGTGGAATAAGTCGAGCGAATGAACACCGAACCCTATTTTGCATTAAACGTGCATTCTCTTGCGACCGATTAAGTCTTGAGAAGAACCGCTTGTCCAAGCCGCGAATCGTGTTTCTTAACTCGAATGAATGTCCTCATTGTCCAAGCGTGAGAACTGCAGGCACGCGCTTCTTCGCGTAAATTCGAAATAATTAAATAAACGATCTGCCAATTCGCACGTTCTCATGATTTAATTGCATTGAGAGATTCTGCAATTCAAAGGGAAACGCGAAGCATATGCTGGAATGACGAAAGCCTAAGCTAACACAAGTTTCTTTCAAGTAAAGCTTTTAATTGCACAAATTAAGATCCCCAATCGATGAAGGAAAAACTAAAACTGATGTTAGATCCTGAATTCCATTTTGACCTTTAAATTAAAATTTTTTGACGCATCTATACAAAGTTTCAGCTACGGCGGCTTTTTGCTGGTAATAAATTAGTCACGCGTTGAGTCCATGATATTATTGTGAGGTCAATTTGACTTCAGCATTCAATAGCCAGATGACTTTGCCGATAGGATTCATTCCTGGTGAAAAAGTGGACTCCTGGTGAATTGACGGAGGGCCGACTACTGGTATCCGAGTCTTTTCAAGCCGACAAGGCGATCCGGCTCATCGGCAGTACAGTAGTCTCGACTTGTCGCAGGACATAAGACTGTGTTAAGCTTGTGTTGTTAAAGAGGAGGGAGGATGAGGACCGGAACGGGATTCAGAAGCTGGAGTTTGAGGAGCGCATGAGAATCGGGGAGAGAAGAGAAGAAAGGGAGCGCGTGGTAATCCAAGATTTATCTCGCCGACACTGACACTCGGGAGTCCTGCGATTCGGAGGCTACCTAAGACCCTACTTTCATGGCATCGGGCCTCATTCGTGGTTGAAAATGTGGCAACAAACTGCACAAGAATGGAAATCAAACTCTTATCGATCATCCTAACCAATTCTAACTAAGAAACACTGGATTTAGAATAAAAATAATAATTCCGAGGGGTTGAAAATTTGACCAAGCGGGTGTACAGTTGTACATCTACTTCTGACTTCAAGATATTTCAGTATATTTCCATAACTTCAGAAGATTTCATTGACTTCAGGAGATTTCAAGAAAATTCCAGTGAATTCTGGTGACTTCAACTGAATTCAAGTGAATTCATGTGATTTCACGTGACTTCATGTGAATTCAAATGACTTCAAGTGACTTCAGAAATTCCAGAAGAATTCAATGATTTCAAGAGATTTCAAGTGACTTCAGGAGAATTCAGATTTCAGTGCAAATGTACACCTGATTTCACGAGTTGTCAACTCCTCAAATAATTCTTTAAAACTTCAATTACTTCAATACCTGTTTTAAAAATGAATTCGAATCCGAAGTAATATAAGACTATAGAAGTAACTATTAAACGAAATTCAGAGTAGTGAAAAAAGAGGACGCAATTAGTTGAAATCGTACATACCTGAGCATTATAATCTTCCGCGGGTAGCGATAAATCGTCGCCGACTACCCGCGTCCGATCTGCTCGATTAAAGTAAAATATATGGGACCTTTAATTACGAAGAGATTTCGGGAGCAGGACTGGCCAATAGTATTATGCATTTGTGAACGAGTGAGGAACAGAGGGTGGAGGGGTTAAGCGGGCAAGTGATGAAGGGGAAAGAGAAAGAGAGAATGTGGAGAGGTGAGCAATGAGGAAAAAGGTGGGCGAGTTGGAGGGTATCTGAGATGCATTATTCATGCGATGGGAAAAGATATGATATGATCCAATATGTGGCCCCGTCCATACCCATTTGGCAGTTCTGAGAACACTGCGAGAAGCCCTTGCTAAGCTGCTACAAATTGGTGCTCGAACTTTCCTGCAATTTAGGATACAGCACCGTTTCCCTATTGACAATGAAACTGCGGCTTCTTCGGTTAGTTTCGAAATTGCTCGAATTTTACATTAAGAGCAGGGGCTCCTGCTCAGGGAAAATAGGCTATTAGGAATCTTTGACATCTAGGAAAATAGGCTATTAGGAATCTTGCCATCTAGGAAAGAAAGTCTAAAATTTTAGAGTATAAATTCAGAATTCAAGCAAAGTATGCTTTACGCAATGAGAGTTATAGAAATTCTTTAGAGTAGAAATAGATAGAAAAGGGAAACGAAGCAGCTTGAACTAGAGGTAGAGAAGCCAACTTATACTCCCCCACTTTCTCTGAAATCCGCGAGATGCCGTTAGCCTTGCTCCTGCTACAGTAGATCCTGAGGAGCATCTCGAGCGAGCCCTCTTAAATTAATTACAAGGAAAAGATCCGCGTACCCGATCCCCGACCTCGAACCCTCCCTTCTCTCTTCAGGAAAAGAGGGTACTGCGTTCAGCCAAGTGTTTAAAAGACGGGAATCCTCGTTAGGGAAAAAATCTCTTGGTATAAAATTCCTTCACGTACCTAACGGGAGCGAGAGATTTAAACTGCGTTTCTAACCTGGTCTCGATACCATGTAATAATTGACGATTCCTAAGTCAAAATCAGTAATAAAATTGTCTTAAAGGAATTTAAATATCCTATATTGTATAGATGCAAAAAGAAACAGTTTTTACTGAGCGAGTATTCTAATATGTTAGTATTAAACTCAACAACATTCTCATGTTGATTACTAAAGATTAAGTAAGCTTCTTCCGAGGCTTATTCTATAGGTAGGATGAAATGTGTCTATATTAATCAGGATTGCTGATTCTAACTGTCGAAGCACATTAGTCTGCTATCATTAGTTCACTTCATTTCAGACTTGGCATCTCTGTTTCTTTCGATTACTTTGTACTCAGCCTTCGACTCTACAAAGTATCCTCTCTCTAAACATAAGCGCTATTTGCGTGGCTTTATAAGCTGCAGAGTGTAGACGCTCGTGTAGTTTTAATAGAGCCATTAATCATCCTTTTTTATTCTTCTGCAAAATGAATAGCTTTATATCGCAATATTGATGACTTTATATTCAGCCTCAGTGTTAGTAGAAAAATCGCCTGCTTGGAGATCACGTGCGCTTGCAGAGAAGTGCGAACTAGCTGAAATACCTGTAGAGGGGCTTATCACGGATTTCATGGAGCGGAACGATGGTAGGACGAGTTCTCCAGCTAATGCTGCCGTAATCCTATAAGCAGCATAAGTCCCGACGACTGGTCGGAATAATTCCGATAGGCTATTTTACCCTCTTTCACTCATCCCCTCAAATCCTACTCCTCGAGGATAGCGATCGCTACTTTTTCTCGTCAAAGTAAGGACCGAAAGTTGTCCTACATCATGTCATTCGTACTATGAAGCCATTTTTCTCTCCCAATTGATATATCAAATGTATTTTAAATTTTCACAACTGATGACTTCGATTCCGAACGTGAGAGGTAAATTCACAAAAATTCTTTTTGTAGGATTACTTAACTAAAAAGAGACACTGAACGTGTCATTGTCTTCAAATCACTTATGGTTAGGCTTGAATGCGACAAGGTTGCCTCGCAAAAATTACCATTCCAGTAAATATATTCTCAGATTCGTGTCATCAAAGTACCTTTTGTTTTGCTACGGCTCGAAAAATTCCACCGGGTTTGAATTCAGTGAAACTTTACGACTGAGCGGTGACAACCGTGTCGTTGAACGACGGTAGGAGAGCACAAGTCTCTTATCCTCAAAAAAGCAAGTAATCGATTCAGAAAATGTAGCATCCATCCAAGAATCGCCGACAAGCAAGCGCGCACGACGAATTTCAACGACTTCCAGATCCTACTCTGTTTCAAATTTATATCTCCGTGAGAGTAGAAACCCTTCTACCTGCACCGTCCAGAGAAAGAGAGTGATAAGAGAGCTGCCATAAGAGGAGGTTCACTCCCGACGAGTAAATAGGAGGAAGAAAAAGAGAGCAAAGAGGATCACAGCGATTTCGTTCCTTTATGCAGGTAAATGCACGCGCACACGCACACGTATCGCGCAAAAGTCGAGCCGACCGAAACATATTAACACACAATGAGATAGTTTTGTTCCTTCAGTCGCTTGCTTATTCGTTTCTCCTCGCCCAAGGTTCGCCAGAAGCACGTTCCATACTTCGAATACCTTCCTACCGGGTGTCCTGCGGAATTGTGAGAAAATTGCCTGAATATACATTATTTAATGTCTTACTAGGACTCATTTTGCTCTCAAGATCCAAAATAGTTTAAAGATGTCCTAAGGAAACAGATGCATGACATTGTGGCTTATAGGTCGACATTTCCAAGAGAGAGAATAAGCCAGAACCGCAGTCAATGTGTGAAACTGATTATCAAAGAACGGATTATGGTTTAGGTTTAGATGATGGTTTAAAATACAGGATTCTAACCACTTTCGAACTTGCATAACAGAATTATTATTACTGAAACATACTTTTTATGGATTCCTTCATGCAAGTCTGCTTTTCAACCTTTTCATCTTAGCGGCATGGCGAAAGAAAATGAAAAACATTTAAGCTTGGACGTTGCTCAACTTCATCGTTACTTTGTACGCTTATTAACCCGAGCTCGAATAATTACCGAAGCACTTATGCTAATCTTTCAAACTTATAAACGCCCAACTAGCATGCGAGCACGTACTTAAGGAGATATCAGCAAGTTCGTTAAAGGTAGGAACTTCTTTATGTAGTATTTACTTCTGGTCAAGGGGAAACGAGGCGACTCGTAAAATCGCAAGTTCAGTGTTTAATTTACCAGATATTCTTGCTTAATTGACAGCTTAGCTACTACCTACATGTTCGCCACTCGCCTCCTGCGTATTTTAATAGTTTTCCATCCATGTGACCGACATTGCTGTGTCGTAAGTTTTTCGAAGTGGATCGTGAATCGTGTAGTGATTGCTCTCGAGAAAAGTACTGCTAGTAAAGAATTTGCAAATGGCGGTAAATCACTAAGTAATTTACATACTTGTGAGAGATACGCGAATATAAAGTATTTATTTTCTAGATAAGATTTACTTACTATAGATTTATATATTCAATTGGTTTTAAGCCATTCAATGTTCTGCGACTTTATTTCGAGAAAACAGGAAAAATTAAAAGTATTAACTTTGCTTCACAAGAAAGGAGTGAACAGTTGGAATTTCGGGGACACCGTTTGCATGTGAAATCCGCCACACCAAAGGACGTGCCGTTCGCGATCTCTCTTGCGAGAAGTTCGCGCTGGCCCATTGTGTGCGGACGCTTTGATAAATTACCGAATAATTGTCAAATGTGAGAAAACGAAAAGAAACTGAGAGCGAGAATAAAGAGGGAAGAGAAGTCCTGGTCGTTGCTTTCTTCTTTCGACGTTTTAATGGTTCTAAAAAGGGAATAGTCGTCAATATGATCAGACGGTAAAAAGTTGATTCCACTTAGAAAAAGTGCAAGAAAAATCATCATTAAATAGTTACTAAACATAAATAATAAAGAACACAAAAAACTAACAACAATGTGTGTCGTTAACAGAATAATTAAACAAAATTTAAACCGCACAGGGTGAGAATACGATCTGGCGGGAATCTAAAAAATTTTGAGTGGATGTGATAAAAGTAATCGGTGCTGGTAACCAAATACCGTATGTTAATAGCATCTCTGAATCAAAGCAAGTCTTGATCGAATGGAAAAAAGAGAGTATTGACTACATCGAAGAAATGCAGAAAAAATAAGTGAGTAAGACGAGGATGCGAATCGGGAGGGAGCGTGCGAGTGAGCGTGTTCGGTTACACGCAACGAGACATTTATGCTCATGTTCACCCTTTAACATTGCTTTGCTTGCTGCTCGCTCAACCACTCCCTCGTTCACGTGCATGCACGGACACTCGGAAACTTATATGCCCGGTGTACACATACTCCCATAACATCTTAGCGTACGCCGACTTTCATACCCAGGTATGCACACCTATTGGTTTTACGATGTCGGCTGTCGCACCTTGATTAAGAATCCTTCCGCCTTCTAATTTACACGGAATTTGCTTCAAGTTGCTGGAATTATAGAGAAAATTTTCTTATACGAGAACGAAAGTGACTGCTGATTATTACTATCTCTTTGGACTGAGATATCACTGATTTACCTTCTGTCCAGTTTAATTGGATTATCAATTCACTTGATTTTATTTTTTTGGTCTTGTTAGTAAAGCAAGATTGGATTGAACATGATTAGAAGTCTCACTGAGTTCATTTCTAACAAAGATTAAATAAAATGAACACTTACATATACTAATATATGAAGACAGAGTCGTGTAAATTTCCGAGAATGAAGCAATTTTGAAAAAGTGTGGGCGAAGATGAAAAAAGATGAGGCCGAAGTAGTAACGGTAGCGATGGTGTCAGACGAGCGTAATTTATTGATTTAGACGAACGAGGCGACCTGACACTAAACTCTTAATCAACGATTTAATTCCGAATGGCGTTTGGAGTTTATTTATTTTTTCGCCAGCTCGTGACCGGCACCGAAACGAGGGCGAGAGCCTGGACCTAGGGGGAAGATTAAAAATCCCCTAATTACTTAATCGCATTACATTGGCACGACTGTGTCAAAGAGAACTAGAGCTAAACAAGGCCAAAGGGTAAAAGGAGGGTTGTGAGCCAGCTAAGGCAATCGTCCTTTTCATCATTTACAGAGTTTGATGAACCCAAACTGTTGCAGCTTCAGCTTTTAGAACAAAAGAAAAAATGTGGCAGAGCAACATCGGTTTCAAGCAACTCTTTCAGTAAAGGTAGGAAACCAGTTGTAAATGGAAACGATTAGCTAGATTTAAAGTGTGATTTAGAGCTCCTTCAGAAACTGATATACAAGCAAACATAAACTGTGCCCACGAGAAATTGATGCTTACTGAAATAAAACCGTTTTCTCAAGACCCGGAAGATCAGTGAGGATTAAAAGCTGTTGAACATCACCCCGAGAGTAAAGGCATCCGGTATAAGAGTGATACTCGAGGAACAACTAAGACTGGCAGTGGAAGTGGTAGGGCGGTAGTCGGACACGAGACAGTGACAAACGTCTTTGCCCGCCGTGATTTCAGTTAATTGTCGCCAGAGCCATTTCTCACTCCTCGGTCGCACGTTGCGCACATCGTGCCGCTGTTGTAAATATCCCTCAAGGCGCCACAGGCAAAGGGCTAAAGGTGGGACGTCTTATTCCTCAGCTTAAGTTCTTCCAAGCAAGATAAAACCTTCTTTGTAAATAACTCAAAGGCTTCTACGCTTGATTCGCGTGAGCAGCGCACTGATTTAACTTGAGTTTTATGCCGGAAATGAATTACAGAAGCTTTTTCTAACCGAGAAGAAATGAATAGGTTGGATATGGTGTTAAAATACAATGACATCAAGGAATGATGACCTGAAAGTAGAACACAAAAGACTTTACAAATTCTAATTATGACTGCAATAACTTTGCAGCATATCAGGGTTTTGTAAGATACGAAAAGAGGGGCTGAATTGCTATGAGAGCATATGTGCGTTGTATGAAACACTGGCTATCCGCGAATAGGACACAAGGGGAGCTTCTCGTGTTTCATAGCCGACTTTCCCAAATAACCTCGCAATCCTCTCGACGATTCACGACTACCATTTGTCTCCTGCAGAAAGGGCACCTCAACGAAAGGTATAAAATGCCTCTTGACCACCAGCAATCTTATTTTGAGCCTCTAATAATTCCCGCATCGGTATTTTTATGGGGAATCGGACACAAGCTTATGTTTTCGTATGAACGATCACATATATCCGGGGACAGATAAAATATGACGAATCTCTATACATGTATATATAGTCAGACTGC
The DNA here is from genome assembly GCA_032275165.1 of Synergus magnus. Lineage (NCBI taxonomy): Eukaryota > Metazoa > Arthropoda > Insecta > Hymenoptera > Cynipidae > Synergus > Synergus magnus. The sequence continues at coordinate 7,236,321 of JAUESH010000024.1, forward strand.
TGACCCCTGTCCTCAAGTTTTTTCTGATCCAATAACACTGCTTAATACAGCCTATCTTTTTTCATACATTATTTTATTCCTACATTTTCTCCTCATTGTCTTTTGTACTTTATCTGCTCAGTAATATTGGACGCACGCATCGATTTATTCTCGAATGGTAGTAAGTCCAGGAGAAAAACGATGGTTCTTGAAGGTGCGACATAAATCAGCGTAATGCGACAGGAAATCCCAGCAACGTCTTGTTTGATTTACAATCGGGTTGTCCTCCCGCCTCCTCGTCTTGCTCTTTCCGCTTCGACAGTCGATGCAAAAGAGCAACGAACTAGCGGGTCAGGGGTGAAATGAGACGATGCCACTGAGAAAAAAGGAGATGAGCAAAACAACCGTCATGAAATAACGTTTACCGAGTGTCCCAGCTAGTAACCGCAGTTATTATGAACGAATATGCGTCACGTGGTTACACTGAGCGTGTGGCTGATGGTGACAGTTCAATTCGAACTTTGGCGTTTCGGTGGTTAGGAATTCTACCCACCAAACCGCACGCGTGATTTCTGTCTCTTTCCCCTCGGTATCCGGTACGAGTACTTCACCCTATTCACGTCATTTACCCTCTTCCGATAATGCGGGATTGAAAAACAAATGAGATCATTCCGCCTGCTACAGGTTCCACCGATTATGTCCAGCGAATTGTAACCACAAGGTCATTACGAGCTACACGTAGAGTTGTGGTCTATTAGTTCAGCTTAGCATTTGTTGGGATAATACATCATCAATTTAAAAATATTGATAAACTGTGTAAGCCAGATGAAATACTGACATAGATAATCATAAAAAAGGAAGCTTTGGCTGAAATTAATAACTTCAAGTGCCATAATTGCAGTTAGTTTCTTCGACGAGTCCCTGTCCCCTTTCTATCGAATTAGGCAACAGAATGACTGGAGTACCAACTGAAGTTAGGGAGGGTCGACATCCAGCACACGCACGAGTAGACGTGGACGTGCACATTCCCCTAACGACTATAATCGAAAGCAGGGTCGAAGTGGAAGCCTGTTTGCGAATTTGATATGGGTACTAAATTCTTAACGATTAAAAAAAGGAATTAATTATTAATAGCAAAAGAGTGTAATAGTTCTCAGCAACGTGCACAGAAAAAAAGTCTTTAATGAAGTCCAAAAATGGGCTTCTTTTTAGGTGTGATATGAAGTACACCAGTCACACTAAAAACTAGCCTTGAATGAACATCTTCAAACTAGCCGAATATACAACTAGAAGTTAGCCCTATTATGGACTGTGAAGTATGCCGAGTTTCCCGTTCATCTGTCGCAGTGACGTCATAAGTTAACCAAGAGAGCTAGAATCTAGACCCAGTGCTAGAAACAAGCAAAATGCACTTACAACTAACCCTTAGTTGAGTATTGTTTTTAGTTGAAGACATATTCAAGACAATTTTCGTGATTGATTTTAGTTATTGGCTTCATTTAAGTCAAAACTAAAAGGAATACCATCAGTATATGAGTAAGACATTTTTTTTTTCTCTATGGCTGCACACCCTTCTGTTGGTTTGGTAGTCTCTAATAGATTATATTGTAAAACACTCCCAATTCTGCAATTCTCCCCTTGGTACATCACTTCCTCAATACAGAATACCATTGTCAAAAAAAATTGCAGTAGCTGCTTCGCAGTCCACTCCCGTGGATGGTAGTTTGAACAAGAAGAGAGCGAAGAGATGATGGGAAACGGTGGTGCGTTCAAGGCACGTTCCCTGGACAATTGTGCACCGTAGGTTAGGACGATGGCAGAGGCCAGTTTGCCAATTTGCCGCGGGCGTTGTATTGGTGGTCAACGGTTAGTGGGAGTGAGATGAAGTGTGTACGAACGAGATTTGGAGAGGCGATGGAGGCTGATGTGCGGTTGAAGAGATTAATATGCGCGCGAGGCGCACAGCTTTCCCGCGTCCGTTCCCGTTCCCATTCCTCCGCTACCCCATTCCCATTTTCAACCCCTGTGCCACCGTGGAACGACTGACCATTTAGTAATTTCTGTCACGAGTCGAGTGTTCTGCCGAACGTTCCACGTAACTACAAAACGGAATATCCGTCAGCTTCCACCTTCACGAACGCAAATCAACCTCGCTGCACACGTTGCTAAAGCGAAGGAAACGAATTTATGTCCATTCTTTGCATATACTAACATCTGGTCCGAAAAACGAATTGTGCAGAAGATAAGAATAAGACATGACTAAGCTGGTGGTTATTGATAATACATTATAATAATACAACTAAATTTTTGGTGTAATGCAAAGAAGGGTCAAGTTTAGTTGGGCAACATGGACAATTTCATGATGTCATCAAAGATGCGTTCAGTGGAGATAATTAGCATTTATCATCCAGCTCATCAGCAAGCATGTGTTTTTGATAGCAACATCGGACATTTAGAGCCATACAGAGGACAGTACACAAGCATCATGTGTCACTCTGATTAACCCAAAGCTCGGTTTAAGTGAAAAATGCAGCTGTCGAATTTAAAAGAAAATCCAGAATCTAGAGAAAATGGACGTAAATGCGAATCACAGAACAGCAGGAACGTCGACGCTCTTTCAAGAGTAGAGATACATCCTGTCGGACAGCCGATAGCGGATATAAACGAGTCAGAGGATGAGGTGGCGGAGGCAAAGGATAAGGAAGAGAACTCCTCCCTCACCACGCCCAGAACTGCTGCTTTCCGAGTGGAGTTCCTCCGTGGAATGAGGAGGACTGTCCTTACTTTCTGTACCAACTCTGCTGGTCTAGGAGGCGGAGCTTCTATTTCTAGCGAAGCTATAGCTCGCGTGGACGCGACTGATCGTTAAGCAACGATCCCAAGGCGCGAGAAAAAAAAGAGAGGAAGAACAAGCATGGGTGGTGACTAGCTCGATTCAGGGGATAAAAAAAAGCGGACACATGGATGGACACGTAAGAGAGTGTAAGAGGCGCAGAAATGAAATTGGACAGAAAGCGATAAGAATGTAGACGAGTGGTGTCAGCAGGGTAAGAGAAGTTGCCAGGGATTTGGACGATATTTATTTTCTCAAGCTTTCAAGTTGGGGTTAGAACTAAAGAGGATTAGATAGAGGATCAGAGACGGAAGAAACTGCTTCGAGCAAGTTAACGAACTTTGTTTGGAATTGAGTTCGAGAGAGGAAGAATGTTTCTACTCAATGCGAAACCAATCTGACCTACTATTGGGGATATTAAAAGGATGACCATTCAGAGAAGCATTATATCGTTGGTGTCACTATGTTGTGAAGGAACTTGGCTATCCAAGACAGAACCTTTCAAAGTGACACCAAAGTGACACCATTGAGTTGCTTCTCATTTATAGAGGTGTCGATTTATCTAACAAAATTGTAATAGCGTACATTTTACCTGTTTCTACTCTACTCTAATTAGCCGTAAATGAATATTTATAGGAGAGCGGTGGGAATTTCAGAAATAGGTTGCATACTCTTAGCGGAGTATAAAATACGACTACAACTGATACGCAAGCGCACTGATAGAGACAAGTCCACAAACTTGGTACGCAAGTACGTCGACGTCGCGAGCTATAAAAGACTCGGGAGCTCCGCCTAGGTCGAGCTGGTATGTGCAGAGCTGAAGAGAGGAGGAAGCTTGGTTACTTTACTCCTTACGCGGAACCGCCAATGCTGTGCCTCCAATTGCATTTTACCCCTCTCTTACACAACTCTCTTACCCCCAGTAAGTCACGATATACACTCGACCAGCCACAGTTGCACTTGCATCCGTTGCTTGCCAACGACCAATAAATCCGGGCTCTTCTTATACTGCACTCACCCCTTTTCCCTCCGACAAACAACCTGAGCTTGTTTACTCCCGCGACTGTGATTATCACTGTCCTCGGTCGAGACACTCTTATCAGTTTTTCTTGGCTTTGTCTTACATTCTTTTATCACCGCCATCCGAACTTTAAATCCTCGGCAAAAAAATTCGAGATAGATTCACAAATTCACAGATATTATACGAAACTTTTAGGCAAAGACCAACGGTCATTAAGGAATCCAACTTAGAAGAAATCTAAAGCTTATTGAAGCACTCAAAAACACTGTGTGTGAATGCAATTATGTAAGCTTCAATACTTTGGAGATGGAAGTGAGAGATTCTCAAAAACCTATCATACCTCATAATCCGAATGTACCCAAACTTAAATAATTTATATAAATCAGGATTGTATACGGAATCGTACATGATTTAAATTCTAAAAATTTAGACTTTTCTCAAGTAGAAATAACTGAGGTTTCAATTGCCTATGGAATTGTGATTCGCGAAGAGTGACACATTTTCATCAAATATAATATTATTTAACATGTAATTAACTAAAAGTATTTTGAATGTTGGGAACAGATGTCAACATATTGTCAATATTTTTAACACTTCACAGTACTTGTCAAGCAAATCAAGAATGCCCAATTTCCAAGAGGAAACAACGAACCGCGACTGCGGTGGTATCACATTCGTCGTGTCGACATAGCTGACCATTTGTGCACGATGTGGCCAATTACCAATCACTCCCGTGGCACAATAAAGCAAAACCATGGAAAATTCTTGTCAAAAGTATCATGTTTTATATCTAGCTAAACGGTCGATGCGTTCATGCGAGACACGGAGGGTCGATGAATGTTGGCTTGTTAAAAGCGATACACCCTCTGATATTCGAGGTGAAAACAAAATATTGAATCGAACTTTAATTCAATATTTTTGTTTGTTTCATGAAATCATTGGAAATTAGCACTACTATTGTAAATTTCCGTCAGTTATATGAAGAATAATTAATATATACAACAGATACAATTTATTGTGATACTAATGTAATGTACTTACTAAATCAAAAGTTTAGTTTTTAGTGTAACGAAATATATGTTGCCATATATTAAAATGATTGAATATCTCCAGTGATCATTTAATTACGACATGGTTCATAATTTCACAATTCAAATTCAAATGAATAGGTATTATGTGCGCCGGAACTGAAAATTAGTTAATTTTCAAATGATATCGAATTAAACTGGCTTAATTATATTGAATTCTCACTTTGTCAGGACCAATCTCGATTTCCCATACAATTTAGAACGCACAGAGGATATAAATCGACACGAAGAAGAGGAAAGGAAGAGATAGAAATCACAAATGACACAATAATTTCAGTTCGTTGGTAATTCGGTAACCTAAACCCCGCGAATGAAGAGGACAGAGATAATAAAAGTGTCAGAATCAATTTCGGGATTTGAAAAAAGAAGATATTGATTATTGAATTTACGAATGAATTTAGACTTTTTCCCACAAGACTAACATAAACTAACACTCAAAAAAAGTCTCTCTAACCTACTGCTGATTCCTATAAATTTGAACTTAGCCATGAGAGACTACAAAAGAATACAAAACCTTTCGGTATGGTTTAGATACAAATTCGAAGTCTGGCCACATTTACCTGACTTCTACCTCGCTGCATTGTGGCTCGTTAAATTAATGAGTTTCGTGTTGCGGTGCCTTGACACTGCAAATACACGATAACGAGAATTCGTGAAAAATGAATCAGTTGCAAGAATGTGTAATAATAATAGGCCAGAGGAAAAATAAAAGTGCGACTATTTTTAAAAATATTGTGAAGCTTTGATGAAGAGAGCGTAATTTTTTATACAAGCTTCCACTCTGTATTTAAAGGTGCAATGTATATCTCCAGTAAAAGAAGACAGAAAATCCCGAGTATCATTATCCTTTTCGCTTTTGCCTGTTAAAATAATATTCTATGGTCGAATGGGAGAAAATATGTGGAAATCAGAGAGTAAAAATGAATTAGAACTTTGTATGCAGACGAAGTGTGCGTTTCTCAACGTGAGTGAGTTTGTGCATATATATTATACATATATACGTAAATGTGAGAGGACGTGTGTCTGTTGCAATCGCAAAAAGCAGTTATCCTCATTTGTATTCTTAGAGCAGCGGGCGGAGGCGTCCTCGATTTACTATCACGTCGTACGAATTATTTAGTAATCACATTTCTCACCACCCTATGCTGGCTAAAATTGCAAGCTCGGCATCGTCTTTATGATGATTTCTCTATTTTACGGTGTTGGCGTGAGTCGACGATTAGGCGAAGGGTTCTTTTTACTATACATTTAGAGCAAGTTTAAAATCTCTTTTAGATGTCCCCTAACTCTCCGGAATAAAATGTAATTTATTTGTCAAAAACAAAAACATACTCTTAGCTCAAGTTGACCGTTGCTTAGTGAAAATCGTAAACTTTTTACGGATAATCTATTCTACTTCTTGCAAAATAGTTCGCAAATTTCTCACATAAATATATAAAGATGGAGGGTGAAAAAGGGGATGTACATCTGCTGGTTATGAAACCTCAACGATTGCTCAACTACATGTATACACCCACCGACATTTTATAGACAATATAACATTATAAGCATTGTGCACGCGGAAAAACTCGACTTTACAGCAAGGAAGCGGTATTAAAATAAAAGTGTCATTTGTATCATATCTTAAAAAGACATCTTCGCTATTTATTCACATCTATGTTAATTTGCAATATAGTTGCCAATGTAAAATTCTGTTTAATTTCACCCTTAAAAAAAACTGATCATAAAAAGGTGGACCTTGTGGAAAGAGAAGAGCAAAACCCACGTAGTAAATGCAAAAGCAGGCACATATAACACCTACACATTGCTAATATCTAGACGTATATGTGAATATTTGTTTGAGTGTTTTGCAACGAGTTTATTCCAGTTATCAATTTCCTGACGAATATCTGCATTTCCGAGCGCGTACGCTCTATGTCAAATCCATTCCCGAATGGATTCACAACGGTATCGAGTAATCTGTAACATATTACATTCCAATGTCGCGTCGCATCGGCAACCCGTTGACATTCAAGACTTTTACTATTCCTATTTATTTCCAACTCAATTGGCACTATCTACAATTAAATTAGTCAAATTCCACTGATTCTCAGTGATTTTTTTTTCAAGATTTCAATCAGTGACAAGTCACTGAAATTTTCAGTAACCGTCACTGACTCTCAGTGGATTTTCACTGATTGAAATCGTGAGGAAAGAGTCATTGATTCGAGTTTAGAGAGCATATCACTCGTTAAAATAATTACCAGAAGATTCTTTAAATGTGTGTTATTTAATTTATTATAAAGTATACAGGACTAGTTAAATCCGAACGAAATATTGAAATATTCACCATTTCATGGTTTAGACTCTTAAACGATGTGTAGTAGGACTTACACTCTCGTATTACGAACGCGAATTCTTTATAACGTACTAAACGGAGAAGTTATGCTTTCTAACTTAAATTTTACGGCTCGTAACGTAGAAAAAAATGGTAAGGACGTTAAAATCTCTGTATGAGAACAGGTACGGAACGTTTAGGGAGAATTCTTGAGCTTAATATTTAAAATTAATGACGCACCTACTGTTAGTGAGCTTTTGAATCTTCATACCTTTTCGGTCAAATGTGTTTTCTTCTCTTTATAAATTAAGGACATTATTGAATTCGAAGGTACATCAAACTATATTTTGTTAACTAAAGCTAAATGTCATTTTTCAACCGGCTGTTTCAGTTACGAAAGAAAGATAATTTTTTATTACGTTTAAAAATGAATTTCTACTGCTCCCAACCAAAGGCGAAACGAGAAGAGTTAACGTGCGAGATGAAAGAGTTAAAAAACAAATAAAACCGTGTTCAACCAAGGTCGCCAAGTGCCTTTTTTTGTCTCACAATTAAACGAAAATTAGCTGACCACACTCGTACATTACGATGCCGTCCGTTACGAAGAGAGAAGCGTTTCGGTTTCTGTATGAGCGAATTTAAAAAGCACGAGGAATTAAAAAGAATCCACGACGTAAAGCAAAACTCGCAATTATAGAAAAAGAGATATTGTTGCAGAGACTACAGGACCTTTCAGTAACCACATTTAGAGCTTTCATCTTAAATATGAAATATCATTATATTTAAGAAAAAATTTTCTCAAAGAATTTTGTTTAACGCTCATTATAATTTTAATCAAAAGTAGTGATTTAAAAGATCTTTTATGATTATTTTTGGGCAGTAAAATTTAAGTTGCCTTGACCTGTGATACCCTGTACGATGTATATGTGGAAGAAAATAAAATGAGGAATAAAAGCAAAGAAAACAAGAGGAGGTGAAAGCCAAACCCGAGTAGAAAAATTAATGGCTCTATCTTTTGGTAATTAAGACGAGCCGAAAGAATAAACAAAACCAGTTGAAAAACGCGTAAAATTCACGGGTGTACCATTGCACAGCTGCTACACCAGCAGATTCAAATAAACGAGTTAGGTAGATTAAGCGGGCAATCTCTGATTCTTATGGTGCATTCGTGTATCTTTCCTCGTCTGTCTGTCTATCTATCAGTCTAAATTACGATTTGAAAGGACGAGAATGCTGCTACGCTAGGATCATTCGTCAACTAGTGTTTGTTGATCTGGCAAGCTATTCATGACGTAGAGCTCAAAAGAGCTGAAGAGGTGGAAAGATACTTAATCTCTTTTGTAAAAGGTGCTCATTATATTTTTGTTCATGAAACTTTTCAGGAAAAATAGGTAGATGCGTCAGTAATCGTCACTGCTTTAGTTATCGTCAGATAGAGTAGTATTTTCCATAAAAAAAAACATTCCTGTTGCCTCCGTATGAAAAAATATACGATTTTTAGTAAGTTTAAATATCCTGTCATTGAATTAACGATTCGATTACTGAAACAGTTAGTTTTTGTCCCTGACGATAACTAGCGCATTTGTATTATTTGAATTTCAATCGTGAATATGGATTAACTTTAATTAAATATCATATTAAGCAAGCCAAATTATATTTTTTAAACTACACTCAGATCGCTTCAATTATTAACGAAAATCGGAATGGTGTTTAACATGGTATTATAAGCATTTAAAATCTTTCATTTTTCTTAAGGTGACGATTAGTGGCGCATTTACCTTATATCAGTTATCAATTTTCTTACTTAAATTACCTGACTAATAAAAAAGTAAGTAAACTGTAAAAACTCACTTCTATAAGGTCGTCCTTCCTCAGGCGTGGAGCGTTCGGTGTTCTCAGAACCAGGGGTGGCATTGGCATCACGATCCTCTTCTTCTGGAGGCGTTCCGCGACTCGGGGCGATGGAACCTATACCGGTACCACTTCCGGGTGGTGACCGACTAGTAGACCCGGCTGGACTTTGAGGCGCAAGTTCCGGTCCACCAGGTCCACCCGACACGGACGTTGTTAACGTCGGCGAAAACATGTTCGACATACTCGAAAGGGAACTTATACTCGGCAAACCCGATGACACTGTCGTACTTCCGGTTTCGATTTTGAGGCACTTGCCTGGTGGCGCGAATGCCGATGGTCCCGGCGGAGGTTTGAACGCACTGAAGGGCTGAAAATGTGGAAAATGTATGTGTTGAAGCATCTGCAGCCCGGCGTAACTGTAGGGTGATCCTGTGCCAATTGGCCAATCCTTCGTAATATCTGTAACCTAAAAAATTAAGGAAACATGTTAAAGTTGAAACATACATAATAGTTGAAAAAAGAGGCGCATGTTCAAGAAGAAACTACAAAAATGATAGATGCTATTGTATGAATAAATAGAAAACTTTAGGGAGAAAAAGAAGGCCATTAGAGAACTTACAAATTGTGATACAGTGCTTCAAAATTATAATATAACATCAGTTCTTGCAAATGTTGCTTTTTAACTCACTTTTTCCTTTAATTTGGTGTAAATATAATTTCAAATTTAAAAAAGTATTTAGGCTGTGGTCATTGAAATAAATAAATGACTGTAATATTAGTATTATTTAGTTATTAGGTGATGATGACGTTACCTTAAGGTTTTTTAAAGACAAGTTAGTCACTGCAAATGTTTAATTGTAATTATAATATTATCATCTTATAGTAGTATAATTATCAATTTTTACAATATACAAGTATATACAACTAACGCAAAAATATGAAAGTACTTAAACATGCAGACTACTAAAATTAGTGCAAAAGTTACATAAAATTATTTTAATGGGACGATTGTTCGTTCCGAGCAACTTTTCAACTTAAGAACATTTCGCCGCGTTCTAGAGTATAAATTAACTTTCGCAACGCAAATGTTTAATTACGCGTGTTCTTTACGCAATGATTTTAACGACGCTGAAATTATTTAGCCACATCTCGTATATCCGAGTTTAACGACTTAACATCGACATTTAGAGTCATTAATTCAGGATAATACTTGAACATCTCAAAATATGATTTCTTCTTTAACGAATGAATATTAAACGTGAGTTTAAATCTTTGAAAGTAGAAGATCATTTCAAAGTAGGACATTTTACAAAGGTTTTAAACTTTCTCAAATTTATGGTGGTCAAGTTTATAGGTTTTTAGAGTTAGATCTTCGTTACCATCTACATTAACTAGGGTTTAAATTTCTAGACTTGTCCTTTTTGACTTAATCATTGGAATAATGATATATGAAAGCTAATATCTGTTACAAACTTACATCTGTAAAATCATAAAATTACATTAAATTAGGCTTTAATACTTTAAATTGAATATCAATTATTCAAAAGAATTATGTGTCAGTGGTCGGCCGAATGTTTTATTTTCTCTTAATCAAATTCTTAGAATGTTATAAAAGTTCAATCATGTATGAAAGAGTTTGACATTTAGTTTCTAATCTATTTTTAATAATATATTTTTAATATATATTACAAAACATATTTTTTATTTATGAACTTTCCAAATCGGTGTTCGGCCTTAAAATCGTTTGGCCACCGGTGCATTTAACCCTATTATATGAATGTTTTGTCCTGTTCACGACGAACCACTAGAATATCTTAGAACTGTACTTTTTTTATGAATAATCAAATAATTGAAATAACTGAACTAATTATGTATTAATAACTTTAGTTGATACTAACACAATATTTTATATTTATATTATTATACTATACATAAGCAGATACCCAGCATCATGCACGAAATCACGAAATGTACATTAATCATCGTTCGCATGCACAAAATTACAGGAAGCAAAGTGATTATAAAGTACTAAACGCGGCAATCGAAATTGACACGCTTGATTAAATATAGTGTAAAGGTTCTCACTTTCACATTCTCCAAACCTCAGAATGAGATTTATTTAATATAAAGAATGCAAAATATACTATTACTTTATATCTAGAATTTATTTATTCTTATTTTCGCGTGACTTCTTTAACATTTTTTTAAAATTGATAATCCCTTGAGTAAAATACTTCTGTGTCAGTTTTGTTCTTTTTATGTGTATAAATAAAAAGGCACCCCAAAAAATGAAGAATATCTCGCTTACAAGGCTTCAAAAAGTTACGAGTTTGTTTCTTCATGATCTCAGATGAAATTAATTTCACAATTTGTTTCAAGCGACTTGAATAAACGTTAAGAAAAGACAGTTAAGAAAACCTGTGTTTATAACAAAAATACAATTATAATTTTAACTAGTATTTTGAAAAGGCGTAGCCCGCAACGCCAGCCACATTTTATTTTTACGAGCGTACTTTCTCATTTTAAAGGAAAACGAGATCTTAAGCTAATGAAATAAAGAAAGACGGATATTATAAATTTTTTAACTTTTCAAAACTACTCTCTAAATCAAGATTAGTTAAGAATAACTGCGTGAAAAGCCAAAACACATTTGCTAATTCAATTAGTTGCTATTCAACCAATTTTTAATCGAAAGTGGTTTACTTGATGAAGAAATTTAAACAATTTAACTGAAAATTAACAGAAAGTTCCAGGTACTTTCGAGGGATTCTTCAAAAGAAAACGCAGATTAGTTCAACCAATGTTGTTTCAATAGTACTTGATCTAACGATTATCCTAAATTTAACACTTAAAAATAATTTGAATTGTAATAAGAAATTTATAGCAAGAAGCGTTTTAAGCGTTGGAAGGTATTTAAGCATATAGGCCTAGGTCAAGAACTAACTTGTGAATTGACGAAGGGTCTTGGCATTCTGAGGGCCTCGAATCCCCCGGCCTGTGCGAATACGACCATGTTTGGTGGTGGTTGTAGTTGATTTGGCATGTACGCTGAATTATCCATCTAAAACAAACCGCCCGGGGTTTCCTGTTTTCGTTTTGCAATCTTTCACTCTTATTTATCACAACAACCGACCGATCAGTTGTTAAAGATGAATTAAATTTACACTTCAATGCATTTAAAAAGACCCTTTAATTAAATTTATTTTTAAGATTTTTTTTAATAATTAATAATGAATTAGCTTAGAAAATAAAAAATTCAAAATAACTGTAAAGACAAATTTTAAAAGTTTGCGAATTGTTAGAACTGGAATTGAAACTTTAATATGCTTAAAGATTGACTGCTCTGTTTCTACAATACTGTGGTTATAATTATGATATTATATATGCTTGTCAATGCCCTTGAGCATCGTAAAGCATTGGTCATTGCGTACGTAGGGCTACTGATGTTTGCTAACTGTTAATTATACAATTTTGACAGCAATTCTGCTATATCAAGCAACTGATCGATCGGCCGTATTAGAGCGAACGTCGTTATCCAAATCCATGAAACCGGATTATGCGGAGAAACACAAATACGCAAGGTATCTCAATCTATAATTCGCATTACTCCAAAATCACACTAAATTAAGTAATTAATAAGTAATTTGGGTTAGAAATTTTAATCTGTGAAATTGATTTTAAAATTCTAAATTGCATGATCAAAGTATTTTATTAGCTAATCAAGAAACCAGTCACAAGAACAGGAATAAATTAAAAAAAAGATTCATTTTAGAAAGAAAATTGAGAAAAGGTTATTACTGAAAAGAAAAAGGAATCTTTGTTGTTGGATCCATCAAAGATATTTAATATTATTTAAAATAAATTTAAATGATCTATATGAAAATTGTAGAAAATACTGGATTTTTTCCACCAAAAAAGTAGATATAATATCAATTATTATTATGTAAAATTATTTAAAATTAAATAGGTCTTTTTTCTAGATTTTACTTCTCAATTAGAATATTATTATGTCTTTATAATTGAATTATTAGTATGTAAAATTAATTCAATTATATGCATAAATATGCAACATTCATTATAGTGTATCTACTTTATTTCGTCGTTAAGAAGCTTTGCAAATAGCTTGCAATTCATAAAAACTAGTACCTCTGAATATTAACACATTTAATGTGGAATATTTAAAACGTAACCAGTGAAAAAATTATATACTTATTAGTTATAACATAATAGAATAGACAAAATAAAATAAAATTTTATTGTCCTTTAAAATGTTGTGTACAGCTTAAGAAAAAGCATGATAGTAAACCGTCGGAAGTCGATCGAAAATCAAACCACGAATAAAAAAAATTAGTTAAATAATAGTTAGTTATTTTTAATTTTTATAAACTTATTTGTGGTTATCTATATTGTTACAAATTCTCATTATTCAAAACGTCTCTCGAATGTTATTACTTTACTACGCTCGCTCCTATTTAAACAAATTTTTTGTATGCAAGTTAAAATTTTTATAATTATTATAATTATACAATTATGAAATTAGTTTTTTATCTTTGTTTAATATTTATATTTCACAAATTTAGTGAGAAACTTCAGTTTCTACCTTGTATTGTGCACATCTTCCTTTTTGCACCTTCTGAAATACATGAAATTTGTCGCTTTTCATTTTCCAGGATTATAAGTTTCATTGAAATATTCCATATTTGTTGTTAAAACTTTTACTGAAGTTGATTAATTTGTGTTTTTTAACCCTTTAACCGTTATACGAATTTCGAATCTCACCTTTACCTGCAAATTAGTGACTGCTTTTATAATAAAAAAAGGTTATATCTCCCCGTGTAAATATTTTGATATGTGAATTATGAACATTTTAATTTGGAGTTATTCGATCAGCAGCTCATTAATTAAAAATTTTTTAATCTCATGCGCTTTCAATTTGAAATATCATTTATAAAGCTTCAATCTCAAATAATTTATTTCTAAATTATTACTTGTTACAATCGTTTTATATTGAAATATTTAATAAAATATTATCCTTTTTTTACTTGAAACTATTGTCCCGTTTGCAATCGCTAATTTTCCTGTAAACATTTTTAATTCAGAATTCTTCAACTTTAAAGCTTTCAGATGCCTTTTTCATTTCAGTCTACATAAAATTTAAACCTGCGAAAACTATAGCCAAATTTTTAAATGCATCAAAGCATTATTGTCTTTCCGCACACTAAAATTTATCAAACAAAACACGATTTTAATATGTAGAAAAATCATATTGAATTTCAATAGATTTTCAATTTCTTGAAACACTATACAATCTTAACTACATTTCGTCATTCTCGCATGAAAAAAACTGAAAAAATTCTCACTAAATGACTCGACACTGAAAATTTGTAAACATCACCAAACAATCCACATGAGACTAATCCTATCGATAGCATGATTTTGGAGTTTTATTTTTCTCGCAGGTAATCCGGTTTCGAAATTGGAAATCGTAGGAGTTCGATCCTTTGAAACCGAAATAAAAACCTTGAAGTTGATCGTGACGTCGATTGGCACCAGCAGCTGTCAGCGGCGCGCGGCCCGTTTGAATTCAAAGAACGCGCGGTCAATCTACCTAACCTCCAAACCCAAAGCCTATCTGTCACGGTGGACACGACACCTCGCGATGGTTGTCGCGTGACCCGGTCTACTTTTTTAACAACTCCCATGCGAGCGGTCCCAGCTTCCACAAACAAGTTCGCGAACACATCGAAATTTGAAAACCGTCGGCACCGTCGCACACTGACATTTGGTTCGAATTCAAAACAGTGTCGACGTGCCGCCGCAATGCACGACCTAACCTCTCTTTCTCGGCGTGTACCCCAGACTGGCTCGAAATTAACCCTTTGCCCGGTTGTGTACCGGACTGATCGTGTAAGTCAGGTATGCGGGGGTGTGCGAATGCAATAGGAAGCTTGTAGCTACCTCGTGAACATGCGAGTGCAGACTGATTGGAACGAGGAGTGAGGGTACTTACCCAAGTCCTGTGCACGGTGGTGGAGGTGGCGGCGGCGGAAGCGGCGGTGAGGAGGACAGCGCGCGTGTTTCCGCCGCCATGACAGATTGGAGCACGCATGCGCGGATGCGCACTGGCACATTGCGCAGCGCCGCTCTCACCGCGAAACGGATTTAATCTCGTGCTAGACGTGCGACATGAAACATCTTCCACGAAAATATTCCTTCGTGTCTGTCAACTGGATCTTGGTGTTTTGCTGCAAAAAAAAATTACTACTTAATAAAAATGCATTTATTTCAACAATCGGGGACATTTTTTTTATGGAGCGAGTGGCAATGATTTTAAATTTAAGTGTTCGAAATTTGGTTTAGAGGATTGATTTTTTTTTAATTTATTAGTTGTAATTAAGTATTTACTAATTCGTTTAGTAGTTTTTACTAATTTAAAGTAAAAATTAGAGACAAAAATATTACTACAATATAAAATTAGTGACGGTGATTCACTAATTCAGGTTTAGGAAAATTTGTTAATTTTTCTGGATTAATATAATTTTATAAACTGCCGTAAACTTTAAAAAAATTAAATATGTCAACAATTTTTTTAATTTCGAAGTTTTCGATAAATTCAAAAAAAAAATCTAAAAAATCATTAACAAAAAATTAAGGAATTATTTAATTTAAGAAACTGCTAAACTTTTTTTCTAATATTTTGCGATCCTCGTAATTTGATTTCAGCACTGTTTTTAATCTTCGTAAATAATTTTTAAACTAAAAAAAGTGTAGATGAATATTATTAAGATTTTTTTAGCACACTATCTTATTTTTTAAATTAATATAGTTTTTTTCAGTTTTTTAAATTAAAAGCCAGATTGTGCCCTCTGTAGGTTCAAAACCCAAATAAGGTTTTTGGAAATCAATATCCAAGGAATATCTCTCCGTCTTCCTGGTTCAAAAAGCTTATAGTGACACTATCTAGCGGATGAAACAAACACTACGTTTTATTGAATACTCGTGCGGCAACCATATTTTGTGAAAATTTATATTCTAAATTTATAGTTATTTATTTAAAATTTTATTCTATTAATAACAATAGAAAAATAATAAAGATTTATTTTTTGAGTTTAGAAACTTTCATGATTAAACTCACTAGTACCTTATCTTAATGATTTAAACTTTAAATTATAACAAGCTGTTATTAAAAATACTTAAATATCCCTTTTATTTTTAATAACATTTTGGTAATATCTTCTTACTAAAAAAAAAATTATCAATATACTTATAATTTTTTTTCTGTCTTCTGACAGACATAAAAACGATAATAGTCGGTAATCAACACGTAATGCAGTTGTTTGAGAGTAAATCAATCAATCACTAATCAAACATAGTAGTCTCATTTTCGTGTCAAAAAAATTCTTAACCGTATTTACAATTTTATACTTTTTTTTTTGTTATTTCTCCTTGAGGTAGCATTTGACTTTACTAACCATTGAACATTCTTTAGTAGTCACTTCATATATATTTGAAAATACTAGAAAAGACTTAGTATTTCAAACCTGTGTTCTCAGCATTATCATTTTAAATTTCGTTTCAACCATACTGAATAATATTGAAAAGAGCATCTACATTTTCCTTCTCTGATTCTTTTCCATGACCGATTTCCGTTGTATCTTCCGCAAGCAGAATAGGTTCAATCCGTTCAATTAATATCGTCCTTCCATCCTGTGTATTTTCTAGAACCATCTCTTCCATAATTTCTTCACGAACTATATCGTCCTGTTTAACTGAACTTCCTTTTTTGTTTAACTTTGGCCTCTCCGAGTGTATCCTCATATGCCTTTTCAAATCGTACTTGCCAATAAATCGCGCCTGGCAAATATCACACCCAAATGGTTTTCCTCCACTATGAGTCCACATGTGTCTTCTCATTGCAGCGCTAAACGTGAATGCCATTCCACAAATTGTACACACATAAGGTTTCTCACCTGTGTGTAGAAGGCTGTGATCCTTTAGAGTCGCTTTTTGATTGAAACTCTTCCCACAAACCTCGCACGTGTAACTCCGTGGATTTGAGTGAACTGACTTGACATGATTTAGGAGGTTACCTTGCTGTGAAAAACTTTTATCGCACGCAAGACACCTGTAAGGTTTTTCTCCAGTATGAACTCTACGGTGAGCTGTCAAGGTTCGGTTGTTCAGAAACCGTTTTCCACATATATCACAAGGATATTTTGGAAGGTGAAGACTTAACGGATCTATATGAGACACCAGATGGCGTTTGTAGTTTCCTTTATGGTTAAATGCTCGAGAACACTGACTACATTGGTAGGCTGGGCCGCCAGCATGAGTCGATAAATGGGTTTCTAATTCAGATTTGAGTTTATAACGAACACCGCATTTCGGGCACCGATGTTTTGGAAAATCCGGATGGCAAACCATGTGCCTTTTCAGGTACCTTTTCGTCGCGTAAGCCTTATTACAGATGAAACAAGTGTAGGGGAATTGACCAGTGTGGGTCTTGACATGTAATCGCAATTCGCGACGAGTTTCGCAATCCTTTTCGCATACGATACAAAAGAATGGACCCGTGCTGGGTACATGATTTTCTACTATATGTGTCAAAACTTTTGAGAGTTCTCTGTAGTTTTGCAGGCAAAGGGTGCATTGATACTCCACTAAGTCTCCGTCCTTTTTTATTTCCTTGATCCTCGTTATCATATCATTGAGGCTTCCCACTGTATCGTCTGTTGAATGAATAGAATATTCAGAATCGGACTCTTCACTGGCGAGCGAGTTCTCGTCTCTTATGTTGCCACTTATTTCTTTGTTTCTATTGTTCTCAATATCGAGACTGAGATCGCCACTAGATATGATTTGCAACTTAGTATTTTGTAGGGCTTCTTCAATGAGATTTTCTCCCACCAGATGTGAATTTGCCAGGGCTTTTACAACTTCTACAGATTGCAAATTATTTGCTGATTCCTTTACTGAATTAACTTTTAGAGGTCCTAAGCGATTAGATTTAGTAGTGCTTTCTAAACTGATTTCCGGATTGTCAAGAACTGTTTGAATAGCATCTCTATTCAGAACAGAATTTATCTCCTCATCAGGAACATATGTTATTGTGTATTGAAGGCCTTTAGAATTAAAAATATTTGTGATATTGTCTTTTTCACCTTTCAGCAGTTGAGTATTTTGAGGTCCAAGACAAATATCCTGGAGTGTGGGATCTATCATGCCATTTGGAACTTCCAATATTTGAATTGTTTGTTCCTGTGGGATATCTTTATCCGCATAGTTGTCACTTTCCTGTTCAAGAGTCTCTGAAGATTCTGTATCTACGTTATCCACAAAATCATTGTCGAAAACCTCTTCCTGGAATTAAAAAATATTGCATTAAAAAGATATCCCTACATTAAGATTAATTTATGTTCATTATTTTGTATATAATTTTAGGTTCTGCGATGACAAAACGGTGTCCATTTTAACTTTTTAATATTTACCTTTAAGGAATCGGATGAAACCTCGAACATTTTTTTAAGTTTCCTTTCAGTTTCTTTAACTTGCATTTTAAAATTGTAGAAAGCATTTGTGCGATAAGCACATTTTGTGCAGAGCATGGTTGGCAAGCCATCGTTTTCGTTTATCTGTAAGAAAGTTCAAATATACTTTAATAAGAAGGTACTTTATTTTCTATTCCCCGTTACAAAAAACAATTATAAGAATTTCTTTCAATTATATAAAGGAACCCAATTCGTAAGTCTTCTGCACAGTAAATATTAATAAATATTGAAATATTGTTTATGAGAATTGAAAGACTCAGAATTTTATTATCGTTTATTAACAAATAAATATAATGTATAACTAACCTCAATTGACGTTAAATCAACAAGTTTGCGAAGTAAACTTTTCTTGCTGCAGGAACCATCATCCATAGGAATAAAAGTTCCATCAATTTCCATACAAGCTCGACACATTGGTGCTGTGCTCACTTCCCAATTCATTTTTGAGACTAGAATTCAAATGAATAACTTAAGGTAAAGGTCTGAAGTAGGAATGACAGAAGTATACACGACCGTCCAATACCTTTATACCTGGCCGTATGCAGCCGTATGAAACAACGACCGGCCATGTACAGTCGACTGTACAGATGACTGTACCAGTGGTCACAAAGTGGGCAGCCTGCGCGCGCATCGTTTTGGCTTACCGCTGGAGAAATTCTCCCATTGGTCAAAATTTTACGCGCGCAATTCAAAATCGAATTCATTTAATTGGGTTTTGAATTGCCCGCCAGATTATAACCAATTGCAGAATTTCTCCATCGGGAAGTCAACGTGCGTACTCCTACTTTGCTCCTACCAGATATTGGGACCTTTACTGCTTTTACCTTAATAAATTAGATTGTCATCCATTATTATGAATTAATTACAAATATATATTGTCAAAATATCCGAAAACTGACACATAGCACCTCATTTCTGTCTTGCTAACCGTCCTGACTGTGACAAAGTTTTACTACAGTCCTGTTTTATGGATCAAGTAGTAATACAAAAGTTAGAATAATAGGATGTCGCTGCGAAATACCAGCCGAAAATGAATACAGTCAAAGATATTCTTGATACAATCGGACCTGTACATGGACACTGTCATATAGGAACAAGAGGGAACTACACGCAGAATTACGCAAATACGCATTGGAGCCGAGAGCGTTGGAAGTTCACAGAGGGAAAGGCCGCCATCTTGGAATGCAAAGAATGTAAGAGCAAGAGGTGCGAAGAGACCCGAAGAGTTCCAAAGTAGCCCGAAGAGGTCCTAAGGCACGCAACATTTCACTATATTTCGTTATAAAATTTATTGTGTATATCTTTTGCATTTTTTATAAACGTGCATATACTTTCTCTAAATTATTAATGAGTTGAGTAAATTTAATCTTACTAATTATGCACTATTATGAAATATTTTCGTGTTTCTTGTTTAAATTTCCCGTCAAGACGTTACGTACTAAAATGGCCGCTCCCCTCTGGCATCAATCCTCGATTCCTCGTGCCTTTGTTTAAATTCATTTAAAATCCTGGGGCAGCTAGAGTGCTAGTCCCTCTTGTTCCTATGCCCATGGCAATCTCCTATTTGCGATTCGCGCGATGAATTAGAATTGAATTCTATCTTCTCTCATCGCATTTTTCGCGCGTTGGAGCAACGGAAGCAGGTGGCGCTGACAGACTCATCGCAAAAACTCGTCATCGCAATAGACACCCACACGATTACACATTCACAACTACCTCGCAACTTTATGAGCCTTGATCACTGATGCCAATGTTGGTATCCTGTGCTACTGCGCTTGCGTTAGGGCTGCACGTTGATTGGCCGCACTTGGCGCGCGATTCAAAATTGCTTTAAAGAACAATTTTTGTTATTTAAATAAATAATTATTAAAATATGCACAAGAATGTATATAAATTATTACCTTTTGATTTCAGGCAAGAAAAAAATGTATAACACATTATTGTGCATATTTTAATAATTATTTATTTAAATAACAAAAATTGTTCTTTAAAGCAATTTTGAATCGCGCGCCAATTACGGCCAATGAACGTGCAGCCCTAACGCAAGCGCAGTAGCACAGGATACCAACATTGGCATCAGTGACCTTGATGAGCCTCCACCTCCTAATTCAAGTGTTCTTAGAGTGCGTCATCCTACATTTTCACGAATTTTGATATATTAGTAGGAATTTTCAAGAGCATTTCTATTTTCCCTTGAAGGGTCAGGAAAATTTCATTAAATGTCGTACATTATGTGAAAATTGACGCGAGTGTTAAAACCTTCTTACTACGTGGTCTGTTTTGTGACAGAACTTCAATCTGCAAGTTCTAATAGCTTTGGCGCTTTTGGGGTAAAAACGTGTTTCTCGTAACGTGATAAGTGATCTGGGTTAGAAAAATCAAGCAAAAATGAATTTATACCTCTTCCCTCGTGTGAAAGTACGCTAATGCTATACATTAGCAAGCCACTTCAAAATCTTTCATGCAAAACAAATAATCTGCAACTGTATGGTGTAAATAGAAAGCTATAATTTACACCCGCAAGCTCAATTTTTTTACAAAACTAAATGCGTGACGATCGTTTATTCTATCGTGTGCCAGTGACCAACTTTTACCCTTTTTATACTTGTAGAACTTCTTAAAAGTATAAGTGTCTAGTTATCTCATATCAGTCTTCACTGCATGGTTTTTACTTCCATTTTCTGAAAAGTTTTATCTTTATCATTTTTTTTATACAGTCTCTATTTTTGACATGTTTATATTGTTATCTGCTCTGTGCTGTTTGTGAATTATTTGAAAGAGATTGGAAAAGTTGACTTCAGCACTTATTGTGGTGAGTGAATATTTTTAAAGTTGCATTTTATTTATGGAAGAATATAGGTTCACTGAAAATAATTTGATCACCGAATTTCGGTCGATAAATGACTACCTTTTTAATTTTTTTCTAAAACGTACCGGAAATATTTCATCAACTTAGACAACAATGCTTTTATTGTAGTTAATACTATAAAATAATATTTACTTCAAGGTAGAAAAAATTAATTATTTTTTAATATTAATTTGCCATTTCATTTAATAAAAATCGGAATTGTTTTTATCTAATTAAACAAAAATTAAGGACGCTTCTTCTTCGTCTTTTGGAGCGTTATTAGGGTACTTCTAAAAAACACACATATGTATGTTTTAGGCCGTTCAGAAAATCCGGCAATTAGCTAAAAGCCTAGTTCATTAGTTAATGGTCGACTGCTAGCTAATAAATCGTCAAGGTTTTTTTACTTTTTCTTTAACGCTAAAAAAACTGATTGGGCCCGATTGGGAACGACTGACTGATTGAGTTCCAATTAAAAAACACAATTGAAACCGATTTGTTAATCGGATCCAAAAGGGTCACACACACGATTGAATCCGATTAATAAATCGATTTCAATTATGTTTCTTAATTGGAGCCTCTATTGGGCCCTATCAGTTTTTTTAGGAGGTCTGTTTAGCCAGATCTCAGCCTAATTTTAGAGAAGGTAATGCTTTTTTATAGAAAATTTTTCTAATAACAGCTGTTAGCTAAAGCTAATTTTTCGATTTTGCGAAAGATCTACGACATTATATTAACTATGCTCTTTTACCTTTGTGTTTTTAATGCTTCCTTATGTCGAATTATGTTTTCTGCTGAATAAAGTAATTGCAATTTATCAAGGTGATAACATATTTCATATTTTCGCCTCTCACTTTTGTATCCTACTCTTGGATTTGGAAAGTTGTTATATAGTTGAATAAGCGATATGGATATAAACAAGATTTTATCTCCATTCACATGTGACGTGAAAAACGATTACAGATGTGGCTAATGTCTTATTTTTGAATAATTCCTCTTATTTGTATATTACGTCATTTTCTTGTACTTATTTTTTTTTTTAATAACAAAAGACACCTTATATTTTAGGAAATATTGATGTTAAACGCATTTATCAACAATGTCTTCAAACAATGACTCAGCCGCGGAGAAGTCTGCAAAACGATCCAATAAAACTAGAAAAAATGCAGTGGAATATCAAGAAAGAATACTTACCCAAGTGCGCGAAATGTTTGATTCTATTTTGGATCCAGACGTCATTCTCTCCGTGGTTCAAAATTGTGACTGGAAATGTAAGTTATTTCAACTAAACAATTTAAATTGTGCATTATTATCGTCGAATACCATTAGTGACGCTAATGAATATGATTGATTATAATTGCGAGAGCCGAAGACTAAGCAAATAATTATCTTTTGCTATAAATGCAACAAGTAACACATTATAAAAAATTTTCCTCGCGGATTAGTTGTTTAAAAAACAATATCTTAAGAATTTTGGTTTCAAGTGCTTAATAAATTAATATCTTTCCTTAGTACAACCATCCATCGAGCATCTGATAACGTTATCAGCCAACGTCAATTCTCCAAACGAAAACAACAGCAATTTCATCAGTTACAGTGAGGATTTTGGTGAAGACGAAAGAAGTGCGTCTGTCGATAACCCAGACTCAAGCCCAGAAGACGATGCCTTTGAAGTCGACACCGACTTTACTTACCTAAACATCGGCGACGAAGAACTACAAAAACAAAAAAACGAATTCAAAAAGTTTGAATTATTGAGAAAAGGGATCCCGGAAACCAGTGCAATAAATGAATCACCATTGGAAAGTATTGAGGACGAGGATGTAAAATCCGCAAAAGGTTGTACAAAAGAATTAATAGATACACTCAAGGACGATGTCCTAGAACATTTACCCAATATATCATTTAATGAAAAATGCACAAGCTATTCAGAAATCATATCTAAAGATTCCTATCCTTTATTTTCCAAAAACGAAAGAGATTCTGATCTGCTCACTTGTAATCAAAACCAACTTCCAACTTTCAATCCTCAAGGTTCTTCACAAGATGCTTTTAAAAATTTCCGTCAACGAAAAACAGAGACTGAATCCCTTTGTGGTTTAAAGGTTCAGTACCGCTTCGGTGCAGTTGAGACTAGCTCCGATGACGATGCCGACGTTGTAATCGAAGAGGAGACTAGCGACTATAATATTCCGAATCCCCAGAGCACACAGTCAAACGTTTGTCAGTTTCTATCTCTTTTGACTCAAAGTCCTCCGAAAACAACAAAGCCCCGAGTCACAATGATCAGCTCACCTTCATCGTCTACCACTCGTGTGAACAAAAACAAATTTAAAGCAGGTCATACAGCTGCAGTAAATAGAATAAAGTCCACGATTCAAAAAGGATTTAAGATTATGGTTATAATGAGAGGAGCCCCAGGCAGTGGAAAGTCCTACCTGGCTAATGAAATTGTTCAATTCACCGTTGGTGGCGACTCATCGCAGTATATTTTCTGCACTGACAACTTCTTCCTAAGAAAAGGAAGAGGAGTTTACGAATTTGATCCGACCAAACTCTCAGATGCTCACGCTTTTACTCAACAGCAAGTTTTGAAGGCTCTTAATGATGGAAGAAGTCCAGTGATTATAGACAATACCAATTCTCAATGTTGGGAAATGAAACCTTACGTGAGCATGGCTGTGAAATATGGTTATTTTATTGAAGTTCTTGAACCAGATACGCCTTGGGCTTACAATGTTGCTGAATTAACGAGGAGGAACAAGCATAACGTACCGAAGGAATCAATCCAGAGAATGTTAAACAGATTCGAGCGGAATGTCACTACTGCACAACTCCTGAAAATGTTCTCTCTGAGTTATAATCCTTATAATATGCCTCCTCAGCCTTGTTTACCCCTTCTATCGCCCTTGAACCGGAAACATGTATCTCCTAATTCAGAGAAGGCTAAGAAACGCAACAAGAAAAACAAAAATGTCCTTGAAGCTGAACAAAAAATTGAAAATTACGCTCCTGTTAAAGTTTCGAATGCAAGGGTTGTGGATGCTGTTACAAATCCTTATAACGAAAAACTGACAGCTTTACAACTTGCGTTGAAAACTTTTGGTGGGGATGATGAGGATTCGTCTCCAAAAGAAAACACACAAACTTTGATCGAGGATAAGTGGGAGGATGATGGGATTAGTTGGGAAGACGAGATGTTGAGTATAGAGATTAAAAATAAAACTTCTGAAGCTTTGAGGGAAACGTTGAATGAGGAATCGTCTTGTATGGATAATAAGACAACCCCAGCTAATGAAACTAATCTAAATTTGGGAGCAATTGGTTCTGAGAGGAAGAATAGCATAATTAGAAACAACATCACTGAGAAAGATTTTGAGGACGATAATGAGAATATTCTTGCCCAATGCTGGGACTTTACTTTGTTACTTGATGGAAGGCAGATTCATAGCGTGGGGGCTTTGATTGAAAATGGAAAGGAAGATGAAGAGAAAGGGATTGAAGATACTCCTGAGAAATCAAAGAGTCCAAGTGAAGAATTGAAAGAGGCCCAAAATAATTTTGATAAGGATTCACCAGATTCTGTAACGAAGTCTTCTAATACAGAATCTTTTGAACATATCGATTCCAATGGTGAAGACTTGTCGTTTGATACGAAGGATAATCAAGATATTTCTACAAACAGTTTGGGAAATTCGGAAGAATTATTAGAACAAGATAACGACCATGGAAATTTTAGTACCACTCCACAAGCGAAAGTCAGTTTTGGGTCGATAATGAAATTTATTAAAAAGTCTTTTTTAGGTGCTAATAACGAAGGATCCAAAAAAAAGCTCGAAGATGTAACTCCCAAATCTTCCGAAACTATTAGGGATACGCTCACAGAAAAGTTACATTCCCCAATTAAGGAACAAACCAATACAAGTATGTTAGATTATGATGTTGAAAATGTATTTGATTCAAATGATACTCTAAGCAAAAAATTATCAAGTAGTGTTCGCGAGTTTAGTGTTTCAAATTTGGTTTGTGAAACTCAAGGCATCTTTGAAAGTGTCGAATCTTTGGAAAGTGAGAAAATAGATGAGAGTAACAATATTAAAAATGTTGATCTTCATTCTTCAATGAAAGAAATTTCCTCTGCCAATGAAACATTTTTGAGTGTTCTGTCTGAGCCACTTGCAAGAGCAGTTTTACCTTTAGAGGAGAACGAAAAACTAATTCTTGAGGAAAAAGAACTAAAAAAATCTGAGACAAAGAATTTTGATATCAATTTGGAGACTAGTAGAAAGAATTTTGAAACTATTGACAATATTAATTCTATAACTTGGAAAGAATCACCTTTCCCAGCTTGTGAAATAGAAGTTCCAGTAAAAGTTGAGGAATCTACAAATGTTGTGACGTCAGACTCTTCGACAAACACTAGTATCTATGATTTTAATGTTTTGTATGTTGGAGGTACGAGCGAACCTGAGTACACCCTTTTGAAAACAGTTAACAGAAGTATAAACGAAGGTTTGATTTTAAGTAATTTAGAACCTCCACCTCCACGAAAATTAAAACTTGATAAAAGTTCCATGACAAACGATGTAGATGTTTTGTTAAAATTACCAAATACATCTGGAGAAATAGAAGAAACGGAAAAAGAAATGATCCAAGGATTGTTTGATATGTTCCCTCATATTCCAAAAGATTATGTGCTAGATGTTTATAAAAATTTATGTAAGGGTGACTCTCATTGGGCAATAGATGTCCTTTTGGATGGAGTTCCACCTGGAGGAATTTTAAATGTCCAGCCACTTAAATCTCCGATTGTTGAAGAATCTTCTCAAAATTCTTCTCCATCTCGAAATAAGAAAGGAGAGAAATTGAAACAATTTCCTAGTTCAGATTCAAATGAAAGCGAGTCGAGTTCTCAGGGTAAGAAGAGGGAGAAAAATCAAGTTTCGGAAGATAGTTTGGCTTTAAAAAAGTATCTTGAAGAAAAGGTGATGATTAATGAGGCTAGTTATCATCCACATATTTTGAGGGTGAAAAAGTGGAAAAATAGAGAACCGGATGTACCAACCGAGGAGATCATTGAGGCTCAAGCTCGAAGTAAAGATGTTATTCAGTTTACTAGTGATTTGAGCTCAACTGAAGTAACAACTCCTGAATCTCCAACCAATTCTGATCAGAGTTCTTATAAAGAAAAAGAGGAGAGTGATGATGACGACTCTTCGGAACCTGAAGAGACAATGGAACTCAATTTAGGCTGGGAATTTATTAAAAATTTGGAAAAAGAATTTGGGAATCCTAATTTTCAACTTCCTGATGGGCTCATTCCGGTGATCCAGGTGAAAAAATCTGTGGCTGAGGAACTTCATGCCTTGTGGATGGAATCCATGCAACGGCAAATGGATACTCAGCAAGAACATTTGGATGCGATGATAGCAAAAGGTACAAATGAGGGGTGTCAATCAGGTCATTTTTTGTACTAAGTCTAATTTCGTTCTCCTTTTATATTTGAACAATATTTAGCTCAAGTTAAATGGAAAAAAACTAGTCATTTTGCTCAAAGTGAAAATCATAATCTCCTTATTGACACCACTCATTATTCCTTCGAAGAGTTCTTTTATTATTTAGAATGTTATGCAATCCCCTAAGAATTAGTTAAATTTGCTTCCATTTCCAATAGCT
Source organism: Synergus magnus (assembly GCA_032275165.1). Lineage (NCBI taxonomy): Eukaryota > Metazoa > Arthropoda > Insecta > Hymenoptera > Cynipidae > Synergus > Synergus magnus. The sequence goes on from JAUESH010000024.1 coordinate 7,263,485, forward strand.
TTTTTTGCATTCTAAAGGCAATTTGAATTTTATAGATGCTGAATATGCAAAGTCTCTGGAAGTCGAAGAAGCAAAGGCTATAAGCGACTCTGCTGTTCCAAACCTAAACGAAGTGATGGATATGGAATTGGCTTTAGCCATTTATAAAAATGATTTGGTAATTGTGATAAAAATTGCTATTAGTATATTAATTAATTTAATATTTTTTAACTTATTTTTTTCATTTATTTTCTTGCTCTAACTTTGTTTATTATTTTGGTTTGTATTATTTTTTTAAGTTCTACTTACGTAAATTTCTTATTAACTCCAACAGAAGAAGCAGCAGATACGGGAAACACCACTCGACATGGCATCTCGTTTAACTCGTCAAATGTTGAATGAAATGTTCCCTCATACTGATCCTGAAACATTAAGTGAAATTTTGAAAGCTCATAATGATAATTTCAAAGAGACTGTCCAAGTTTTAGAAGCAAGTACCGGACGATCTTTTAGCTCGACTGACACTTTGAACAAACAAAATAGTCTGATGATGAAAGTAAAACAACAAAGTTTAGCAAAAGAGGTAAACTTTACTAAACCAATCAAGTTAAATTACCTAAAGAGCAAAATTACCAAACGGAAAGTAATTATATATATTTGAGTTAATTAAATTAAAGAGAAACTAAAATCGTCGCCCTAGACTTATATTTTAGAGTGATAAAATAGAAATTTAATAATAAATTATTGATCCATCTTTAGGAACGAGATATTTTTAAAACGAAATCATCGCCAAATGTAGATTCGGATACGAACAACGTGGATCAATTATCATATGAGCATGCTTTACAAATAGCTCATGAATCCAGAGAAGAAGCAGCAAGGCAATTTTCATTAAGAAATGAAAATTTTAATAAAGCAGCATCAGCTTATAGAAAAGGAAATCCAGCTGTAGCTTCGTATTATTCTGAAATGGTAAGGATTCTTGATGTCAAGATTAAGTTCTACTTTGAACAAATTTTTATTAATGCATTGTTTAACTTATCTTTCATTTTTTAAATCTCTATAGGCTAAATTACATTCCAAGAAAATGGAAAGTGCAAATGCAGCCGCAGCTAGTGCTTTTCTAGCTGCACAGACGTATGATGTAGCTGAAGAAACTACCTTAGATTTACACAATCTGTTTGTTCCGGAAGCTTTGCAAGCATTGGAAATATTCCTAGACCACCAACAAGCAGTTTTGAACAGGGGAAGTAAAAAATCAGTGGAATTGTTCATTATTACTGGTCGAGGTGCTCGCAGTAATAATAACAAAAGTAAAATCAAACCCGCTGTATCGCGGAGATTGACTAGTAGAAGTATTAGGTGAGTTGCATCTGATTTAAAAAGAAAAATATTATTAATTATTAATTATTATAATTGATCATTATGATTAATTTTTAACTAATTTACCGTATTCTTTTCAGTTTTACTGAAGCAAATCCTGGATGCTTAAAATTTAAGCTCCATCGAAATAACTTTGCTTCTACATAAATTTTATTTTTATGGCGATACATATTTTTAAGCTAATGTAATCTGTCTAGAGATTCTATTTTTTCCACAAATCCTATTTTTATATTTTATAAGGACTCATATTTGTAAATAAGGCTATATGCTTCGAATCCATAAAGGGAGAGGAAGATTTTAAGACAGGTACATCGAATTAACGTAGATTTTTCGAATTCTAATAATCTATTAACTAACATTTTACGGAAGTATTTGAATATTAATTTTTATATGTATTTTATATTTATTTACTAGGGAAGCTATTATTCTTTCTGTATCTGTTTTTATCCGATTCTCTCTACTAAAATGATTTATAAGTAGTTATTAAATTTTATTATGATCTTCCTGATATTTTTTTGTATATTTTGAATCATCCAAAAAGTCAATTCGTGTAAAATAATATATAATATAATTTTCTATGAAGTAGGAAGATGTGACGGGCGTAACGATAATATTAAAAGTCGATTAATCAATTAGTTTAATTTTATATACGATATTAATTAAAGTGACATTTCGATACCAATTACATATAATGCCTTTTATCACAAAGTAGACTGCATTCTACAAGCAGAAAGTTGGTTTATATACGTATAAATTTTATACTCAAAGAAAAATATTGTCTTATTTTAAACTATACTTCACGTATCTCCAGACTTAAATGGACTTTCTATTTGAAAGAATGTTTGAAGTGCGAAAGTCGTTTTTCGTGTGATAACTGTTACAAGAAAATATTATCAACAATTTATTAATATTAATTAAAGTACTGTGAAATTGTGAAGTCAATTATTGCTGTGTAAAATCTTTTTTATTCAAGTGTAAATAAATGTAAATAATTTATGTAGTCATTTTTTATAATTTTATTGCACATCTTTTGGCGACGTAAAAATATATAAAATAATCTGATAGTCGGATACTAGCGACTCACTTGAAAATTTCTAGTTTAGTACAGCAATTTTTTTTTTTTTTAATTAAAGTTTCAACATATGAACTTTGATTCAGAACTCGTGCTTAGCAATTTTTTTTGCAGGACTTTTTACGAAAGGAGATTTAATGTTGAAACTGGACCTTTTCGTGGAAAATTCGGGTATTCTTCGTCCTTCGTTTTCAAAATGGATTCTTGGGATACTTCTTTGATATTCGGGACGATGATCCGATTTTATTTCTTGTGGTAACGAACTGATTGAAGAACATTATTTTTATTTCAAATAACGTAATGTCTTTAAAATATTGTACAATTGGAACTTGAAAATTAAAATTACTTGTAAGTTAATTGCCTAAATTCATTGTTCAGCTTGCAATCTTCGCCTTGATTGTAATATCGAGATGCAAGTTTTGCTTTCCGCAAATTGCAATAACTCATTCCTAATTGATCACTTTTTAGAGTGGCTTTCTCCGCAATATTTTTACTGATATTGATGCTATTACCTTCGATGTTGGGTAATTTCAGATTTGAAATCTCGGTTCTAACTACCTGCGTATTAATTTTAATTTTTTTCTAATTTAAACAGTTTAATTTCTTTAATTCTAATATGTTTAAGAAATTGAATGTGTTTTACCGTATTTTTTTGAGGAAAGTAGTTGTGAGTTGAAGTCCATTCCGTGAGAACTTGGTTTCCTTGATTGTAGACAAAGTTGTTCCGCAAGGTGTTCATCATTCTAACTGAACTGAATTCACATGGCAAATTTCTCTTTGAATTTGAATCTGGAGTTGTTGCGATTCGTGGGATTTTTGATGAATTGAACCTCTGAATCTGCGACTGACAGGCGTTTAAAGGCTGAAAAATTAAATTTCACATTTTAATAAAAAAAATGTTTAGCTCGTGAATTAAAAATCTCTTCCAAATCACTAAGAAGGAAAATTTACGCTAGAAATAATTACTTTCGATTTTCGACGTTTTTGAGACATTACGTGACTCAAGAGTACAGGATTTCTCCAGAGATCATTTGAAGAATTTGCATGAATTACACTTCTTGAAACTTTTGGTAGTTCTTCCCTGTTATAAAAAAAAAAGATTGCAATTATCATAATTAATTTATTTAACAAAATTTATAAATGACTAAATGAGAAACTGTACCTTAAATCATTGAAATAACGATGTTCTAAAAGTCTTCTAACATTGCTTCTATATTCAGGATCATAAATTAACATTAATCTTAAAACATCTCTCCCAGCTTCAGTTACATGAGGAAGTAAAGAAACGAGACCTAGTCCTTTTTTTGATGGAAAGAAAAAACTGCAGTTTCTTGGTTTACTATATAAAAATGATTTTAAAAATGTTCAATTAATTTTTTAAGCAACATTTGAAAAGAAGTAATTTTTTTTTGTTAAATTCTTACTGTCTGCGAAATTTAGCTAGAAGTCTGGAATGAGGTGTTCCTAAAACTGTATGAATTTTTGATATTTGATCTAATTCGTTTGATCCAGGAAAAAGTGGTTTCAATCTAAAACAATTTTTAAGAACTTTATAAAAATGGAATTCAAATTATTCAAAAAAAAAAAAAAAATTCTTGAAACTATATTATAAATGAAAACTAACGTCAATAATTCATAAAAGACACAACCAGAAGCCCAAACATCCATTTTTGGTCCGTAAAAACCAGTTGTTAATAAACATTCTGGTGAACGATACCATCTTGTCGAAATATAATCAGTATAAGGTGGTTTGTTATAAATTCCTCGTATTGATCCTAAATCAGCTAATTTTATAAAATCTCCCTAAAATTAAAATGTAAAAACTCCTTAAAAATAAATACCTTAAAAAATGTTAACGACATTGGCAATTAATTAAAAATTTTAATACCTTTATAAGAATATTTTCTGGTTTGATATCTCGATGAAAAATTCCGTGTTTATGTAAGTGCTCAAGCCCTTTTAATAATTGATACAAATATAGTTTAACTCTTTGTTCCAGAAGAGTATGTCTAAAATTAAATTATATTGTAATTTTTAAAAACAATCTAAATATTATGTGCAATTGAAAAAATAAAAAATACCCCTTTCTTGCTTTCATCAAGTCATACAAACTCATGTCCATTAATTCAAAAATCAAAGTCACTCTTCCAGGCAAAGGATCACTATTAAAAAATTATTGAGATTAAATTTACATTAAATTTATAAACTCAAATAATGAAAATAAACTTCTGTCACTTACTAGAGACATTCAATCACGTATAAAACATTTGGATGCCTCGTAATTTTTCTCATTGTACTGACTTCTGGACAATCCCAAATTTCTTTTGTGCTGAAATACCATTTTAAATATTATTTAATAATACTTTCAGGTAATCCTAATTCATCGACTTACTCTAAATAAGTTTTTTTTAAACGTTTCGCTGCGTATAGTCCACCAGTTATTTTATCCTGGCATTTTAATACTTCTGAGAAAGAACCTTCACCGATTTTTTTTATTACTTTATACTCTGAAATACAATTTTCAACATAAATTATAATAGAATAAAAAATAAAATGTCCAATAAAAGTTAACAAAACCACTCTCTAAAGATCTTTATAACCTTTAGAGCGGAAGAGGCTTTAACTAACTTTTTGAAAACGGGCTTGACATAATTCAAAATTATCCTGTAGATATAAAATTCTTTCTTGAAACTAGAGTGATTTTTATGTGCAAAGATCATCTTTTGAAAAAAGTTTCTGGAGTGTTGAACAGTGAATTACATTCACGAAAAACGAGAGCCTCCATTTAAAAGATACTCTGCTGTTTCAAGTCCTGCACATATTCAGTAGACATCGTTTGTCAATATTTACAAACTACGGTTTGCTTACAACAAATTTGTCTTTGAATTATTTTCGAGTAGACAATTATATTTCTAAGACCAATTTACCAGAATATGATTAAAAAATATTCTCACGTCAACAAGGATTTGATACCTTTATTTTTGTAATTTTTTTATTACATTTTATATATCAATCGTATTTTTTGTTTACATATAAATATATTAACTGGTATATATTTATATGTACACGTGTGTGCTATAATGAAGTCGTAATAATAGCATCGCATATTCCTTCTGAACTATCAATGTTAAAATTAACCGAAGAATTCAATTTAAACATAAGTTTTCCTAAATATTTCTACAATACCAAATAATCAAATGTTCTATAGCGAACATTCTTAGTGTATTTCCATAATCATTAATCATTATTAATTACACGAAAAATACGTGACCAAATCACTCATTTCAATCATATGCAGAGCTGATAGTTTTGATTTAAATCATCTACATAGATTTTCTAAATTCGTCTTAAACGTTAAATTCTTTTCTCTCATCAAATATTCTCAAAAGAGAAAGTTCATAAATGCTTCACACAAAATCATTCCAATAAATGTATTCTTGAGTTAATCAACGTCAAAATCGTGGTCAAAATTGATAACAAATTTTTTGTTTTAGTTTTTAAAGAAATTGAAACACACGTAATTATGAACCACATTGTCAAACATCACTCCAGTGGTCTGTAGATCCTTTCCTTTGAATTTAAATTGAATTAAATTAAACTAAATGCTTGTCTAATCCATATTCAAAAATCTGCCAAAAAAAGGCTTTTCATAAAAATGTACGAAGCGGAATTTCTTTCAATGAATTGTTAGTTACAATAATAATTTTTCGCACTTGAAATTAATTTATGGACAAAGTCGATTCACTCGTAGTCGGCGTTTCTGATTTCTCAGAATCTCTTTTCTCAAAATCGAAATTAAACCTCTTGTTTTGATGAACAAATTTATACATCTTTTATTTTTATGGAAAATTTAATTTTAAGAAAATCGGATTAGAGGCTGAACTTCGAAATTTTCGGCCCGCAATCGCAAATTACATAGTAGAATCGCACGCAAATGGTCTGCAATGACGTTCTTGAAAGTTTCTCTTCACAGGAGTGGTGTGGGACAATATGGTCTTTCAGCAATATTTTTCTCTTTAGCAAATTGTCGACTCTGTCACTAATTTATGAATGTAATGAACAGTACCTTGCACTTGTCACTCAGTTTGAGTGCAAGCGCGAGTCCTCCATCGCTGCATCGTGATAGAGCGTGAGTGCGTGAACACAGGAACCCGGATGAGTGGAATCCACCTCATTTTTTTTGCTCGTCTCACCTTGTTAAATTAATCGAATTTTTCAAAACTGATACATAACCGAGAGAAGTTTACGAAATGAAATCTCGAAAGGAAATGAAAGTCATAAAGTCGGCTGAATAACTAAACCTCTAATATAAACAATACCATGTTTGTATATATACACAAAATATTTATTTGACTGAGCAATCACAATATACTCATTGCTTTCAACTATTAAAATATAAAAATATTTACAATAAATTAATATGTATAAAGACAGTAGGTACAATACTATCGCTGTACAGTACCGCACACCGACTTTTGTTTTCTTAGAAAATTCGTCGGAAAATCTAGTCCGCGGTATAAAAATCAAGATATCTTTCGATACTTTTTTTTTACAATAATCATAATTTAAATTCATTCATCGTGTTTAGTAACACAACCATTTAAAAGCAGTTGTACATTTCAATTCAATCCTCGACTTTTCTAGTTATTAACAAAAATCAATTTTTTATCTTTCGAGTAAAGAAGGAACTTTAAAATAATGCATTTAATTAAATAAACGAGAATTCGATATTAGTAAAATGTTTCTGGGAGTGTTTTGGTTTTTGTTTCTATCTATTTAAACAGATAGATAGGTCCTGTGTTCACTATCACAGTTGTATTTAGGAAGTGTCTATTCTTACGGAATATTCTGTAAGACTAGCCAATATTAGCAAACAGGATTGGAAAGCTCTTCCTTTCCCTTTCTATTCAGCCTATCCGGTTTGCTGATTTTGGAAATTCTTGCCGAATATTCCGTAAGAACAGTCAGTGCCTCATGTTTAAGCAGCGGATAACGAAGAAGGAACTCTTAATTAAAGGGCTCAAATGAATGCTTAGAGAAAGTTTGAATGATAAAGACTCACTGGACCCAAGCTCCCTCACCACTCCGGAGTTCAGTACACCAGTATTCTGAAAGGATTTCACTTCCTATGTACACTGTAATTCAGGACAGTATTTTACACGACGACTCTGTGGATTTGTAACTTTATCCTCTATGTTAGAAAGGTTCGTTACAAGGATTCCCCATCGCCCTGTGTTTCACAGGGTTGCTCACTGAGACACTCACTATCTGGTTTGCAATCTGCTGACTTTTCTACAGGAAATTCTGTATTTTTCGCCTCCAGTTGTGGATTCGCTTCAAAAAATTGCTGTTCTTCAACTGGTGGCTTTGCAGATAGAAAACCTTGATCACTAGAGGGTTCAAAACATTGCTCGTTTTCAGGCTCCATGATCTGCTTCTTTGGGGGATCGAAACTCTGATCAGGGTTGTCGAAACCTTTGTTAGGAGGATCGAAACTCTGGTCGGGATTATCGAAACCCTTGTTAGGAGGATCGAAACTTTGGTCAACATTATCAAAACTCTGATTCGGAGGATCGAAACTCTGATTCGGAGGATCGTAACTTTGACTTGGAGGATCGAAACCCTGATTAGGAGGTTCGAAGTTCTGATTAGAGGGTTCCAAACTTTGGTTTCTCTGAGATTCAAAGCCTTCATTGCTCTTAGATTCGAAGCTCTGATCATTTGAAGGCTCAAAGCCTTGATTGTTGGAAGGCTCGAGACTCTGATCCTTGGAAGGCTCGAAGCTCTGATTGTTTGAAGGTTCGAAACTTTCACCATTGAGGGGCTCAAAGCTCTGATTGTTTGAATTCGCAGGCGCGAAAGATTCCACAGGTTGGAAAGATTTTTCTGCAGGGGGTCCAAAGCACTCATCGTCGCGGGTTTCATGTCCTGAAGTTTTATCCTCACCTCGTCGATTACTTTCCTGAGATTGCATTGGTTTATTAAATTTGTTATTCTCCACTTCAAAGCTATCATTTTCAGTGCCAGGTGGTCGCTCATCGAGAGACTGGTTGAATTTAATCGAGGTACTTTCGGGGTCGAAATGCTCAGTTGAGCTTCTGCGGGATCTCTTTGCTCCCTCTGGTTTTTCATTGTCGCCAGGATTGTCACTAGATGGACTGGCATTGCCCCACCTGGACTTCCTGTTTCGATTTCGATTCTCCCTGTCTGAAGGAGGACCTGCTTTGTGATCTTGATGCTTGGACTTGAGGTGATCTCGTGGGTTGTGATTTTCTCGGGTATTGTGTTCCTCAGGATCGGTTCCGGGTTCATTCCAGGGCCCGTTTTCTGGATTTCTCCAGGGATCAAGGCCTTTCGAACCCATGGGTCCAAATGGAGGCCGGATGAGAGGACCAGGAGGTCCGGGTGGACCTGGAGGTCGATGTCCATCCTCGAATGGCGGACGGAAGAATGGTTCTTTTTCTCTTGGATCAAATGGAGGTCCACCAGGAGGTCCTCGAGGTCCGAAAGGTGGTCGCATCCCGGGCCTCATTCCTCTAGGTCCCATTCCTCGTGGGTGGAACATCGGCGGACCTGAAAAATTAGGTGGAAGGATATAAAATTGATGATATAAATGATATCAATGGTAGTGAGTCAAATTACAATTTAAATTAGTGAATTCGAGTTTCCTTCTATTTTGAAATTTAAAGAGCTAAGTGATCATTTTCAAATATATAGTTTTGGAATTTCAGTACAAATGTTCTCATCCTACAACTCTTCAACTTTGAAAAACAATATTAAAAGCAATTTTTTCAATAGTTACCAAGCACAGATTTCATCATTTGCACCTCCTTTATAAACTCTAGAAAATTAAAATTCTTTATTGCTAGTCATAGACTTAAACCTATAGACTTATACCGCCGATATATGTAATGAGAATTTAAACAACGTTTTAAGTCAATTTAAAATTTAAATGAATCGTCTATTTAAGCTATTCTTTTTGAAAATTTCATGAATCCAATATGTATTTCTCACCATTCATCTTCGGTATATACGATGAGAATGTAAAGAGGAACATTTTTTTATTGAAAAATACATTTATTCTTAAAGAACATAAAAATAGGAAATAGAAAAAAATTAGTCGAATGATTTTAATCTCTTAACATTAAATTCAAACACCTTAAGCCTAATTCTGCCCAAATAATCGACTCACCATGTCCGCGTGCCCCCATTACAGGTCCCCGAGGTCCGAATCCTTCAGGTCCCATCGGTCCTCTCGGTCCTCTCGGTCCCATCATGGGTGGTGGTCCGAAACCAGATTCCATCGGTCCATGGAAGAAATCTCCTCTCCGCCTCGGATCAAACTCCGGATGTTCACTCAAACTCCTTCCCTCAAAGCCATCCTGCATCCTTGGATCAAAGGCATCTCTTTGTCTCATTTCGAATTCAAAACGATCTCTCTCAAACTCATCTACCGGGTGTCTGCCTCTCATATCTGCTCTCTCAAATTCCTCTCTGGGATTAGGTCCCAATCTATGATCAAATTCTTCCGGACGTGGTCCAGGTCCTATTCTATTATCAAAGTCCTCTGGGAACCTTCCACCATGCATTCTCGGATCTGGAAAATCTTCCACTGACGGATGTCCTCGCATTGGAGGTCCAATCGATCCTCTCCTGCCAAAACTGGGTCTATCTCTATCCCCAGGTCCACGCTGAGGAAAATCTCGAGGATGATCTACAGCCTCCGGACCGCCTCTCGGAGGTCCTCGAAACTCTGGCCCTCTTGAGAAGTCTGGTCTGTCCTGTGGGAATTTAGGAAGATCCATCAGAGGCGGAGGTAAATCACTGGCTCTTCGACTTGGAGGTCCATCGATTCTCTCGCTGCTACGGTTTCGGTTTCTGTCCATTCTATCGTCGAGAGGTAGAGTTCCATCTGCTAACTGACGAAGACGATCAGCAAGACTAGGTTTTGCGTCCTTTTTCGCAGGAGCTTCTGTATCTGGGCCACCACTGGGAGGATTTGCAGCATCCTGATGACGCATGGCATCCCGACTATCCCTGTCGCGATCTCGTCTCTCATCCCTGTCTCTGTCCCTATTATCCCTGTTGTCTCGTCGCCTGTCGCGACCTCGGTCTCTTCCTCTGCCTCTCTCCCTTCCGCGATCATGTCTATCTCCATCACTCCTGTCACGATTTCCTCGATCGCGATCGTCCCTGTCTCGTTTATCACGATTGTCGCGATCCCGTTCCCTGTCACGGAAATCACGATTGGATTCGTTCTCTGGTCTGGAGTCCGGTCCTTTTCCTATCGCAGCTAGGAGTTGATCACTGAGACTTTGTTGCTTTTCTTTGGAAGTAGTGCTTGGAGTCTGAGGCATCACGTCTTCCATTTCAACGTCCATGTCGTCGGAAGGATGCTGTTGTAAATGCATCATTGGAGGTCCCACGCCGAAGGCCTGGCGCATCATTGGCAGATTTGCTAGATTTGAATCTGAGTTTGGAGGAGGAACACCGAGTGCTGGGACGTTAGGCGGCATACCAGTGGAATTTGGTTTATCAGATGGAGCGGCAGGCGCAGGGAGTGGAATCTGAGTTAGTAAACCAACTCCAACTCCAGCTCCGAATGGTGAATTCACTTGGGAAGTCATCATAGTTTGCATCATGCCAGGAGGACCGAGAAGACCCTGCATGTTTGGTGGTGGAACCCCAATTGGAACATTTGGCATCAAGCCGTGAGGCATTTGCAATCCCATTGGACCTAACATACCTGAAATAATATTTCCCAATTATATATATTTTTTTAAAATAAGGTGATTATATTTGAAATTTTTCGAAAAAGAAGACTTACGTGGAACGTTGGACATTGCAAATCCTGGAGGCATCATTTGTAGTTGAGCATTTGGTGGTGGCAATAAAGCTGCAGACGTTGGGGGTCGAATAGGAGGTGGTTGGCTCGTATCTAACATTTGTGGAGGTTGCTGGTTATCATTAGAGGGTGTCATCACGTTTCCCATTGCATCAGTCATTTGCATTCCTCCTGGAGTCATTTGCATTGTCATTTGTGGACGCATTGCTTCAGAGCTCATGGAGTGTTTTAACTTTCCTAAAAAATCAAGAAATTTTATTGTAAATATGGATTTTTAAATGAAATTTCATTTAAGGCATTTCTTTGTTCTGTGTATTAGTATTAAGTAAGGTTATCTATTTACTTAATTTTTATCGAAATATTAATAAAATTACCTCTTAATCTCGGAGGTAGCGTATCTTCATCAATCATACCACCCTCTTCTAGAAGTTCGAGTTCCTGGTCAGTTATATGGTTTAGTTTATTCCAAGGAATATAACTAACTCCCAGCTCTACTTCCCAATAATCTTTCCATTCTTTTCCTTTAACACCTTTCCCCGGAGCCCAAGCGAGCTGCAAAAAATAGTCTTATTGAGTATTCTACAATTGCACAAAAAGACAATTTAAAAAATATGTCAATTAGAACTACCGTTATTGCTTTTCCTTGCATTTTATGATTCTTAAGCTTCGTTAGCGCTCGAAACGCATCCTGTCTTCTGTTCATGCATATGAAAGCACAGCCTCGTGGAGGAATACAATCGATGCTAACAATATCTCCTAATTCGCCAAAGGTATCGGACAACTCTTCTTGATGCACCAATTTTGATAAATGACCCACCCAAAGCGTTGTGCTGCAAACTACAAAACATAAATTATTTTTTTACTACCTTTAATTGTACGAAAAGAATTAAAAAACGGTGCACACTTTTTAAAATAAAAAGTCCATAAATATTATTGATTCATAATTGAAAACCTACCACTCAATTTGTCTCTGACAATTGGAGGAAGTCCTCTTTTTCTACGTTCTTTCTCCTTCTCTCGTTCCTCCTCCGTCAACTTCTCTCGACTCTCTTCGCGCTTCCTATTGCGATCTCTCGAACGTGATCTAGAAGAAAACCTAAGTTAATCCCCTGACATGAAACTGCAACAGGTGCAGTTTTTCTAGACGATAAGTAAGTAAGTTAACTTCAATGCAACAGTTTGAGACTACCTTCTTCGTCTCGACCTTGACCTTGATCGAGATTTTCTTTCTCGGTCCCTGTCGCGTCCTCTTTCTCTATCTCTGTGCCGCGGAGACCGAGATCGGCTGTGGCGACGGTACCGTTCAGGTGATCTGCTTTGGGATCTCGCAGGTTCATTCACTATCTCGACACTACTACTGTCTCGCCTTGCAGTTGCACTTCTATTGAAAAAATAAAATTATTGTAAAAAATCCATTAAATGTATCTTATCTTTTATCTTTTAAAATTGTTTTTATTTCCTTCTTTTTAAAAGGAACGTACCTTTCCTCAACAAGGGGACTTTGGACAGGAGCCGTTCCTTGTTGTGGGATTGGCCTGATTAGTGGAGGTGGCTGTGATGTAAAAGGCAGAGCTGGCGGATATCCTGGTGGAGGTTGACTCATGTCCTGCGTTATAATTCCAGAATTAGAATTCCCAGCGTATATCCCTTGATTTGATTTTATGACATCGGAAGGCTTCAAGTCGCACTCAGACGCGAAAGGAAGATTCTGCAATGATTGGTTTATTGAAACTTTCGAACACAATGCAGTAAATATAAAAAGTAATGATAATTGATTTACCGGTACAGTTTGGGCGAGATGCTTGTCAAATTCCTCCTCTTGCTGTTTCATCTGCTGCAACTTGCGCATCTTCTCCTCCATTTCTTGCTGCGATTGTCCAGTTCCCTGCATAGTTTGTTGTAGTGTCTGTAACTGCCTCAAAACTTCCGGGTTCGTTAGCAAAAGTCCCAAGCTCTCCAAACTTCCTGTCGTCGATACAGTGTTGTGTTGATTAATATTGGGATTACCAGCGGGAGAACTGCTTGTAACAACTACATCATCATCCTCTTCCTCGCCGTAATCGAAGTCTAAAAGCTTTTTGTCGAACTTGACAGAACTCTGAGCTTCGTTTGCAGCCTCCTGCTTTTTCAGTAACAATTGTTGTAGGTGCTGCAGTTGATCAAGGAAGTTTACGTCCACCTGATTCGAGCCTGACTGTCCCTGCAAATTTGCCTGTGTATTTAAGATCAACTTAATAAACCGCTAACTAGCAAGCCAACTAAAAAATAATATGAACAATCACAGTGCGCAGATTCTATTCTACGAATAAGTAGGGCATTTCTCTAGCAAACAATTCTGCCGCCCAAAGAAGAAAAGTAATAAAAATAATAAAAGCTCAAATTTAGCCTACATCATTGATTTTTCCGCTCATACAAAATGTAGTTGAGTTTTTTTGGCTGGGCGGCAATAATGGACAAGCATGATTTACACATTCACAATAACACCAAGCTAATACATAGTACAAAAACAAGTCTCAGAATCCCTATTATACTTTAGGGGAGTAAGTTGTAAGCCTATGACGTCTACGAAAATAATTTTTCAGATAAGATACTTTTGAAGAACCTGAACACTTTGAAGTTCAAACTACGCGTTTGACTCAAATAATAAACAAAATCACTAACCAAAAGCTTATGAGCGTTTACCATATTGGCAGTTTCTATTTTTGTCTGAGCCAGCCAAACGGGATCAATTGTCTTGGTGCTCGAGAACATTTTCGGATCTTTTGGAGTGTTTTTTATGGTTGGTGATGCTTTTGCATTCGCACTGACAGCATTCACTCCTGAAAATATCAGGTAAAAATGTAATCAAATAAATTAACAGCTAAATAAAGATATAACATTTATTTTAGTATTAATATTTACCGTTGGTATTAACTGACTGCTCTTTGTGAATTGGATGATTAGGATCAACTAAATCGAACAGTGGCTGGATGACTTCCGGAGGAAAGACTGCATTTTTCTGCCAGAGATTTAAGACTCGGATAACCTTACTCTTGTCCTCGGGCGGACACTTGAGCAAATTCAAAAATGTCATCTGCATATTCTTTGCGAATCTTGGTGCAAAGACATCCTTTTCGACTCCGAATTGGTGTCTCGATTGACGTACAATCGAATCTATGACGTAAAGGCCTGGAACTTTGTACTCAGGCTTACACTAGAGACAAAATGAAATGAAATTAAATTACATTGCAAGGAAATTTACTTTAAATGTTAAATAATATTTGTTTTCCAAAATATTTTTGGAGCAGAACTTACTTTCTGTATGAATTTCTCTACACTCTGGACAACATGTTTGTAAAATTTGATGGCTTTTATCGCTCCTCGAGTTAGCGAATTCATTTTCGCCTTCGATATCGGTGGCTTGACATCGTAGAGAGCAGACAACTGTAAGATAAATAATTAATTGAAATTTGCTTTTTAACGTTTGTAGAGGCTTTTACTGTTTAAGTTAACAAAAAAAATTAAATGCTCTAGAATCTTAAGTTTTACTGCAAAAAAATTCATTGTACACTTTACAAAAGAATAAAAATATTTCATTGAAGGGATAAAAGTCACTAACAGAATTATGGTGTCATATTTAAGTTATAAATACATGTAGAACTTTTAATATTTCAATTGAATTTAATAATTATTCTGACATTTTTACAATAATCTACAATGACCACTTTCCCTTGCACTTTCACTAAAATAAAAACATTAAAATACAACATTTTTGGATCATAAAGCTTTAGATTATGTACTTTAGATATGAAAGACGGTAGCTTGGGAAGTTCAAGAGCTTTAAAATCTCCCCACTCAAATTGCAAAGTCAATAAACCTCGGATAGTGTTCCCGAGTGAATTTAAAGAAGCAGAAAAGTTTGAAGCCTACAAGAGAATGCAAAAAAACGGATAAATATAAAAATGAGAGGTACGATGTAATCAAGAAGTGTGTGCGGCGTCAGTTGAAAGCAAAGGTGTTAAAGACAAAAATTTTCAGAAAGCTGAGATCCGTTTTTTAAGTCTGATTTTTTAGAGGTTATGAAGGGATTAAGTTTGGAATTTAATAAAATTTTAAAATGCAGCGGATGTAGATAATTATGGAGATATTTTGCCAATCGGCCCTGAGGAAAGGGAGGGCTGCCCCTTCTGCGATGACCTCCAAAATCAAGACGGATACTTACCTCTGCGTTGAATGATTTCACGGCGTCCATCGTAAAAATGTTTTGCGTAACGCACTATCACTCTTTATTAAATATTTCCATGCGTAGGAGCTCGATCGTTTTCAGGTAAAATACTTTCTTTCTCACTGTATTGCCAGACTATCACGCACTTCGTCATTTAGTTAACAGGGCCATGCCATCCAAGATGGCAACTGCTTTACCCAGAATGCACCTCTCCGCACCGCGCTTGCGGAATGCAAGCAATGCAAGCCTGTGTTCAAAACGTCCAACCGTGTGCACTCTTACATTTTTATTTTATTTAAAAAATGTTTAAAACTTATCTGCATAAAATGAATATTATTACCTTTTTAATCATTTACATTATTTTTGTAGCAATTCAATTGTGGAATTACAAATATTATTTGAAACTTGTGTCAATTTTAGGCCCGCCTCTTCCGCTGAACGGAGGAACTCTTTGCAACTCAATCGGTAACTTATTGTAATTTCCTCTGCCGATATTGCGGATCATCTGTTTCCCGGCTTTCCGGTTTTTTGTGTCTTAGATTTTACAAAATGTCAAAATTTGTATGAAAATCCAGTTTTTTAATAAGTGTAAGTTATACGAAAAGAAATTAACAAATCATCTAATGATAAGTCGAAAAATTGGAGAAATCTTCATCGTTCCGAAATTTGTCATTCTCACCATTTAGACAAATAACAGAAGTTCTTAAAGTTTATTTTGTGATTTATTCATAAATCATGTCTTCACAATCTTGGCAATCGATTCTTCCTAGTGTTGCAGTTGGAAATATAAACACTCCTGGTAATTTAAATTTTGAAAGTAGTGGCTACACGTACTCCAATTTCCACTACGAATAGCTGGATTTTTTCGGTACAAATAGACACTGATTTTTTGAAAATAATTTTTTCAACTATGTTTCATCGCATTTATTTAAAAACAAAAAACTTAACTAGAAATAATGACTTTTTGTAGGTCCTAGTAGTCGTGCTGACGATAAAAAGGACCACACAGAGTGGATGAAGAGTTTGACTACAAGAGAAAATATTTTATATGGTGGATCGCCTTATATGCCTATTTTATTGGAAAATATTCCGCACTACATTGATATAGATGATTTTGAGTTTGAACGAATAAAAGAGATACAGACAATAGGAATAGTTTTCGGAGAAAATTGGCACGAAGCTACTCTTTTTAATTACAATCCAAATAATCACGTGTCTGTACAGTTGTCACTTGGATGTTGTAAACGCGAATATCTTTATGAAAATGATTATCGTTTGGTATATTTTTTTTTATATTTTGCTATATTTTATGATTGATGTATTATTTTATGTTTATATTATTACAGGGATTAAAAATTCCATGCAAATTATACGGAAGACTAGTCAACTTCGAAGGAAAACCTCTTATAGAGGTTCATCGCCTATCGAAAACCCTCGATCCGGAAGGATGTTTGAAAACATTAACAATGCTTTCGCAAATCGTACGTCAAAAATATCACTACTATTTCTGTTCTCCAGACCCCATGTTGTAGTTATAAGTTTAGTAATTTTAAATTGTAATAACTAAGGAAATTATTCATTTTTTTACATACATTCCTTTTTTTCTATTTTGCCCTGGTGAATTTGCTGTCACATAGCAATAATTCAATAAATAAATTGAATAGTTATTTTTAATAAAAATTTATACTTTTTTAGAAAAACTTCTTACTAAGATTTCAGTATCCTAAAATTTAAATTTGGCGCTCTTTCAAAGTTCCTGAACAATGGCGCTGCGTTCGAATTTTCTCAACCAATCGGCATCATCCTTCCCGAGTACGAAATTAAAAAAATTATATTTTTAGTTTAAAACTTAAAATTCTACTATGTAGATTAACTTGACATTGCTGAAATTTATTTAATATTATTAAGAAATTAAAATCCATAATATTTTTAAATAATCATCGCATAATTTTGGCTAGAATAGTCTATTTATTTCCTTTTTAACGATCGAGAACGCGCTAGGCAATAAGCTAGAGAAAGCGTAGTGTAGCGTGTGCAGGCGTGTGTTGTTGAAATCTTATTCCATTTATGGTCGCGTGTTAAGTAGAGACTGGTTGAGAAATTGTTAAGTACGAAAATTACGCGAAAACACGAATGCCCCGTAGTGGCGACAAAATGTAATGAAACCGTGCAATGGCCAATGACTAGAAGTGAGAAAAATTAGCGATTTTATAGGCAGAGTTGAAAAAGACGCTTTAATTAAAGGCTTTAAAGTGAACGGTTCTCAGTGATTATTTTCTCTCTTTTGTACTGTAATCAACTCGATTGTACGCAGGAAATTTTTGTCCACCAAGGAAAATTTAGTAAACTGATTACCTCAGCATTCAAAAAAGGTAGAGATGCTCTGAAAATTTATAATTTTTTTCTTATTTCTTTGGGCTTTTGAGTAACTAAGACGCCCAATTTCCCTTGATTTCTTCACATTTATTCCAAAATCTTTTAGAATTCTATCATAGATTCTTAAGTGTGCGCATTTTCTCTCGGATATTCAATAATCGTTTGTCCTTGCTTCCCCCTCTTTTTTCACTCAATCGGACGTTTCTTATTCTCGGTCAGCTGATTCTCAAATTCTCTTTTAGAAAACATTCATCCTCATTTTTTCGATTCGCGACACATTATCACAAACCAGATCTGTAGACGGATACAATTTTGGTTGAAAGCGTTGAATTATGCATACCAGGATGGTTTGATGAACATAACCTCACTTGCTTCCAACGTCAAGACGGCACAACGTAACGAAATTGGATACATCACGAACATACTTAATTCCTTCAATTTGTCTAGCAACGTACCTCAAACTAACCTGGTAAGGCGATTTCCATTAGATATTTTAATTAAGGCTTGTGACATCAAAAAGCGAGAGGCAGAAATGCAAATTTGAGTCTCTGAGACGAACAGCATCATTCAAGGAGATTTGGATTTGATATTTAAAGTTTAGCGTGATACATTTTAGATTTGGGGCTTCTTTTTATTGTCAAATGGACCTACGAAAAAAATTTAAAGGTTTCTGTTGGTCTACAACTACGAAATTAGAACGTTTCAATATGATTGAAACATTTTGTTTGCTCTGGGATTACTGAATTAGGTTTTTTGTTGTAGGAATACTCGATGATTAATGAAGCTTGTGTTTTTATTGCTTGGACTCAGTAAGAAAGATGAGATTGCAATTAACGACGAAATCGATTAATGTGTTTTACTGCATATCATGAATCATGAATATTAGAGTTGAAATCTTTAATCATAATTGATCAAGAAGAAACATTTATTCTTGTTTTCTTAGCAAGCCTTTGGTGTTTATTATTCTTCAATTTAAAGGTCCTAATTTTTTAAGGCTTTAACTAGAAGATTTGTATATCACGTGGACAAATGTTTAAACCCATGAAACAACTTTTTGATTTGATTTTCCGCGTTTTTCATTTTCATTTGAATGTTCAATTGCTTTAAAATAATATAAATGGATTTTTTAAAATGTTTAGACAAGGTGGAGGGAGGAATCTCAAAGCAAAGAATCTTGCAGTGCCAGTAGAAGACTAGGATTCAATTGGGGAGGGATGCCTCGCAGTAAGCGAAGAGCGCCCTCCAGTACTAATAATCATAATTCCAACGAAATGTCGCCAAGTGCTCAAGAGGAAAGCATGCCAAGACATCCATCGAAGCGGCTTAGACACACTTCCAGGTTTGTTGAATAATAATTATATCCTGCGATTATCCGTCAGGAAGATCAGAAATTTAGAAAAAGCATCTTCAATCTTCAAAGTAATATTAAATCAAAGTATGATCAGTTTCTATCCTGATTTATTCAGACGAAAAGTATATAAATTTTTTTGAAAATATTTTTAAGTGGTTGGAAACTGGTTTACTTGAATTTTAGATTTATTAGAATGTATATTATCAATATGTTTCTTTTATTAATACAATTTTGTTATTGTTTTATATAAAAAGTATGGGTTTTTTAAAATGTTAGCTTGCTTGAATTTACATAATTCAGTCGGGTGACTTAATTGTAACCTTGACAATAGTAAAGGATCCAAATTATCTCCTCTCTTCCTGTACTCTCACCCACACTAGTCAAGCATCCACACAAGGTAACTCGAAAATAGACCGCTCACAATTTTAGTCTGCCCTTCCCTGGTGTTTGGGTTGGTCTCCTTTTCGTGTCTGAATATCAAGTATACATTTTACGATTATTTTTCTACAATGACACAAAAAACTATCATAATTTCTACTTATTGTTTAATTCTCTTCGCATAAATCAAATATAATTATTCTTTACACCATTTTACTGTAAAAAAATAAGAGTAATAACTTCACAAATAGTGTGAACATCGAATCACTTCTGAGGTTGTTAAATTAATTTCGATATTGGAAATTGTATGATAAATTTCCTTGAAGTGCATGGAAGACGAGAGGTGTGTAGTTAACTGATTAAAAGATGCTCAACTTTCAAACATAATTAATTAGCACTAACAAATAAGTTAGTAATTACTATATTATGTCTAGTGAAAGTAGTTTTGCATTTTTATTAATCGTAGAATATGGTGTCGTTTCAGTGCCAGGCGGTATACGAAAACAGAAGATGTTTCGAGTACGGCATTTTCACAGAAAAAGTGCATCGCGTGGTTTAGAGAATACACGACTCCCGATGATCCAGAAACGCTTGGTCCAGAGGGAATGGAAAAGTTTTGTGAAGATATCGGCGTGGAGCCGGAAAATGTGGTGATGTTGGTTTTAGCGTTTAAAATGAATGCTCGTCAAATGGGCTTCTTTACAATGAATGAGTGGCTTAAAGGCCTTTCAGAACTGCATTGCGACTCAATTAACAAAGTACAACATAAACTCGACACCCTGAGGAACATACTAAATGATCCTCACACGTTTAAGGGAATATACAGATACGCTTACGATTTCGCTAGGGTATGTATCTTTAATTGCTAATCCCAATTATCAGAGTATTCGCAAATTTTCCTTTTCAGATCTCTCTGAATCCCATGAATTTTCAGTGAGAAATTTCATATATCGCCTTACTCTAAAAAATAGGAAAACGATCAGAAAGAATTTGTAAATATAGATACAGTGTTATAAGAGTTTTCAAAAATTGAATTCTATTCTTTTAGGATAAGGATCAGCGAAGTATGGACATGGAGACGGCAAGAGTAATGTTACAGTTACTACTAGGAAAGCATTGGCCGTTATTTTCCCAGTTCGCACAATTTCTTGATCAGTCCAAATACAAAGTGATCAATAAAGATCAGTGGTGCAACATTTTGGAATTCTCACGAACAATTAATCACGATCTATCTAATTACGATTTAGACGGAGCTTGTGAGTAAACATTTCCATATTTTAATATTTTATTTTGCAATCTGAAATTAAAATTTTTTAAATTTACTTTCTTCCAGGGCCAGTAATGCTTGACGAGTTCGTGGAATGGTTGAAGGTTCAAAGAGGTGGAATATCAACAGAAACTCGTGTCAGCTGAAACGCTGAATCAAAAATCAAAGGACAATTTATAAAAAATATCCACCTTCACGACAAAGTCCTCCTTTCCAATTTAAGTTGTTAACATTTAAAATTCTTCCGTTCCCGTGGACGACTCGTTTTAGTTAACATCTCCGTTAATTTAAATTTTTTAGAGAATACCATAAGTAACTTTTGACCGAATTGTTTTACGCAACTGTGAATGACTGTGTCCAGAGTTAAAAGCTCAATTCTTTTGTAACTTATTTTGTTTCACGGTAATAAATCCATAAAGTGTTAATTACTCGTATTACATTGACTACATTTAATGATCACGTCGCGTATTCATCAGTGTTTAATTTATATAATTCAATCTGCCAGATATTGGCCATAACTCTGAAAGAATCGGAGATTAATATTCTTCATTTTCAGGACTTGCCTCCTTGAGACTTTGTAAATAAAGAATTCAACATTCGTGGTATTCACCTCGTTTGCTTTAATCAGATTCATTTTTCATACTTACATTAGCACATGCTTTCTATTTAGATTCACAAACACAGTCATACACGGTCTTCACTTGTAATAACCAGAAGTAAGTTACTTTCATACAGTATCATAAACATAACAAAATCAAAGGCTTCAGTGCGAGAAATGCGAGTTCAATCTTGTATCTCGAAATACGTTTGAACTGCACAGTCTCTTCAATACATAGACGAAACTTACAGTTAGGTAAATTATATAGCGTAATAATCTTTATTTTCAAGAGAGCGTCGGTTTTTCGTTTAATTATGATTTGTATAGTAACTACGATGTGATAATGATTAGGCGATCTTCGGGTTATTTTCTTTGGTGCAAATTAAAACATTTAGATTTCATCAGTTCGATTGTATTGTAATTTTAGTTTAATTATGAAAGAATTTGTGAAAAGTTAAGGACAACAATGTGAGCGCGTTTCTGTCTTCAGTTCAATTTTTTTATTTAGTAATTCGAAATTTTATTGTAGGAATTTGCAAAATTAGAGCAGAACTTAATTCATGGGCTTCTCTATTTGATCCTGTGTTTAGCTTTAGAATTGCGAACTGTTTAAGAAAAATTCGAGGAAAGCTGTTTTTTTTATTTGTGTAGTTTTGTAAAACATGCCTGTAAGTAACCGTTGTTTTCTACACAAATATATTTTCGTCTCAATCGTCTTTGATGTCTTTTCATTTTTCCATGCAATATTTTCTTCAAGTTTAAATATAGATTTAACAAGTTTTCTTATTTTAATTGATTTTAATATTGTGAAATTGTATCTATATAAATAAACTGTAGTATGGTAAATCAGTTAATTGAAGCTGCTCATATGGGAATTATTTACCAGATGCCCTTAAGGGCATGTGTTACTTACCATATGAGCAAATTTAGATAACCCGGTTTTTTTCTCACAATTTTTACTTTTTGAAAAAAATAATAGTGCACAGACATAAATAACGTGAACACGGACGTCTGTGAACTATTATTTTTTTGAAAAAGTAAAAATTGTGAAAAAAAAAATGGAGTTATTTTAATTTGCTCATATGGTAATTACCACATGCCCTTAAAATTACTAGTCTAAAATTTCGTCTGGATATAGTCAGTTACAGCTGGTTATAGTACGAGGAAAACCAGAAAAACTTTAAAAATCATATTGTAAATTAGTATTTTATTGCAAATGTGATTAGTAATAAAGCAGACAATGCAGGGAGGAAGTGCTTTGACAAAGTTAACATAAACACCAATTTGTAAAATGGAAGAAGGTTGTATTGTTTGAGGGAGCAGGGAGCAGGATAGTCAGTAAAAAGTAAAAAAAAAAAAAAAAAATAATGCTTTAAAGAATCAAAAACTTTCCCGAAATCCATTTGGGATATTCATTTTCATTTGTGCAAAATCAGTTTTATGAAAAATTCTTGTACTTTGAACTCATCAAAAGGATTAAAAGTGGTGAACAGTGGTGAGTATTTTTCGGAGCTGTCAGTTTTGTCGGTTTTGTTATTAGTTTTATAAACAAAACTATTGTTTGGCAGATCATTTTTCAAAAATGTACTGATAATTGACTGAATTTTATAGTATCAATATTCTGCTTCCGAAAATAAGGTAAATCATTCAGTAGAGTCAATAAGAGTGTATTGAGATTTTAAGGTTAGAAATTGACGTTTCCTTTGTTTAACGGTAAAATACAAATATTAATTTAACATATATATTTCATATTAAAAGCTTTCTTTTTCAGTTTAGTCAGGTGTTTTTCATTTTCACTTAAAAACAAATATTCAAAAATGTGAAAGTCTAAGTTCTAACCAATCAATTTAATTTCTTCTTTTTACCCTAAAAAAATATTAGAATTAGATTTTTTCGTTATGTAGATGTAACATCTCTAGAAGAGAATACTTTGAAGTATGGCTACAGAACGAAAGAATGTTTACTTTTAATACTTTTTCCATAAAACGAAGAATTAAAAATCTCATCTTAAAATTGAAAAATTTCATTTTACCCAAAAAGGAGTAAAATTAGATTTATTTTCGCTCCATACCCATAATTCTATTTAAGAAATGAGTTCGACTGAAGAGCACAAAAATATCGCATTTTAATATTTGTTAAGTAAAATGAAGAGAGTGAATTTTGAGATTAGAACTGGGAAATTATCTATATATTTTTTTCATATGTTTTAGTTGGAAGCCTTAGACTAGGCAGATATGGATTTTTCTACTGATTCGCAAGATTTTTTCGGCACTACTCCACCAGTAGTTACTGATTGTCGAAAGCTAGTGAAGAGGATATTATCTCAAAAAGTGTTTGTCGGAGAATATACTGCGAGACGATACGTGGAACAATTGCGAGATTACAGGTTTTGAATGTGTTTTGCTTTTATAATCTTTTTATATGTTAATTTTATGTATCAAGATATTGATCTACTGATTTTTATTACGTTCCAGGGACGTTATCGTATGCAGTGAAACTGAAACTGAATTAATCAAGTTTCTACAAGCAATTCAAAAAATTGTGGTAACTGAGTACGGGGATAGAAAATGGCTTGGAATCACAAGTAAGGCTGATTAATGTTGGAGAAATAATTAATTTATTAGTTAACTGAAATTATGAAAAGTTTAGCAAACAAGAATTTTGCTTTCAAATTTGATATAAATATATAAAAAGATTTTTAAATAAAATTCTGCAATTGATAGGAAATACAGAAACCTACGACCAGAAAGGTTACTGCTTATGGGTCCAATTGGACAAATTACCGTTCGGAAAGTATTGGTTTCAAGTGCGTTCTGTGAAATTCAGAGAGAACGAGGTATACATACAATTAAAATATCTTCGGCCCTATGAAATAGAGGAGAAGAAAATCGATGTCGAAGAGTTCATGACTGTAAATCTCAAAGAGGTATAATCCAATTGATAAAAAAGTATAAAATATACTTAAACTTAATATTTGATGAACCAATATTTGATTCTAATATTCTTCTTTTTCAGATATGTACGTTTGCAAATCTGTGCGAGGCATCAAAATTCAGTATGGCACTTATCCTCACAATCGCTACTTGCATCATCAAAGGTGGAGCTTTTATCCTTGATTTCATGGTGAAAATGACTCATGAATTGTCGATACTAATTAATTCACTGACTCCAATTATCATAAGCATGATAAATACCATAGCAAAATGCATAGGCGGGTTTTATTGGCTTATTTTCATGTTATTGAGGGGAAATCCAGAACCACCTCGGAGACAAGTTCCGATACATGCCAGTCAACTTTCTATCATGGATAGCTCTATGGCTGCCAGGTTTTCTCCTTACTATAAACGCAATCCAAATAATAATGTGTGGAGTTACGGACAGAGGGTAAATAATTGGTAGACAGAAAGAAATATTCTAATTCTTAAACACTATTTTGTATTGTGTAGTTGGAATTCGGGATTCAGTGGTTCTTCAAACCAAAAATTAAAAATTGGCAATACGTTTTCTGTAAATTCTCATACTTAAGAGTTAAAAAACTTGAAAGTATTTTGAAATTTGAACACTAAAGTGGTTCACGAAAACCAAAGGTATTTTCTTAAACAGTATGTTTAAATGTTAGTAATTATTTTAATTACTAGGTACATAACTCTTTTATAGTCAAAATTACATGTCAGTTATTTAATTTTTTGGGATATTTGAAAAGCATATCTTTGTTTAAATATCCAATTTTTAGAAGCTTCCAAGCTTCAAACAAGTTTTTTTCTTTAAAGAATGGCTGCATGTAACTGAAGTTAATTGGTAGAGAAATATGTTTAATCTTATAAAATAAGAATTTTTGCTATATCAAAATTTTTACACATGATTTTAATCTTTATACATTGCATTATGAAATCAACGTGTAAAAATAATTCGATATCAAAAGTAGATTCATCTAATGTTAGTAAATAATTTCTTTTAATTTCGATTTTTTGCACAATATTACTAAAGTTTAGTTTGTAAATACCGAGTGGAAACACGAAAGAGCTCATAGAATGTATTTCAATAAAAACATTTTTTTATTAAAGTTGTTTCAACTACTCTACAGTAATCATAAACAGTAACCCATGATTTTTATTTATTCATTATTTATCTAAATGAATTAAAAAACTGTTGAAAAAGTTTCTTTAAAAAATGTTAACAAAATTACCTTTCTTTGCAAATGAAAAAAAAAAGACAAACATCAAGAATGAGGAATGATATTTATTTTTTAAATCACCGTCTTAGACCTAAGCTTGGAAGCTAGTTACATAATTATAGGTATAGTTAAAGTTTTGAATTAGTATCAGTTTTAAGTCAGTTCTTCGTGATTCCAATGACTCCGCAGGCCAAACGAGCACCCGCGTTTCCAGTAGTTTTGGACAATTCGTGTCCACCTTTTCCCAAATCGTCTGGATCAGCGTGAACTACAAGAGTTCTTCCGATAATGTTATTGTCTCCGTTAAGTTGGATTTGCTTGTCAGTTATGTTGACTTTTGCTACACCGTCGTCGCCAGCTTCGACGTTGCCTAAGTCACCAACGTGACGAACAGTATCAGTTGGTCCACCATGTTCCTTTCCGCTGGGATTGAAATGTGGTCCAGCACTTGTGCAACCTGTAAATAAAATTTACATTTTTTATTTATACAAAAGTTGATCAATTTAAAATATTAGAAAATTAAACAATTTTATGTTTACAATTTTTAAGCGATCAATATTGTACAATTAAAAATGGAAAGGTTCAAGACTAAACCTGAGAGCAATTCATTTTATAGAATTAGTTCTGGTCATCTGAATTTGTTACCCTTAGGTAAAAAAATTCCTGCAAAAGATGATATTAAAATTGTGTTCGGCTTAAAAAAGACGGCAAATCCACTATAAGAAGTATTATAATGATTAGAAGTTTTCCGCTAACCTTGTATTCAAAATATCATGCATTAATATTGATGAAGTCATATTAATACTACATCATCAGAATTACTTTGAGTGACAATCAGGTTTTTAAACTAAGCAGAGTAGATTTCATTTTTCTTTTAATACACATGTGAATTCTAGAAATTTTGTGGGTATTTAATAAATAAAGCACAGTCATTAATGAAAATTAAATCCCTCTTGAAAGCAACAATTTAAAAAAAAATAATGTTGATAACAGGCTTCAAAAAAGAAATTACTACACTCGTACCCCGATGTTAGCGCAGCCACGGGGGTAGAGCGCCTACGAGCGGGGTCAATTAAAATGCGATGA
>JAUESH010000024.1:7312970-7329219 GCA_032275165.1 Synergus magnus
AAAAATATTTATTATTGTGAGCGTGAAGTTGCGGAAAATAAATTTGCTCTTATGGTAATTACCACATGCCCTTAATCAGTTTTAATCTATGTTTAAAAAACGAATTAAGGGCATGTAGTAATTATCATATGAGCAAATTTAAATAACCCTGTTTTTTTCTTACAATTTTCACTTTTTCAAAAAAATAATAGTGCACAGACATCCGTGTTCACGTTCTTTACGTCTGTGCACTATTATTTTCTTCAAATATTAAAAATTGTGAGAAAAAAACCGGGTTATCTAAATTTGCTCATATAGCAAGTAGCACATGCCCTTAAAGTTATTGCTTTTATCTACGATTGATAAATTTAAGTTCTGTTTCGAACAGGGACATTTTTTATTTGTAAATAGGTTCACCAACTTTCAACAAATTGGGGATTCCCTATAATGTTGGTAGTTCTGCATATTTTAATTAGATTTTATGGTTAAATTGTAATCATTCTAAATTTAAATAGAGTGAATTAATTTCAAATACTGTTGTTTTTCAAAAAAAAAAGAGGATTTATTTTATCGATTGCAGGAGAAAATTTTTTTGACCGAAGTTCGGACTCCCTAAAATTTCAACTCACCGAAGTTCGGACAACTTCAAATTTCAACTGACCGAAGTTTGGATACTCTAAAATTTCAACAGATCGAAATTTTTAAATTCAAATCCACTATTTTTGCAGTCACAAATCTAAATTTCAAGAACTTATTTTAATTCTCTAAGATCATTTTCAATTTTAAAATCGTTTTCGCGATTTACGTTGCACATTTTTCAAATGCGTAACATGAAATTTGTTTGTTCAATGCACTTGGAATTCATTCCAGAATTCGCGTGGTCATGTTTGCTGTTCTTCGTAATAATATATATGATTCACAAGGCGACTCTTAGAAAAACGTAATTTTCTACGTTCATTGTAGAAATGCCAACGAGCTTACGAAAACACTACCAGTTTTGGTCACGGATTTAATTATCGTTTCTTGTGAAGAAAAATAAAGTAAATGACCAAGTAATCTTCAATTTACTAGAATTATCTACTTTTATGAATAAGGAAAACATAGGATCATTGTAGAGATTATTCAGAAGGAGTTTTTAAAGTTTATTCGAAGTTATTATTTAAAGTTTAAAGTTTATTGTTATATATAAAGTTAAGGAAATTTTTTATTCCAACTAAAGACTAAATAAGATTCTTAGTGAAATTTGAAATATTTGAGTTTTGCCTCATGAGTATATTCATTCGAAGCACTAATGATTACTGGAACCTATTACCTTTCATCTTTTAAATAAAAATAGTTATTCCCTTTTCTACTTAACACTACCGAAAGGGAAGGCCAGAATGTGGTTGCGTAATTTCTTCTTACTGACGTGACCCCCATATAAATTTTACGCAATCGCAACGTTAATCAAGTCCATTAATTCTAAATAAGTAATGAATTTTTACTCTTTTTCATTTAAGCATTAAGTGCAAAATTTGTAATTTGACATATCTAACGTTAAAGTGTAGAACCCTTATTGATGATTTATTTTGTCATTTACGTATACTTTATAGCATATCACTTTGTCTATATTACATCTCTACAACCATTAGGAATGAGTGATAAATCATGTTAAACGATATATCACTAAAAATTTTAGCTATACTTCGATTCAACGATCTAAAATTCTTGGTTGGGATTTCTCAATCAAGTGCCATGATACCCAGAATTCAAACATATCATTTCACTGTCAAATTTTGTGCAGGGTAGAAGCCCTAATTTTTATTGAATTGATAGACAAAGCAAATTTATTACCCAGCTTTTTTTGGCATCGAATAATACCAATAATGTTTCATTAGTCCTTGACATGCATGGGTAACCATTCTAAAGGGGAAGTTTTGACTTTCAAGAATAGAATCAATTATCTTAAAAATACCTCCTTTTTTATTAACAACTCTTATAGATAATTCGTATGTGCAACAATAATTTGAATGTTGAATAAGTAAGAAATATTTCAAATAATCCTTGAGGACACATACATTAATCATGATGTCTCCTCTATTTTTTTCTATAATAAAATATCATCATAAAACTTGTTTTTCTTCTTTCTAAACGTCACAGACATAAAATTCTTCTCTTGCCACAACCGTTTCTTCTTACACAAAAAGATATTAAAAATCGTGTGTAAAAATCAGTCACCATTTGATAATAAATTTTCCTTGACAATGACTTTGACATTAAAAACAGAAAATTTAATTCTCTTTGCATAAATGCATTTTGAAATATTTTTTATCCTGCAATAAATTATTTTTATATTCAATAATTTTATGAAATTGAAGAAAAAAATCGAGATCCGTAAGGGGAGTAAAAATGAGATCAGGACAATATTATTGTATTTGTAAGTTGAAGGTTGCGTGGGTGCGTCGAATTAAAAAAGTGGGACATCCTGGAGAGTATATCTCGAGTATCGAGATTTTTTCCTCCACTCCTCACGAATTTAGGACGCATTCGTCGCAATTATTGCGCCTTGCTACCTATCGACACACGTATCGTATAATATCAAACATTGCGAGTGACCAATTGATACATCGATTAATCCCCAAAGAATTTTTTCCTGATCATAGAACATTTGAAGGACTTTCACACAACGGTCACTATTACTTTTGCGAAATAAATTGCGACAGTCTAGCTAGTCTATTAGAGTACGAAAGCTCCGTGGAACTCAAGGCTTTCAACTTCTTCCTGTTTTGATTTGACTAAGTTAGGAAAATTAAGATTATAAGTTTCTCTAGAAGTTATAAAACATGTTTACCCCCTTATTACATTTATATGTATATATTTTTACAACTGCTCGGCAGTAGAGACATTCCATGAGTTCATTTGCATTTCGAACTTTCCCCTGCATTAGCCTTGCCCAGATAGGATCTTGATAAATGCCGACCTTCCTACCCTCACTCAAATCAATGCCACATATCATGTTTCTTGACCGAGATGATCTGAGCACTCTAATTATAATTCCAGATTGCATCAAAAGCATAACAATAATGTACTAAGAATGAGATAACTTTAGTCTTATTCATGCATTGTCTTAATTTTCGATAGAAATGTTTTGTCATATAACTCATATACATTAAGATTATGTCACTATGCAGTAAAAATTATTACTGGTGTCACCATAATAATACATATGTTATGTGGCGTGCATACATCAAGAGCGTTGACTCGCAGGTGAAAAATAGCCATCGGATAATGCGATATTAATACCGTTGATTTGCAATTGTTTGAAACTAATGTGGGCTTTGTTCGACCTCATTTCCTTCAGGATGACTAAAGTCTAAGCTCAATAACAGAGAATTTTTCAACCTAATCTGACTAGATTATGAGTGTTTGCCTCATCGAATTACTTAAGTCGAGGTGCAATTGTTTGAAATTCAGATTTTCAATGCTGCCATTCTTGTATCAGAGTTTCCACATTATATACGAGATAGATAGGATGATATCCTCGTAGATAGGATGTATCGAGGGATTTATTTATATTGGAGTGAAGATATGATTAAATTTTTTAAATGAAACTTTTCATTGAAAAAGGATTAATGAAATCGGCGGGGGTGCGTGCAGGTGTGCGTAAGGTTAATTTTGCCTCAGGCGGATTGTTAGAAGGTCTATAATACTTTCGCCAGCACTATTATGTCCTCCGGCGAAATGCTTGGGTCATGTTGAGGTACCTACTGTGACCGCCTGCGATAACATAAGATATATGGACGAACTACTGTATGGACCAACCATAAGTTCTGCAATTGCTCTAGTAAGAAAGTCTAACTACTCCTAAAGGAGGTTGCAACGTTTTCCTGATGCATTTCCGACTGGAAGAAAATTCCAGTAGGAAAAGCAATTGCACAATAATTCACAATTGGTCAAAACCTATATAAATTCTGGTGAAAGCATAACATTATTGACTTTTTATGTACTCTTCAGAATTTAAGATTTTTTCAGTTAACAGAAAAGGATTCATTTATTTTATAGAGTTGCGCTACTTATATTATATACATCAGTTGAAAAAACGCAAGTAAAATGAAAGTATAAGACTGTTACACATTTTGTTAACAATTTTACAGATTTTTACATTTATGAAATGCTTTTATTTGTGTCTCTTGGAATGGAGCAGTTATGTTGTTACCAAGCAAAACGGAAGTAATATATACTAATTTCATTCCAACTATCTATTATCATAAAAAGATGCATCTTTGTAAAAATGATTTACTCGCAGAATTTCTATATCCTTATAGGAAAAAGTAATATTTTTAGCTAGGTAACCTGTGGTTCAATGTCAATCATCAATTGAATCAATTGACTTTATTGAATCAATTTAATCAACAGGTATTGTTACCCTATGTTATTGCGTCAACATAATTTATCTTTGATCGGAGAAAAAATATTGCGATATACTTTTTGCACATGATGTATGACGCTCGATTGAGGTATCAAATTTGATGGAGTGTTGATAAAATGTATTTTTTCAACCTTTATTTATCTTGTAACCCTTATCCCACATTCGACCTACTTCTGCATCAAAACGCATGATTACTTAATTGCAAATGAAATTTTTTATCCATTTTTATAAATACAATGACTCGTCTTTTAATATCCAGAAGATTTAATCATTCTCGTTTTTTTTAGTAAGTTAGTATCATTATAACAGAGTTAGCTATTAATGCGACTAAAAAAAGCAATTTTTAGTTATCTCGACATATCTCGTTCCCATAAGGACACTCCCTCTGAGGAAAAGATTATCCAGAATCTTGCTTCAAACTTCCGTGCAAGTTAGAGAAATTTAAACAATGAGATAAGAGAAATGCAGAAAAAAATGTAAATATATAATAATAATTTACTTTCTGTTATACATCAACATAAATTTGAAACTTGCTGTAGAACGACAAAGCCAACAAGTTTTCAAGTTGTCTCGAGGGCATTTGAGAAGTCGAGGGTCTCTCTAGAGCGTTTGTGAATTGCGTTCCTGACGCATGTACTATTTACATTCACTTCAATTTTATCTTACGTTGATGATTTCGTCAACATTATGCATCTTTGCCCTGTAGCAACTGAATTTACAAATTTGCAAAAAGAAAGTAGAATTAAATTTAAATTTAAATTTAATTTAAATTTTCTTTGTGGGATTTATTTATGCTTTTTTTATATTTAAATGAGCTTTATTATGTGAATTCAGAAAGCATTTTCCGGTTGACAGTGGTGCTTGTTGGAGCATGCGATCCTGACCATGAAGTTTGTTCGTGCATAACGAGTAGGCACGACTCCTTTGAAGGTGAAGGGATTACATGGCGAAGTTACAAGTATTATAATAAGGTGGAAATCTGCAGATAAAGACGGAAAGACTTGCGGATGGTATTAAACTATATTAAAGCATTCGATGTAGGCATGTAATTTAAAATGTCGCTTTTTAACAGGATTCATAAATTACAAGTAGTACAAGCTCGAAATCATCAGCCGCAGACAAATCAATTTGAAACTGTTACTTAAATATTAAGCAATAAATGCGAATCACTCTTCTCTTTGTGAAACAGGTCCGAATTTAGTAATCGCTCAATCCCCTAAGGCTTTACTGAAATTAAAAGTAAAAGATCCGCCAACTAATGGGAGAGAAAAATAAATATTAAGAGTTACATAAAATGTTTCCGCGTGTACGTATTTTTTTAAAAAAAACTTCAAACGATTAAGTTTAAAGGGTAAATAAAAAATTTCACTTTAAGAAGCACTAATTAAATTATTTAAATGAAAGCTATTGAGAACGAAACCTTGAGTCAATTCTAATAAATTCTTGAGTATCGCCTCGTTTGAAAAACGCGGTATTTGATCTTCGGTGTCATCGTAAAAGTAATCAAAGTTTCCTATATCGGATAGAATGTGATTCACGTAAACACGTGGTCGACTTTGAACGAGTTTCGCCAATAAGGTATGACTTGGTACGTGCCAGTGGCTAGATCGATTTGTACCTGTTTCATGACACCAAAAAATATCAACGTATTTTTTTTTTTAATGTCAATCAGTAGCTTCTGTAACGAGTTACTTTTCTTCCCATTTGATCTTGGGGATTTACCTTATTTACTGCCTTTTGATTTATGTACTCTGAATTTTCTCTCGATAATAAAAAATCATTTTAAGAAAGTGTTAAGGTAAAACAAAAGTCTTGGAGAATGAATCTTATAAAGTATAAACACATAAAATCTTCTATACATTATATGAATTTATATTTCAATGGCACTTTGTCAAAAAAGAAGATTGGCGATTACACCAATATTTGAAGAGAAAGTAGTCCGATATTTAGCGGAATAAATTAACCTTTTGGCAACGTTGACTCATTTGAACTTATGAGCTTTTAAATATTTCGAAAAGTTGAATGAACTTTTTGTATTATAATTTTATAGTCTATAAATAGAATCTGCAGTGAATAATATCTGATTATTATTCAATTTATTTTCAAT
This sequence comes from Synergus magnus, assembly GCA_032275165.1. Lineage (NCBI taxonomy): Eukaryota > Metazoa > Arthropoda > Insecta > Hymenoptera > Cynipidae > Synergus > Synergus magnus. The sequence goes on from JAUESH010000024.1 coordinate 7,319,465, forward strand.
GCGAGATTTAATACCTTTCGGATCTCAATGTCAATTTCAGTAAAATATTTCCCACACTTTGCCCAAAACCAGGAAATTGACAATGGGCTCTTAAAGAGAGTTTACAGCTTGAACGCCGACTACCTTGAAAATTTATGGAGAACTAAATGCAAATTGGATCTTGCACACCCTCAACTTACTTGAGGGAAATGCTTGATTTTTGTGGCGTAGATAGATATTTGCGATAGTTAAGAGTTAGCTGTTAAAGTTTCGCTTTCACGCGATGTGCTCACATTCGACAGGCCTGGACGACGAACAGCTGTTGATTATAACTCTCGCTTTCAAATAATTCCGCTTTGCGTTCATTGTCCAATTTACCACAGGAATATCCATCTCGAGAGATCTAATTATGCGTTTTTTTATGATTCATTTAGTTTCATTATCTCAATATTCACACGTCATAGATCTCTCATTCTTCAAGATCATGCAAAAAGTTGCTGAAAAACTCTCCTCAGTGTTTGGACCCTAAAATATTTAGGAAGGTTTCTTATATAATTCGCGAAGATTTTATTTTACGTAAAAAATTTACTTCGTTTTCAGTTTCAAGAGGTTAACCAAATATGGAGCAATAACTTTGAATATATTAAAATTTAAGGTACCCCAGACAGTGCAAAAGGTTCCATTTAAAAAAATCAGATTTGTATATTTTGAGTTTAGGGATTTTGCCATTCGATCACCGAAGTTAAGCAGCGCTTGATTCTTAATATTCTTAAAAATTAATTTTACGAATAAAATAATTTTTCTTAGCCTGTGCATCCGTGAGGAATTAGGGCGGGGTAACTTGAGCAGGTGAGTTCCCAATTGTGACGTAATTCTGGAATCAGAGAAAGTAGTGTACCTGAATGAAGTGCACATAAGAACGCGTATGTGAATTCATTATTCCTTTGTGTGAGTACGTGGATGCTGCAAGAAAAGCCCACGCTATGGCGAGCATGTCCGTATAACGATCGCAAAACACTCTGTCTCAGAGACTGCAGAAATGCAGTCACGGAATCTCCGAATCTCACCGGCATTACGTAATGGGAGCAGACAAGGGCCACCTCTTCAGATATAAATTTTCGACACGGCTTAATGTATCCGCCTGGAGATTTTAGTGCCTCATTTTTTACTGTCCAAAGCATTTTTGTCAGAAGAACAAAATTCAGAAATTATTATCACTGTTACTATAAAAATTGACAATAAATTACTAGAAGTGGAGTAAAATTCGATGCTTCTCATATTTTATGAGTTGGGAAGATGCTAATTAGAAATGAGAGAAATGAATCAAACCGTAAAACGACCCACTTGAGCATCAACGTTTTTACATTCCTAGTCAGAGATTAAAAACCATTAAACTTGTCTATTATTAGGTTGAAAGACGTGCAATACGTACCCTATTGTTTCTTCACTCCCTTATCTCTCTTCCTGATGAAGAGAATTTTTTTCGATCTTTTCTGATACAGAATCTATCGGCACGTCTGTGCAATTATCGGTTTCCCGTTAGACATCACTATCCTTCGAGTCTCGCAATAACGTCCTTCGACCTGTGAGAAGGACGTCACCACAGGTTCGATTGATTCTGAACCGTTAGATCCGGACGTAATTCCTGTCTTCGAATTATCTCATAGGTCGTATTTATGTTCGCATGTAAAAGCCTTTCACGTTGATGATATCATTTTTACTATCCTCGAAGAAAAAAATGTCAATTTATTTTTAACGTTTTTACAATATGGTATATGAATAAATGTAGGGTGTATTACAATTTTAAATTTATTCTCGAATTTATTGAATTTCTGATTTCGTAAGACTCGTGAAATTCAAGAAGCTTTTCACGTTCGGAATATTGAGCGAGAACAAAACCTACAAAACTAGGATCATAAATCGACTCCCTTGGACCAATGTTCGACGTCCACATCAAGTCGATAATTCACTCGGTACACTGACCAATCGACATTGAGACGCAAACCGATCCGGTCATTAGAATCGAATAGTGATTGAGTAATCAGTCTGTCGTCGTTGTTACTAGTCCTTAAAGGATTTGACAACAGTGGCATATAAACAAAAAAGGATACAAGGAATAAATTTGATCAAGTATAGAATTATCATTGAAAAGGATTTTACGAATCCGCCTTTATAACAGGAATAGAAATATCTATATTGACAATGAGTCGATAGAGTTATGTGTGTAGCAATTTTTATCTTGAACTCTATCAAACCAGTTCCAAATTCAAATGCTGATATAGAAAAATCTCGGTCAAGGAGGAATAACTCAAAGAATGATTTTTTATTACATTATATAAAATATTGTTCTGCTATACAAAGCTTTTGAATTTATGAAGGTCATAAAGTGGGAGATTTCATCCTTAAATTCAATTTTTTTGTCATCTTGAATTTCAAGTGCAGTTTTTATTGAATAATTTATGTTCAGTATTAAAATATTTTATTAATTCAGATTCAAATTTGTTTACATGGTTATTATAGCAATTTTGTAATTATTATAAAAGAGGGATGTAACTGTCTCTGACATTGCATTGTCAAGGTTCTTTAATTTACCTCGCAAGTGCAGAGTACGTAGTTATGTGCAAGCAATAATCAAGTGGTAGTACTCGACGCAAAACGCGGCAGTATGAATCCAAGTGAAATTAAAATTTGCAACAATATAAGCATTATATTTTTAGAATATAGAGAAAAAACATTCGCTTTATAAAAAAAATAACAGTAAATTCTGCAGTGTTTGTAGATTTTTGAATAATCATTTTGTAAAAAGTAAAATATATTGAAAACAAATTAAACTTTCTCTGAAGCTTGATGCTCTGGAATCTCTACATAAATCAATCAAATCTATTTTCTAATAGGTAAATATAGATTGTCCAGCGCTACCTTTTGTTATAGCTTTAAATTTTTCTACACACTTAATTGTGTTTCACGATTGCACAAGATGTTTCATAAAATTGTGAGAATTTATATTTAATTCGCGATGGTTACAAGATTGAAAGTTGGAAAGTTGTGAGCTATCATTATGAGGATATAAATTAATCTCGGCGAATATTCTTTGCACGAAGGGCAGTGATTCAGATACGGAAGGCGATTGCGAGCAAATTTGAAAAAAAATTTTACTTGTAAATTATAAGCTGTCCGTAGAAAGGAAAAGCATAGCTTCAGGCTTTTTCGGCTGATGCATTTTTGCCTCAGGACATACACTTTGTATGATTGTTAGAAAACGCCTATATAAATTCCATGTTGCAGATGTTAAGGGCTTTTGTGTTATATTTTGTCATTTGTCACTTCTGAAGCATGAATTAATCATTTGTTTCTAAATAGATGAAAATGTCCAGTATTTTATTATTCCATTCAGATGCTTTTTTTGTTTTTTTTTTTTTTGCTATAAATTCTTTTTAAAGTTTGTAAGAAAAGGGAGGAACGTTCAATCCACCTGCGAGCATTCTCTACGGTATTTACGATCGCGAAACTTTAATTCAAGATTGTACTCACTGCACTTGTCAAGTCAAACTATAAAATGCCATTAACAGCAACTAGATTTCTTATTATGCAACTACGACCTGAAGGACTACAAATTTTATCTAAGTAAAAATTAAGCATTTATTATAGTCACGTAATTGTTTTATTACCCTATAACTCTTAATATCATATATGTTTAATTACTTAAATTTATTTTCTTTCTTTGATCAATTTAATTCTAAACATTATCATTCCCAAAGTTCCTTTTTTTGTAACCTTTATATATAAAAAAAAGTCTCTGCTCAGAATTGCTCAGTTGTTAACTTGTTATATTTTTACTTCTAAATGATTAGAATGCAACTCAAAATTTATGTGTATAATTCCGATAGTAAATCTGATAGACATTAGCATTTTATTTTGTAAATAAAAGTAACGTCTCAACACCAACATAAAAGTGCGAAGTAATTGGAAATAAAATAAAAAGAATTTTTTGTAGTAATTAAAACGTAATTACAATCTTTACAACGGACTTGACATTTTATTTCTCTTGCGTTCAGATTAGAAATGGTTCTCTTTTTAATCAATTTTATCATCATAATAAAACATGGTAGTTTCTTTTTTATAAGCACTTTAATATTTATATAATTTTTCACGATTTTACGAATAATATTATCTGCAAACAAAATTGGGTGAAATACATTTTTAATAATGTCCTTGGAAGAATGGAATGTGTCGCAACTGCACCACTTCACAAGGAATTTAATCAGATCTTTCACATTGCGAAAAAAATATGCTCTAGATAAAGAAAAAGGACATGTCACACTTTTTGATACGCTAATCTCGTATTCAGGAGTGCAATCTTGAAGTATCTGTGCTTTTAGCACAATTGAGAATGGTCTAATAATAAGTCGATAAAAGTATAGCTCGTCAATCATAAATTGCTTTGGGCAATCTAGTGTAATGTTATCGCGAACTGTAAAGGAAGGAAAGGTATATTTTAGAAAATAACAAAGCAGGGTCTGAAATCTAATGCATAACCATAAGAAGCTGATTAAACTAAGTGAAATCGATCAGATGCAACATCTTCAAATTATAATTAATATAATTACAATATCACTCTCAACATTACTATGTACAATAATTTTCATACCAAATTATCCAATGTCGGAATATATAACCCTGAGTGACAAATTAATTCAACAAAGTTTGTTTTTGGTAAAACAATTCATTGTAAATGATTTTAGTACATATTTCAGTCTCTTATCTTTTTTTAATAGAATGAAGTTTAATAAAAAATATTTTTAGTATACAATATGATCGAATTCAATCCTTAAATTTATTGAAAATCTTAGTTTCCTATAATTTAGAAACTTTCCCACGCATAATAAGAGCGTGAGGGCTGATATTGAATATCTAAATAGGAAGGTGGAGATTTCTAATAAAATGTTGTGTAAGCACTAATAACGATTATTAATTTTCCATAAAAATGTATCGTGTGTTTAATTTTAATAGTATATAAAAAGGGCGTTGCTTCCCTGGGTAAGAAACGCTCTTCTGGTTTCAATCACACGGGTCAAGGGTCGAATATGTGAGTGGTGATATTCGTGCAATACTTAAAGCTATGCTTTTATATTTTACAATAAAGGTTTATTCTGTGAGTCACACGCTTCAAATAAAATTTCTTCTGTTGAACTACAATTTATTATGCATTGCTAAGAAATTAAAAATACGCGCAAACCTTGTAACAGTCACGATTTTCAGAAACATGAAACCGTATCTATACCGGTAAAATTGGTGAGGTCGAATTATTTGTTCAAAGTAATGGGCTGTTTTTCTTAACAAACACCAAAACTTTTGCTCTGGTATTTAGCACACTATAGGTAACCTTTCTCCAAAATTTGTTTGTCATCTTTACTCAGCAAAGAAAAAAATCACAATAACGAAGGTTGCAAAATTCACCTCCATAACTTTCGGAACGATTCGTTTCAGTTTAACATTTTGAAAAGAGGGATGTATATAAGTGTCTACGCACAATTTTCCCTATCAGAACAAAAAATCTAACCTGGAATTTCATCCAAGCTACGACTCTGACGAACTTGTAAATGTGGCACGCATGTATTTCGTTTCACTCATTCATTACATTCCGCACCTTCTTCCTTGTCCTTTGTGCGAAAAAAAAAACTGTAGCAGAGAGAAAGTACTTTTAAATGGTTGATAAATTAGCTACCTTATTAATTTGGCTAATAATCAATTCTGTTATAAAAAGAATAAATTAAATCTGATGAAAAGAGTTAATAAAGAGGCGAATAACATAAAGAAATATTACGTAAAGTTCTGTGTACTGTGAATGAAATGGGGCGTTAAGAAGTTTTTGCATGAATGGATATTTTGTTTCTTGAATAAAAAAAATAATTGCGGTTTTAGGAGAAAGATGGAGAAAAAGGTGAGAAAATAATCTTTTCAGAAATTGTGGAAACCTTTCAATTTTTTAATAATTCTACACTCAAGAATCTTAATTTTCCGCTGTACAATATTAAAGTTTTTGTAATAAAATCTGGAGAATGATGTCTTCATTATTTAGTCGTAAAAAGTAATCACAGTGATGATTATCAGTGTATACAATTTTATGTCGGACATTATTCTGTATTTTAAGATCTTTAAATTGCAACTAATTATCATGGGAATCGGGAAGTAATGGAAGATATAACATTATTTTTTGCTTCTCTTTTCAATTATTTGAGAAGAAAATATGAAACAGGAGTATTTGAGATCTAATATGACTTTAATAAATAAAATAAATCTACGTGGGACCGAGTGATAATTCAAGATTAGAACGATTTTCCGCTTTTATACTGAAACGACAGTAGTAGATAGGAAAAAAGACTGAACGCATCGCAATCAGTTACTATAAGTACTATTACGACCGCGTAGTAATTTCAGCCTGACCTGCTGGCAATTATTTCTGTCGCAATGAGATAATAATAAAAATAAGACGAGTTCTTGATCTCTCCTTTTTATATTTATTTCTTTCTCTGTCCTTCTCGAATGCCTTCGTGAACGCCCTTATACAATACAGATAAATCCGTTACGCGTACAACAATTGTAAAAATGTAAAATTATCATTTGCAGACCTTTACGGTGATTTCAGTCAACAACCCCTGAAGCTAAATATGAAGAGAGTGTGGTATTGAATTTACTAAAACATGCTACAGGCGTCTATGTCCAATCATGCTCAATTTTTATTATTGGTTAGGATGAAGGACATTTCTTGGGGCAAAATATTCTGTTAGTTTATATTTTTAATTTGAGATGTTTATGCTTTCTATTAAACTGTCGTTTTTTTCCATGGTGCTACAATAATCAGAGTTCTTGTCAGTAACTCGGTTCAAAGTTAATTAGGTAGTTCAGGCAGTAACTATAAAAACGAGTAATGATTTCTGATAATCGTCACTGAATCCATTAAACCATTTTTAATATTTATTTCATCAAGTCAGGGTAAAGAGAGATATAGCTTCAGGAGACAAAGTAAAAATCAAGTAACATCTCGTGTTTGGGTAGATAAGGGAAGATTAACTTTAGCCTCGAAATTATGATATAAGCTAATGCGCATTTTTAAAAGAGAACGAAGCAGACAAGCATTTTCGAATGTGACGTAATTTTCAAATGCGAACAGATAATTTTACAAGTTTACAAGAATGGTATTCCTGAGATGCTGATGGTCCACTCGTGTCCTTAACGCATGATGATTCATTTCGCATCGCTATAAATGCCAAACAACCCACCTCCTCTTTCTTTTCTTTTCTTAATTCTATCTTTCAATGATAATTTTGACAGAAGAGACGATTAACACTGTTTTTCTATTATTGCAACACCTTATCAATCATTTCAAATCGTACATACATTCTTTCTAAGAATGTCAAACAGGAATGTGTTCTTCAGTAATATCTTCAAAATTCAAGCTGTTTAGTTTTAAAACTTTTCATTCGTTTGATTCTTCATTCAACGTGTTTAATGATATTTGTTCTCAATTACAAAACCCTTAAGACTTGAAAGGGCAATATGAAAATTTGATTCGAAAATAATATCAGAATAAGATTCTTTCTTCTTTCTTCTTTCTTCTTTCTTCTTTCTTCTTTAAATGGAACAACAGGCCATCGACTTATCTTGGGTAGCACTCTAGATCTGAATCTGACGGGAGAATTTGAACTCTCTCTTCTCTCTCCGAGATTGACCATGACGTGAATTCTCAAAGGATCATTATCGAGGAGCTCACTAGACGGTAACAGGTGGCATAATGGTCTATTAGCATATGACTAGCGATTATCTGCTAGAGAGATTCATTGCAGATTCTTCACAAACGGGTAAACACTCTTGTAATCAGAAGAATGCTGATTCCAACAGCTTACAACGGTAGTCTGCTTCGATGAACCGCGGTGTGTAGGTGACTGACAACCCTCTGTTCAAATATCAACCTCCTTTTTTTATCACGATACTAATTTTTTATTCTAATATAAATTTATGCCCCAGTGATTCTAGTGGAAGTGTATCGAGGGAAAAAGTTCTCTTAGTATATAAACTACATACATCAAACTACCCCTGCATAATTGCATAAATAAACTACACCTGGCCCCCGAACCCTTGAAAACTAAATCATTAAACTGCACCCATAAACCTAAACCCACTAAAAAAAACCCTATGATATTAAACTCATCAAACTACCCCCCTTAAGCTTCCCTATAAAAATACGCGTATAAAATTACCCCTACAAAACTACACACATAAAACTACCTTCATCAAACTAACCCCTGAAATCACCTGTATAAAATATATCATAAAACTATCCCTATCAAATTAAAACCTGAAATTACCTCCTTGAAAATATACTGATGAAACTACCCCTATAAAATTAAACTTATCAAAGTACTCCCCTTAAATTACCTCCCTCTATTCATTATTCTTCTCCTCAAGCTTTAAATCGTTTTGTGCAAAACTGTTTTTATCACGATTGTGAATATTGCTGCTTTTGTGACTTGCCGAGTTAGACTTGTTGAATTTGTGCCGCAAGTGACATGATCCGTAATCCAAACACGTAATCTCTCGAGTTTATACAGTACTCACTGAGAAAAATAGATTTTTCTGGTTAACATCTCGGAATCTTAACTATGGGACGACGATCTAAGATATTAAGCCTTACGATCTAGATATATAACCGTAATATCTTAGATCACCATCCTATACTTATAGCTTACAAGATATTATCCATAATTTTTTTTTCAGTGTAATGCAGAATTTTGATGGCTTTTGTGCAGTTTTGTAAATCATATAGTCTCAGTCGGATTACTCATATAATAATATTAAAAGTTTAATTTTAAATTCTGATTACAATCCTAATTAAATATCGTGTATATTTATGCTAATCATTTACAATCGATTCAACCTCTAGTTGGTGACACTTATGATTAGGGAAATCAAATCAACCAGAAAGCTGGAGGTCCTTATCAATCCGAAGGCTCGACTGATTGGAAATCCGCATAACAGTCAAGTGGGCAGTGTTTTGTGGAGCAAACTAGGGCAACCTGGAACCCCTTCTCGACATTTTATGACGGAAGGAAGGTCCGACGACCTCGGTGCGAATCTCTTCGTCCTGGAAAGAGAGGAGTCTTAAAGTCTTGATCTCTCAAGGCAGAAGGCAGGGAGTGACTTTGGCTCTCGCTCGCATTCGATCCTACATCCGAGGTTCACATAGTAGTCTATAGCAGAGCACCAACTACATATCACGGAGGGTTCAGTGAGAATCGTGCACTCAAACTCGAAGGTGTCTCTCGCCCCCGAACCCATTCGCTTTCCTATCGCTTAAAGCCGGTTCACACAATCATCAGCAGCAGTCATCGCGAATCCATTGACTGGCTCGATCACTATTAATTTATAGCTTCGATGTTCGGAGCCTCGAGTCTTCGCGTTACTTGTGATCTTTCGAAAGCAGGACTTTGTCGAAGTTCGCCGGTTTTTTTAAATAACTTATCCTAAGTTGGACCTGAAGTGAGGAAAGTGCAAAGGGGATGGGGCGATTTTGCCTGCTCTCCCTTTTACTGGGGCTGCTGCACCTTGGATTTGCTGCAAGTAAGTTTCTTTCACAGGTGCATAATTTTGGACGTCCATACAAAAAATCCTATTCAAACACTTTAATGCACGGAGAAAAAAGTATGGTTGGGCCAACCATATATATTGATAAATATGGCACATCCATATTATATAGTTGCTGCAACCATAGTACGGTT
>JAUESH010000024.1:7347109-7370872 GCA_032275165.1 Synergus magnus
AGGTTCGCAATCTACAAGCTCCGGTCAATACCAAGGAACAGGTTCCCAAACTACAGGTTCTGGTCAATATCAAGGAACAAATTCCCAATCTACAACTTCCGGTCAATATCAAGGAATAGGTTCTCAATCAACTGGTGCCGGTCAATATCAGGGAATAGGATCCCAAACTACCGGTTCAGGTCAATACCAGGGAACAGGTTCTCAATCTACAGATTCAGATCAATATCAGGGAATAAATTCTCAATCTACAAGTTTTGGTCAGGGAATTGGTTCGCAAACTACTGGGTCCGATGAATATCGCGGAACAGCCTCTCAATTTACAAATACTGACCAATATCAAGGAATAGGATTCCAATCTACAGGTTCTCAACTTACTGGTTCAAGTCAAAATCAGGGAATTGGTTATCAATCTACTGGTGTAGATCAATATAAAGGAATAGGTTCTCAATCAACAAGCTCAGGACAATATCAAGGAGTAGGGTCTCAGTCCACTGATCCAAGAGATTATCAAGGAAATGGCTATCAATCCACAGTTTACAAGTCTACAAATTATAAACAGTCAACAGACTTCCAATCTACGGGTTATCAATCGCCTCTCGTTACGCCAACCGAAACTCCAGTAGGTTTTACTACTGGACCACTGGAAGCCTACCAAACTACAGCCTATGACGCAGCTAAAGTTTCTGGAGTATCCACTGTACGACCTGTAATAGATACTGGTTATAAAACAGTGGTTTTACGTACAAAAATTCCAGTGACTATAACAACTCAAGAATACAACTACCAGGATAAAAATTTCCAAACAGGGTCTGTTTCTACTAAAAATCCTTCTAGTCTCGATATCAATATCGCCCTCCAAAAACCTGGAGTTACTAGTACCGGATCCGAATCTGATACCAGTGGTTTTACCGAGACCACTAGTGCTGATGACAAGGGCATTTTTGGACAAAGGATAACCAGTCGACCTAGTGTGGGTGTCAGTCAGTCTTCTAAAGCAGACGAAGGCCAGGTAAAATTGAAAACATTTACACATATACATATACGTTCTAAAATCTAAATAAATATTTCACTTTTGTTAATGATTTTAATTAAAATGTGATTATATTAGATCTATCGTGGAACTTCAATAACTGGTACTACATCCTCTGGTTACTCTTACACTAAGAGCAAATCTACTCAGAATTCTGTCGCGACATCTTCTAAAGGCTATGATCAAGGATCAGTTACAGTTCCACAAACGGTATGTTTGTAATCAATCACCAATATACAGAATACTAAGCTTGCTTTGAATTTATTACAATATTTGCTCATTTATCTACTTACAGATATATATACCATTGACTACAATTTCCCCTGAAGTTGGAGTGACCTTTAGAAAGCCATTCACGACACCAGAACTCTCTTATAATGAACCTACAAGGCGACCTGATTTGACAGTTGAACCTGTAACCGATATTCCAGGTTATACTTATCCGAAACCAGTCAAACAATCATCAACCACTCCTCAGAGTTTATCATATTCAACATATGATCAAGGTTACCCGACAGTAGGCAAAACATTAGCAGGTTCTCAGGCTATAACAACAGCTTTCGGAGGGTCTACCTCAGCATTTGACTTCAGCAGTCAAAGAACTAAACAGATCAATGAAGACCAAGGCAGAGGATCAGCAAAGTACACACCTAATAATGCCTACATTGATGAGATGAAGACTAAATACCTAGGAACATCGCGTCCAATGTTATCAGTAGAAGTAGGGGGAACAAAATCAGAGTCTGGGTCAACTACAGGAGCATATGGAAGACCATACACGACAGCTGTGACACCAACTATTACTACCTATAATGGCAATTATCGTAAGACTTATTCCACAACAGCAGGGTATGAATCAACAGAAGACAAATCTAGTTCTACAGAAATTGGTAGGGGAAAAGGCAGGAAGATTATCGTGAAACTGACTGACCTGCATCCACTCCTCATTGGAAAATTAGGAGCTGAGTGCACTTGCAAGGCTGATCCCTTCGATATCTTCCGAGGTCCTGATAGGAAACACATCCCAATTGCTTCATCTAGTGGAGTTGTCGATTTAGCTAATTACGATGAATCTGATGTCTATGTGGATATTGAAGCGGATAAGGTTATCGAAAAGCTTAAAGCAGAAAAAGATATTGCAAGAATTAAAGCTAATAAGGAGGTCCTTACGATTGAAGGTGATAAGTCTGAGAGCATTGAAGTAACAACGAGTGCGCCCTGTCCGACAACTGTAAAGAATTCTGAGAAGTATACTGGACCAATTATTGCTGTCTACGATGATGGTATAGGTATGATAATCTAAAGTTATATTTAATAGAATGCTGATTGAATTTAATCGTACTTTAATACAAAATTTATGTTTCCCAGGAAAATCAAAATCAGAATATCTTCCAGCATCAACAGAAAGTTCATCATCCACGTATCTTCCTGTTTCATCTGCAGCATCAAGAAGGAGACCAAGTCTCAGAGTTCAAGTTGCAGGACCTTCATCAATTGTTGTAAATGTTGATAATAATGTTGGAAGTCCATCCATCACTTCTAGCAGAACAGTGAATGGAAGATCTGGAAAATCGCTCTTTACGAGTGATTCTTCTACTAATAACGCTAGAGGAAAGAAGAGATTTGAAATAGAAAAACATCAAGTTACAGCTCTAAATAGCGATGATGATGATGAATGCGCCAGGCCAGGTCTCTTCAGACATCCTAAGCTTTGCAATAAATTCTATGTGTGTCACTGGGACGAATGGAAAAAGAAATTCTCTCGCCACGTCTTTAATTGCCCAATTCACTTGACCTTTGACTCTGGAGCTGGCGCTTGTAACTGGCCAAGTAAGGGTCCAGCCTGCCAGGATAATAATCTTCTCGTTTAAAATGCTCAATTAAAATCAGGATTATCTTCAAGAGATACTGATTCCCGATTTGTCAAAAGGAATGAGAGTATAGGATGTATGTATTTAAAAATGGAATAATTTTCTACCTTCTCGTCGATTTCATTAATTAAATGATAAGAGTGTTGGGAAAGTTACTTAAAAAAAGGAACTTGTTACAGTGAGAGTTACTTATATCATGAATTATTTCCAACACACATTACAAGGATTAACTGATTCTAAATTAATAAGGCCAACCTTTACTCAGGGATAATCCCTTCAAACTTTAAAAGTTATATTCTCTTATAATATTATTAGAATTAGGATGTTTTACTCTCTGCTTATCGGCACCCAAAATTAATTTTGAATCCAGACAGAATGAATAGGGAATAACTGATTTCTTTATATATTTATTTTTCACTAAATAACATTCTTAATTAACAGATTTTTTCCTTAGGTTGGTCACACTTGGCATTGCGAACTTAATGACCAGGATAAATGTAAATAACTTATTTCTTCCAAATTTGTACATAAATATTTAAATCTTTGCAACATATAGATTTCGACTAATGAAATTGAAGAAGAATCAAAGGATTATTGAATCGACCTGCAAAAGCATTAGGTTCTACACTTTTTCATAACTTCTTCATAGAATTAGGAAAAATCAAAACTACAATTACCGTTGTTTTAAGGTAATTTTGCAACATTAGATTTAAATTGTTTTTGTATATATAATGTATGTAATACTACTGATCTTAGTTTTATAGACGCACGAGAATTTTTATTTCTCTTATAGACTATTTCATGAATGAATGATTTTTTTAAATTAGAGCTTTTTATTATTTTTATTTTCATTTTAATTTAAGACTCTTTTGAATTTGAATTTATAATTTAGAATGAAAGGAATAAAGAATTAAAAATTTACGCTTCACCGGCTTTAGTGAAGAATATAAAATATGCAATACTGCAAAAAATTTTCCTGATTTTAATGCTTTCATTCTTAAGTTTTTATCTCTTTTTATCTACCCTTATTCTGTCATTATTTATTTATAGCTTCTGTCATTAGAAAATAAGAAATGAAGGAACGAATAACGTGCCATTGGAATATGGGTACCCATTATAATATTATTTTCAAATCAAGATATAAAATTATTATATCGAAGATTCGTTTTATATTGTGTAAAGTATCGATTCCATTGTCTTCTGCGAATCATATATAAATCTAGAGATTTATTTTTGAAAATTGTATTTTCATTTTTATTAATCATAAGAATAAAGGGTGTAGTGATAACTCCATTTTGTTTCACAATTTTTGTATTACACTACTTGCATAATTGCATGTGATTACAAATGATTACCTGAATGAAAATAATTGCAAGAATCGTAAGCGCAATTAACCGATTAAAAGTTAAAATGTGCGTTAAAAAAATTATTTTTGAAGCATTATTTAATGATTATGTTTACCAATCAAGGGAGAAAGCAGTATTAGTCAAATAGTAAAAAATTACGTTTTTATGTATGTCCTATATCAAACTATTCTAAACTTTCGCCTGTTTATAAAATCTACAAGCAACACGCAATTGCGCTCTCGATTTCAAGTCCAGAGATGATGAAGGACCAAAATAGTAATAAATGATAATAAATGATACAGACAGCTTTATAATTAATAAAAAATGATTAATTATTTTTATGAATATTCAATCTAAATAATCATGAAAATATTCATATTTTGTTCCTAAAGGGAAGAAAGTACTGTTTCGTTTCCTTTTTACTATTCAAATTTTTTTTTTTCATGCTCCACCAGATTCGAAATCGTGTTAAATGACAATCGCGAAACTTTCAAAGAGGGGCGTCGAAGCGAATCGTCGATGTTCCTCGATCATTGTAAAATCAATAATGATTCTATTACGTATTTGAAAAGTTCTGAGGATCGCAGTAGCTGTTACATCCATTTTCCAAATGTACACGATACACAGGTCAATAGAAAGCCGAGTTCAGCGACCGCGGAAAGTTAGTAAGACGATAAATATACATTTAAACGACGATAAACTCACAACAATAACATTTTTGTCAAACTATTAATGATAAAAAATTAAATGAGACTTTTGAGCTACTTTCACTAATCTCAATACCACTAAGTATTCTTAAAACCGAAAACTCTCTAGAATTATTTTTTATAAGTATAGTAAAAAACTAAAAAGAAGTTTTAGTTTATTGCTATATGTGGAATTGGAATTCTAAGTCCTAGTTTTAAATACTTAAGGACTTAGAATTCCAATTCTAATTCGTTTTACGCAATGTTAAAAAATGATCCTATAAACTTTAAAGGTGTCATAAAAAATATTTTATGAGGTACATGAACGAAAAGTAAGTGGAGAAAATTTGTACTGGTCAGTGGCTATGTTTAACGCAATGTATTGTTTTTTTGTGCTAATAAAAACTACTTTTTTGTCTCACGAACTTTAAACGCATAATAAACTCTGAAACTTGCATCATGCAAATTATTATTTCGCATGAGTGCTGTGACTATTTTGCTTCTGTGAGGATAAAGAAAAGTTAACAAAGTTTCAAAACATTTTTGCCTATGAGTGGAACTGAAACTCGAAAGTACACTTTAATAAGAATGTACGGAGAAAAGATATTAAATAAAAAACAAATTTTTCAGTCTCCAGAACTTGAGTTAACTTCAAAAGTCAAATACCAGTTTTACCAAAATTGGAATGCTAGATAGTTATGATCCACTCTTCGAAAAGTAAAATATTTTTGATAATTTCTGCAATTATTTACATTGCGGAATTTAAATTTTAAGTTCTGTGGGGCGTAATGGGTATTAATTAAAAGTAAAAATAACATGTCTATAAATCTCGATTTTAATGCTCCGTCCTCGTTCTTGTACGTGTTCGCACTTCCAGTTTACGTGGAATAATTCTAACTAGAGACTTGTAATCATTCATAACGTAACTTTCCAACACACGTTCCGTTCTGCTGGCTTCAGAAATAAAACGATTTTCGAATTGCGTTTCATTGGTATACCATTTACTATATTTGACCGTGAAGAACTGTCTCTGGAAAAAAATAAGAAAAAGAAAAGAAAGTGAAAAGGAAGAAAGAGACACGATAAGACTCGATACCTACATCTACCGTTGGAAGAAAGTATGTCGGACAAAAGCGAGGGTGCTGTGATGACCTACTGATACATTTTCGACTTCAGTAAAATATCTGACAAGCACATATACATCATGACAAAACTGTAATTCATCCTTAATTTGACAATCATATTGAATCTGAGATTGAACCATTATTAGACAATTAAACTTCAATTTTAGTGAAGTCTTTCAAGTTAAAATATAAATAAAATATAGAAGAAATATGGAAATCTCTTTTTAGTGAAAAGGATAAATTTTGTAGTATTATAATGGCAAAAAAGCGATAGTTTAAATGAACTGACATAATATATGCAGTTTTTGCTCGGAAAATTATGCCGGAGTACGGTCAGATTAAACTCTAGACACGAGTCATGAATAAATATTTAACATTTATGCGCTTCTCTCGTAAAAACTCGTTCAGCATTACAGGACACAGAATACGGAAATTAATGATCCAATACCGTACGCAGAAAATGTATGCTTCATTGAGTTTTAAACGTCTAATTATATTTTTAACAAACGTTAGCTGAATTTATGTAAATAAAAGTAAAGACTAAGTTTACAATAAAATTAAATTAAAAGTGTCACATGAAATGGTGTAATAATAATCTCATTCGATCATCAAATTAAGCAGAGCTTTCCTCAGTTTCATTTGGATGTACGGATGTTCTCAAAAGTTGAAGAACACAATTTTTGTCTTTCTCTTTTTTAAAAATGTAAAATGTTCCTTTAATAAATGAAAAACTGAACCTGATAACTCTCGATTTCAAGGCAAAACATTTAATGAACTATTGAGCTCGTAAAACTATCTCTTCCTCTACAATTTTTTTCCTGTGGTCGCAATAAAACCACTCTGGTTACTTTTCTAATTTTTTTGTTGAAATGCAATTGCCTTCGAATAAAAAATTGATGGTCATTGATGACTGTCAATCTTCTTGTCGTACAATAGAACCGTTTTATTAGAATTAGGTGGGACATTCTCTAAACCAGATTTTCAGAGCGGGAGAAAGAAAAAGAGAGGGAAACCGAAGAAATGAGAGAGAACTGCGTTGTGGGTAGGAGATCAGGTAGTTCATGCTCGGAAGTGATATAAAGGCCTTCGTCTCTCGACCAACTTTAGCGCACTTGAAATCGTTCACAGGAAACACCACCAGCAGTTCGGTCAGGAAGTTTCTTCGTGCCACACCACTCTCGAACATCATGTAAGTCCTCACTCTAAAATTGAAAAAAATTAGATTAATATTTTCAAATAAGACCTAACACCATCCATTTTAAAATTAACATTTACAAACTAGAAAATCTTCCACTTACATGTTAACATTTTTAATTAGAACCCAATATCTTTAGTTTGAAAACTGCGATCTTCAAATTAGACATTATTTGCTGTGAATGAATTCTTCAAGATTTTTGGTTTCTGAATAAATATAGTGATAATATTCTCAAATAAGAAGTAAACTTCCTGATATTGATAAAGTAATTGCACCAAAGCCCATCCAAACAACAAAACAGAACAGGTTTAAAAATAAGAATATTCGTAAACAACAGGTGCGTTATCAATTTGCAAACTCGCTAAAATATACTTGTTGCATAAATACATTGTGTCTTAGACTTTTTTTTTTCATTGACCTCTATCGACTTATAATTTTTTTTATAGTGACAATGATTGACGCTGCAAATCCCACACATTGAGAGTGGAATTTCGCTTGAGTAATATGCAACACTTGTGTTGAGATCCTTATTATATAAACCGAGATGCAATATCAAGAGGATCTTTTTCAAGAGGGGAATCAAGTTGATCCCCCTGAGTCAACCTAAATCAAATAAAATCTTAATGTTAAAACAAAACCACAAACTCAAAATCTAGAAGTTATTAAGCAGATTAGTATCTAATATGAGATGACTATACTTTCGTAGAACGAAATTAAATTAAATTAAACTCTTTAATTAAACTGGAGGAACTAACGAATTTATACTGGGTACATATACAAGATTAATGATCAAAAAATGAAGTCATTGACTGTATTCCTTTGTCTTTTTAAATTTTTCTATTATCAGACACGTGTTTCGCCACTGTGTCAAGCGAAAGGTACAGACATTCACATATCACGATCTTGCCTTGAAACCCGGGAAAGTGAAAGGATTTCTAACATTATAACTCACCCAACTCGATTTGCACGATTTGCGAGATCACGTTTTGCATGTCCTGAGTGTCCGATTGTCCCGTTATTACCATTCTAACCCGAGAATGATCATTACCCACTGATTTTCTCCCAGAATTGTCAGGACTGAAGCGCTTGAGCGATAACATGTTTCAAGAACCGAGTGTAACTTGCAATTAGACAAGCGGACTTTCCCCCGGTAGAAAGTGGAGTAGATCAGCTGGATTAATTGATCATGCGTGTATGATTTACTCGATAGCTGATTACTGGTCTCTCTAGTCCGCATAATTATTCTAGAACAAATTTCCATATAAATTATACCGGTTATAAGAAAAATATTCTGTTTTCTGAGCCTTCTGAATAGATATGAAGACTGAATGTCTCTTTAGTTATTCAGAGAGTGAATTTCGTTAGTATTAAATAGAGTATATTGATATTATTAATGGTCTAGAATAAAATTTGATATTGATAGGAGAAAGTCGGTTAATTTAGTCGCGATAAGGAAATAGGGATTGACAGGATTGACTGTCGAAACGCATTTCGATTCAGTTAAAGTGAAAGGACCACTTAGTTAAGAAGGCTATCACGTTGAACTTTTGTGGCGCAGAAAAAAAACAAACAAACAAAAAATTCGAAAAAAAGGGAGTTGTGCAACGTAAAACTCGCTTTCTCCAGTATAAGAAGTCTTATGGACAGTTCTGAACGCCTACATACATATTTTAGACCTTCTTAAGTCCTTAATCTTATTTTGTGAAAACGCGGATCAAAAAGTGGGTCTTGTATTTAGGTAACCAATTTTGAAAGTCCAGCTTCAATAATTCATCGATTAGAAATAAATGATTATGGAACTTAAGGTTCTTTTTGTCAAATATTTTTAACTTGTTTGAAAAGTCAAGTATTTTATACTGAAAAATATTGAGCGAAAGAAACTAGAAACTTCCTTTGTGAATGTGTTTCTGCATTTCTAAATAAATGCAGAAATGAAATAATTGTAGCAATTTCTCTAAATTATAGTTTAAACGTAAATGCGAAACTGAGTCATAAAAATGATGTAAGGTTGGAAATAGCATTACTTGCATTGTAATATAGCGCAATACTCGAGAAATCTGAAGAACGTTAATATTGTCGTAAATCAATTCAATGGCGCTTTGTGTCCATTTATACAATGTCCATTAGGATTAATGAAATTCTGAAGACACCGCGTTGTGAAATTTCTAAAGACTGCTTCACCTGAAGTCAACTTATTGTCCACTCTTTGAATTTTAGATAATTGTAGTTTAATGATCCTGTAAAAATAAAAAACAATTAATAACAATATATAATAATATAACTAATAAAATTTTAAACAGGAACTCAAGAATAATTTATTTATTTTGTAAAATTGATTTTTTTCTCTCAAAAAGTAATATAATTAGATTTTTTAAATAGTTTAAAGATTAACTAACAATTTAAGTTTTTCCTTAATTTTAAGTGTTACGATTGATTTGTTTTGAATTTTCAGGGTGGTGTGGGCGGCGCTGGTATTGGTAGCAGCGGCCTTTTTGGCCGAAGCAGCGGTACCAGACCCGAAGACTTCCGGTATCACGACCGTTGGTTCTTTAAAATTGGCGACAGCAGCTGACTGCGCCGGTGTTGTTGCTTTTTCTGCAACCGGTGGATCCGTTAAAGTGAGTCTTTTTCTTTATAATTTGTAAACTTGTAAAGTATAATGAATAAACCCGATAAGTAAAAAATTATTCAATAAATTATTAATAAAATTTACCATTTTTCTAGAAGCACTTTCAATTTTAAAAGAAAGTACTTCATAATAGCAATTATAATTTTTATTTATGAACAATAAAAAATGACCAACTATTAAAAATTAATTGACAAAAAATGACAATATAATTGTTATTCAAAGACGTTGAATTCAGGTCTACGTCAAACTTTGATAATTTTGATGAAATAAATTAACAAACATAATACCTCTTCAGGATTCAAAAATGCTTCTTGCGGAGACGCTGGTTGACAAAGGAGTCGGTTATGCCGCCGAAACTGGAATTTTCACCACCCACTGCCCAGGCCTCTACCAATTCAGTTTTGCTGGATATGGAGATTCAGACCTTCGTTTAACTCTGAAACGAAAACTAAACAAATCTGAGGACTGGAATTCTGCCGCCAGTGTGGGACCAGGAGGTGGTGCCAATTTGGTCCTCCTTGACGTCGAAGTTGGCGATCAGCTCTCAGTATTCGTCGAAAAAGGAAAAATCGCCAATGGAGCTACCTTCTCCGGATACCGAGTTGCCAAAAAATGATTTTCTATCCCTGAAATTCATCCTCATCACTGAACCGAAAGCCATTAACTACTGACTCTCATTTTCCACTTATAATTCTCAACCTTCTTCAATTTTTAATGAAAAAATGGTCAAAAATCGCTGCTACACCGCTGAATTGGAAAAAAAGGAGCGAATATTGATAACTTTTCAAGTTTTCAATATTTTCATAATTAGTCGACATTGTTATATTAACTCAAGATAATCAGAGTTCAATAATTTAAGCGGTCGCTCAAAAAGAAAGTAATCATCAATTCGATGATTTCGTACTGTGATAGCAATTTCAACTTGTAAGAGGCGAAGAACAATCGGAAATTTCATACTCTCTTCTCCATTCTCTTCTTTACTTTTTTATTACTCTTTTTCAATGAAGAATCCTAGAATGACAAATTCTTTAAGCTCAATTCTTTTTTATTTTCGAATTTCTTTGTTTCTACTTTTTATTTCTCTAAATTCTATTTTAAAAAATTTTTATTTTTATTCTCTAATCTATTCTTTTCCCCTTCTTTATTCCTAACTTCAATATCTTTTACTTAATTTCCTGTTTAATTTGATCTCTGTCAATTTATTCTACTCTTCCTTCCTCTATCTTCCTTCTACTTTTCTCTCAGTTTTATATCTTTTTCCTCACTTTTCTTTTCTTCTCCTTTGATAATTCTTGAATCATGGCTTTCTACTCTTTTTCTATTTGGGGTCCTTCAAGTATTACGCCAGCATAATTTTCGCTACACCCCCGCCCACCCCACCCCTTAAGGTAGCTTGCCACTATTTGCAAGCCTATTTTTCGTTTTTAATCCTCTCCCCTTTGCCCCCTTTGCCCCCTATGTCATCATTTAAGGTGGTTTTTCCACTATTCTGAAGCGCCTTTATCGCTTTTTTTACCCACCCCTCCCCCAGAAATGCTTACATATTAATTGAATGGTCTCTTTTCCTTTTTTTCTTTTTCTTTTCCTTCACTTCTATTTTCTTCTACCTTCTCTATCTTTTCTCATACCTATCAGTATTATTTTTCAAAAATACTATCGCCATTTCTTGCCACAATTAAAGTCTTCAAATATCCTACTTGTAAAAAATTACATTTTTTCTAAAATTTACATTCATCCACTATAACTAAAATTGACATCATCCTCTTTTATTGTTTATTTCATAAATTTCCTTCTTTAAATTTTTCTGACCTACTTCTGTCTTCCTCTCGTCTCTAAATCTAATTTCACAAATGTACCTGATTATCCTCTTTAGCTTGTCTATTATCTTTTTCCGAAAATTTGCTAAAACTTTCTTCCTTTACGTATTTCTTCTTCTTGACTGTAATTTTTCCATTCTTTCTCTTTTTTCTTTCTTTCCTCTTGATCTTCAAAGTCTTTGTTTTCCTTTCTTCTATTTTCAGTATTCTTTTCCTTCTTTGTGTTCTACAATTTACTCTTAATTCTTTATCCTTATTCTCCCGTCACTCTTATTTCTTTATCTGAATTTCTTCTCTTCTTTTAAAACTATTCTTTCTCTCTTCTACATATTTCTTCTTTCTACTTCCTTTTCTCTATTCTCTCTTGCCTTTTTTTATCTTTCTCTTTTCTCTTCTCTGATTTCTCTTTCTTTAATTATTGGTCATAAGCCAATTTCCCTTTTTTTCTTTCACTCTGTCCTCTAGACACACTTTCATTTTTCTCCTTATGTCTTAAAATAAAGCCAACGTTCCACTTTCAGCGGGTATTCTCCTTTCACTCCACTTTTTCTTCGTTAAATGTTTTGCTCGTGCCGCTTTACTCAGATCGTTGGTACCTTCACCATTCTTGTCTTTCATACTACGTAAATCAATGCTGTGATCAAATGTACTTTAAAGATCTACTATCTACTCCTATTTTATCTAGTTTCTTACTTCCTAGGTACCATTTTCTATATATCCTTTCTTATTCTATCAAGCTTTCCTTTTTTTCTTCTAATTTCTTTTCTTCATCAATTCAGCTCTAAATCTGAAATTCTGAAATCTACTTTCTCTATTAGTCTTCATATACATTGCGAATCTATATTCTACAATTTATTTTCTATTCGATGCCATTCTGTCATTCTTGTGCCTATGTTCAATCATGCTTTCATCAAGTCTTTGAGCACATTTCCCTTCATCTTGTCTTGCAAATGCTGTGATTTTTCATTTTGACGTTAATACACTTATGATGCATTACCAAACTTACGTACTGTATTCAAGATCTATTCCTACAAAATACGCTAAGTTCGCTATCATTTTCGTTTCTAAGTTCAGTTACCTGTACATTTTGTCTGTCTGTTTCTGTCTATACTGAGCTTTTTTTCTCAATAAACTGAAAAATTCGCGCTTTCTCTCTTTCTTTCTTTTATACCGACTCTATATTTCATTTCCTCTATTGACTTCTGTTTTCTCTATATTATCTTCTTTTCTGCAAATTATTTCCATATCTATGAAAAATTTCTTCTTCTGTCAAATCTTGTTCTTTCCACCTCTATCTATTGCATAAAATTACAATCTAAAGAATTTTATGAATGAAACCGGTATTTTTAAATTATGTCATAAAATAGTAAACTGCTTCTAAATCTTCAATATTTCCTTTTCTCTTATTTCATTTTCCGAATTTTCTTCTTTTGAATTCTCTACTATTCTTTTATTCTTTCTATTCTGTCTGATCTCTCTTTTCTGATCTTGTCTACCTTTTCTGTTCTCATTTTAATAAATTTAAATATAACGGTTTCATTCGTTTGAATTCTGAATCTATTTTAAATATCTATTCTCCTTTTTTGTCTAAATCGAACCTTTCTATTTTCTAATCTGTCTATTTTCTGTCTTCTATTTTTTCTTTCGCTATCACAGCAATTGATCCATTCGAAAAAAGCCTACAAAATCTTCAAAAATTAAAGGAAAAAGACTTCGATTTAGTTTTAAGTTTTATATGACCCATTAAGTTTGATAAAAGTTTATTATATATTTTATACTTGGATCCAAAATACTGTAACTCAATCTCTGGATAAACCCCTCAATTTGCTTACGCATGAAAGAATCTCCTAAATCTTCTGGTAACAAAAATGTTTACTCATACAAAAAATACATATAAAATATATTATTCAATAAAAGCATGATAATAATCACCATTGACTTATATATTGAGCTCCACGGGTTTTACTTGCAGACCTTTGTACAAATCTAGAATAGGTTGCACTTCTTCTTGAAGAAATTCCAAAACTTGATCTGGGGCACGGCCAACAAAAGTCGACGGTTCGAGAAGATCGTCAAGCTGATTTAAAATCGGTTTGAAGTAAGGATCCTTCTTTACTCTATCCACCAGGTCGTTGTCTAATCCATGTTGTTTAACTTGAGCTCCAGCCTCATGAGATAAAACTCGAATTTTCTCATGACAAACCTACACAAAAATTGCATTAAGTAAAAAAAAATTCTCAACTTCAAAATTGACATTATGAGTAATTAAATGTTCAGTAACCTGTCTATCGCCTCCAGCCTTAACCATAGCCATGATTATATTCTCCGTGGACATGAAAGGCAGTTCCTGGGCCACATATCTCGCAATGACATTAGGATAAACAACCAAACCCTCAGTGATATTTTGTAAAGTCATCAGCACAGAGTCCGCGGCAAGAAAAGCTTCTCCCAAAGTAATACGTCGATTTGCAGAATCGTCGAGGGTCCTTTCCATCCACTGAGTTGCTGCAGTTTGGAGGGTATTGTTTGTTAAGCTCATCAAATGACGAGCAATGCTGCAACATCTTTCAGAACGCATAGGGTTTCTTTTATAAGCCATGGCGCTGGAACCTATTTGCGTTTTTTCAAAAGGCTCCTCGATTTCTTTCCTACTCGCAAGTATTCTGATATCGCTGCAGATCTAAAAATGTAGAATTTTGCAATGCTTAATACTAGCTTGACTTCGAAAGTTTCAAATTATTTATTAAAACGATCTTTTTAAAAAATCGATAGTTTTTATGTAGATTTTAAAACAAAAGCCTTAAAATCTCTTTATTTAAATTCACTTATAAAAATATGTAGATTAAGAAGTAAATTACCTTATGCACAGTTGCACCAAGAGAACTTAAAGCATTTAGACATTCGACATCGACTTTCCTGGAATAAGTTTGCCCTGTCACGGAATAATATTTTTCGAATCCAGCCATTTTTGTTACTAGGGAGTCGAGTTGTTTTACTTTCTGGCCATCTCCTTAAAAATAAATAATGACTTTAAGATTGGGGTTTTCTTGAAAATTGATTATGTTCCCTGCTGTAGAATAGTTAACTACCATTAAACAATTGGAGAAATGAAGCCTGAGTTCCAGTAGTGCCTTTAACGCCCCGAAATCTGAGATCATCTCTCGCTCGACGAATTGCTCGCTCATCCATCAATAAATCGTGCATCCATAAAGTTGCTCTTTTGCCAACTGTTGTCAACTGAGCTGGCTGAAGATGAGTGAATCCCAAAGTTGGCAAGGACCGATATTCCATCGCAAATTCAGAAAGTCGAAAGAGAACAGCTGCAAGTTTCGGCAAAAGAAGATCGAAGCCATTTCGCAGGATAATAAGATCCTAAAAATGAAAAGAAGAAACTTAATTTTCAAGACTTCAATCTAACACTTTTATTTAAACTCAATACTTTCTGAAATCATAATACTCACAGTATTGTCTCCTACATAACAGCTGGTGGCACCAAGATGAATAATTGGTGCAGCTTTTGGACACTGATTTCCAAAAACGTGGACGTGCGCCATAACATCATGTCTCGTCAATTTTTCTTCCTTCGCTGCAGCCTCGAAATCGATGTCATTAATGTGCGCTTCCATTTCTGCAATCTGATCAGGAGTTATGGAAAGGCCCAATTCCTAGAAAAAAAGAAAGGAACAAATTCTATTAGATACAAATTTACTTTTCCTAAATATTTTTAAAACTAGAATTGGAAATTCAAGTTTAAAAAAAAGGCAAAGTCAAAGATGTTTCTTCTTCTAGGCTTTTAACCAGGAATCAAAATTTTGATTCTTTATTATTGGAAGTTTTAAACTTTAATATTTTTTACCTTAAAACGTATAAATTTGAATTATTAGCTTCTAATTTGATTTACAATTTCGCACTTTTGGAAGCTTCTTAATGTGATCTTTTGAAAATTAAATTTGTAGCTTCCAAAAATAGAAACCGCTGACACCTTTCTTATTTGAGAATAATAAAATATATGTATTAAATATTAATTTCTTTCGACAAATATATTATAATGACAAAAAATGAAGTCATGATTAACCAGCTTTAGGACGTTGGCTACGCTTGCGCTCAGGTGTATTTTCTCATTATTTTATCTTCTTTTTAACGTACGCCTTTTCAGATTAGATAAAGAGGGCTTGGTTCTCACAACCATCGAAGCCAGCGTGGATTACATTTCGTTTATCTTCCCTCAACGAACAGGTTCGGAAAAGTTTAATAAAAATGGTGTCAGTGCAAACTATTGGAACTATAGTGTTAAAAGCAGTAAAGTTGGTAAGTGTAAAGCTAAAAAGTATTTACCATACCAAATTAAAAAAAATTCATTTAATTTTCGTGAAATGTGTGAACTTTCCTCATTCAAATAAATTTAAATCCTATCTATAAAAGAATATTACATTTTTAATTTAGTCTGGAAAATGATGAATAATTTAATCGGGAATCTGGATAAATTGAGTAATTAAGCAAAGGTGAATCAATAATTAAAATAATTGTAGAGTAATTGTAGAGTATCTATAGAACTTGAATGTAAATTATAGACAATGTTGTGATTAGATGTTCTTACTTTACCAATGAAATTGTTAGAAATCGTACATTCATTCAAAAAGTATTTTTACATGCTTCCATGATTCACGTTCTATCAGTATATGATAACACAATGTTTGTAGATAGATACCACGACGATTGTGAAAGTAGAATCAGGTATACCTGGTCCACTTTCTTAATTAAACCTTGTTATGCCTGATTTGTAGAGTAACACGTGAACAATAAAAATATAAATTTTTAACACTTGTCTGCATGCTATTTATAGATTGAAAATATTTTATTGAGAATTTAATTTTAATTTCAAAAATGTGATTACAATCCCCCATTAAAAAAAAAAAGAAAAATTAATTTAAATTTGTTTTCAGATTATCAACTTGATAATCCTGATTCTTTATCGAACTGGATATTCCGGGGAATTTTTGGGCGTTGGAGGAACATGGAACTTAAATGAAGAAAAGAGTCCAGATGCCGAAATTGTTGCTTCTGGTGTTTTTGTTGGATTTTTCATCTACACATGTGTCGTTTTAATCGGATTTTGCTTCGGAAACACCCAAGATAAAAGAAGTCTTACAGTAATGATGAAAACTGGATTAATTAAAAAGTAATTGATGAAAAATGTCATTAAATGTCTTAAGATTGTTTAAAATTCTTTTACAGGAAATTATTATGAATTTTGTGGGAATGATTATGTTCATCGCTGTTGGTGGAACAGCTCTTCATTACTGGCACGGTTATCTAGCAGAACGTAAATATATTCATGTAGCCACTGAAAGACAGGTAAAATTTTATTTAATCAGGTATATCATTTAAATATTAAAAAATTTCAGTCTGACCATTATTTTTTTTAAATTTTGGCAAGTTATATTTCATTGAATTTTGATTTTTTATCAGTATAATAATTATATTAATTTTAAATTTAATTAAATAATATTTTTTCAGGTTGGATTGGCAATGGGTTCCCTTTGTATAATAGAAGGAGCCGCATATCTTGTAGATTTAATTTTAAGTTTCCTACATTTCGCCAAGGAAGAATTTCAATAAATAAAGTCAAGATCTTTAAGAATAATTTCTCGAACACCATTTTCCACAAACTCAACGCAAAATAGGTTTTTAATTTCCTAATTTTTAGACTGCAATCAAAAGAATTTATTGACAATTTTTAATTCATTCAATAATGATAATCCGTTTTGTACCTTTGTATTTTAAGTTTAAATTGAAGGTTCACAGTCATCGCACCTCTTCATCGCAAAATGAATCATAGATTGCATTTTACTAACTTTGATATACCATTAGTCATCAAAACTACATTCTCCATATAATACAAATGACAATTTTTCAGTGAATGCAAAGTTTTATATATATACTTTGTCTTCACATAGAGGATTAATAGTTATTTAATACAAAATGTAAAGGAAAAGTATTATAAATTTTCATCACCCTTTTGTTTATGTACATCCCATCTTCTATTTATATATTAAATTAGGCGAAATAATTTTTTATAAGTAGGAATAAACATAATTATGTTCTCCAAGTACAATGTAAGTTTTTTTAAAATAATAATTAAATAAATAAAGTTTTATAACCAGAAAAATTGATTTGCGCACTTATTGCCATTATTTCAAATTATTATTATATCAGCGAATTAAAGTTTAGAAGACGATCGATTGTGACTACTATTATTATTTATAAGCCAACTTCGTACATTTAAAGAGATTTCGAAAGTCTGTTTATTTTAGCATTTTAGGAAGAAAAACTTGAGATATAAAGAAGTTTCAAAAATGGCTAAGAATATTAAAGAGCTTATTAAAGATCTACATTTTCTTTTAAAACTATTTGTTTTGGTGAGTGTAACATTGGCATAAATATATAAATAATATAAATTAATGAAAATAAATTATGATTATGATTCAGGTTATCGGAATTGTTAAAATCGCTGTGGTGATTGAATATTTAAATAATTATTTTACAACAGATAGATCACTTCCACTTGGATGTGCTTATCCTTTAACGATTCTTACAATCATTGTCGCCTTGTTGATCGCCACGATATTTTTCGAATCAACTCGAGTCACGGTAAGATAATTAAAAAAACATCAGGAGACTATAAATTCGCATTTGTCATACAATAAATTAATGCACTATTTTGCAATCATATTTACTTTTTATTAGTTGAAAATCAGTAAATTTTCTTTAATTATTATACTTAAATGTTATTGTATAATTTTTTTAATTCTGTTCATTAGGAAATTTGTCTTCTAATATGCTGTGGGATATTGATATTAGATTCTATGGTCACTTACAAGTATCATTACGAAAGTTACACCTATTACACAGGTACTCAATATGTATCCAATATTCATACTTAGATAGTTGGTATTAAGCTATATTTGAATTGATAAAACAATTTTATTTGCAGAGGGAAATCGTTACTTCGTATTTATTATATTGTCCATTGGTAAGATAAAGTATTAATTATTATTAATATGCACTATTTTTAAAAGAGTTAGCTTCAAAGATTTGAATTCAAATAAAAAATTCGTTTCAGTGGAACTCGTCCTCGTGATACTCGACATAATTTCTCACATATTAAAAAAATGAGTGACCAGCAGATCCTTTAAGAGAATTAAAATTTTGGAAAGTAATTAATTGGAATTTAAATAGTCTTCGATCGTGATTATCGTGAATAAAAATAATTCTTGACTTTATTTATTAACTGATTTTATTTATCATTTAGCATTAAATACAGTTCAACTCCTCCATCCATAAATCTTATAATTTAAAAAGAGGAACCATTCGATTTTCAAAAATGTACATTTATTTTCCAAATGTCCACAACAAGAAGACCCCAAAATTTAATGTCTTAAATGCTTCTCTTTTTGCATTAAAATTCACATTTTAATTAATTTCGCTTTTGATGAGGAATACTACGTCGATGATCATAGTAACTGCTGCTTGGAAAAAAATAATTAGTACAACTTGATCAATTTTTACTAGGAAATATAGGTTTAGACGTTTGATAAAATATCGTTGTAATAGACATACCGGCTATAACTGGTAACAAGTAGACTTTTACCGCCACGCCATACCAAAATGCGCCAAAAAGCATCAAGATAATATAAATCCCAAGTAGTATAACTTGCTGAACATGTAATTTAATAGATAAATTTAAAAATAAAGAAAAATTTGTAAGCGAAGGAAAATACAAGGGACTAAATTGAAAAATTCGTTCTTACCAACCAAACATTAGGGTCTTCAAAAATGAAGGCAATTACGAAAGCAAGAGATATAAAGAACCAACCATGTATAGACCAAGCTTGAAATGCCATCGTTGTATCCCATTTCCAACAATATCCAATGAAACAGATAATCTAGAGGTTATTAAATTTTGATTATTTGTACCAGATGTGAAATGGCATAATCACTTACACATTCGATTAATCTGAATACAAAATTCATATTTTCAAATAGCTCGTTACATTTCTTCATCTTTAGTAATTATGTAAGATTACACTAAAATCTTCTATATCTTTGGTGTTTAGTCTTCAATCTGATACGATCTGATGAAAAATCAAAACAATCTGTTTGGCATATTTGCTCAACTTCAGATGGTTAATTAAACTATTAAATTCAGAGAAACATAATTGTGTTACCTATTTTTAGACCCTGGTATTTTTAAGTCTCTTGTGTCAGGTTCAAAATAATATTTTCCATATAAAAGTGACGTAAAATTACCCAAGCGACAATACCTTTTAGCTCATAAAGAAGACGAATGTTCATATTTTCCAAGAGAAATATTATAAATATAGCACATGCCATCATTTATTACTCTAAGTATGTAAGAACCGCTATAAGCTTTCCTTAAGAAAGTTTCTATGTGAAGACTTCACTTTGCAGCAGATTGTCCAGATGAGAAAGCTTATTATCAGAAAACATATTGCAGTAATTTGATAAATGATGAAGATTTTAATTTTTTGCATTATAAGAACTATTAGAAATTTTTTTCAATTCCCGAGTAAGATGGTGTTATGCGCGGACTTGTAACAATTCTTTATTTCACTCCTTGAAAGTAATAAATATGGTAAGGGATTCCAATTTTCAATATTGAATCAAATTGCAAATTTAATACTGCGATTAAGAATAGTGAGAAGTTCTCGATTTCTCCAAATATTTGAATGTAAATCGACTATTATGTGCTTCAATTAATCTACTTGACCTCGTAGAGGATATGCTTGACCGGACCTACACCCACGATCCGGATGGTTGAGCGCATGATTAACGACAAAGTCAATTGATCTCAACGTCGTAATTGCCCGAAAATAAAATAATGTAAATAGCGGGGTAAAAGTAGGACATTCTTCGTGCTTTTTTGAAAGCTTGTTGAGTCATGGAATTAACTAATAGGAGAATTAATTACAGGGGTACCGAATACGTAAATGAAACAAAAATGAAATAGGGTCCATTCAATCCATTACCCAATATTTTTCTGTGTTAAAATATTTTGTACTTTTTGGATTCGAAATAGCTCAATTTCGAAGGCTTTCTTTAATTTGAATTAATTTATTTTAAACTATTTTAATGAATTATTATTAACATGAATTATTATTTATATTTTTTATGTAATAATACTGTTAGGCTTTGGCACGTTTAATACGCTACTGTAGACAACATCGTGTTATAGTTACTTAAATAAGGTGTTGAATTTCTGAGTACACTACGTCGACCTTATTTTCAAAGATATGCAGTTCGTCAAAGAACAAGAATGCAATTCATGTCAGAGTCATATTGAGACACATAAATTAGCACACTTTTTTACATATCTGAATTAGATAAGGAATTCTAACAGATATCATCTTTCAACTCAGTAAATAAATTTCAGACCTTATGAATTAGAAAAAATTATTGTGAAATGTAACGTATCCAAATTATTTAAAAATCCCAAACGATAATCGAATTTATATGTGACGTTTCAAATTCTCTGAACCCTTTCGACCTCTCTCAGAACTTCCTTTTCCTTCGGAATAGGGGAGTGATTTCCGCTCCACTTTTAGCATTTTTCATTTTATGAATGCTTATAAGGTCACATACTGTAAAAAAATAAAACTTAATGCATATTTAGTAAAACTTGATAGCATAAGAATGAGAAAGAGCTGCAGTAATTCAAATTAATAAACGCTCTTTGTAAAATAAAAAATCTAAAAAATTATATAATTTATTATTTAAAATATTTATAAAAAATAAAATTATTTAAATTATTTTCAAAGACCTTTTTAGCAATCCCTTTCTATAATATTAAACCATGATCAAGTTTTTTAATATCCTTTTTTACGTTATACCTGCAAAAACTAGAGGTAGAGGAATCATACTTTAAAGTGGCATAAAAACAGGTTTTGGGCTCCAGCAGTATCAAGGAAAGTTCTAGGTATACTGAATTCTAAGCGAACTAGATGCAACTTATTGTTTAATTCAATATTGTGATTAATTAAGTTAATCTACAATAAGCAAAAAAAAATTCTAAAACCTTGCCTAAAAGTCTTAAACTTTCAATATGAAATTCTTAAGTGTAAATTTAAAACTTCATGAGAATCAGCTATCGACCAAAAACGCATTCTTTCGAAGCTGATAACATCAATTTGAAACCCTTCAAACTTCATGAGATTCAGTTTCCGACCAAGAAAGATATTTTTCGGAATCTGATCGATCAACTTGAAGAGCTTCTGTTTCAGAAACCAATGAAGATGATCTTCTGGTATAAAAATCAGGTCAGAAATCACGAGTGACGATCACTCCCAAGCGTTGACCGCGCCCAGACCTACGACCCACCCAAGCTCACGATGGCTCCTGCGACTGCGTCACATGTTTACATTTCCACCTCCATACCTGGTGAACAAGTGAGTAATTTAGTAAGTAGTACTAGTACATTTGTATGCAACTCCATAGTCGCTACATTACATCTACAAATTGACAATATAGATTATAAACTACCCAAGTCTCTAATTATCAAAAACTGATAAATCGCCGTTATAAGTGTAAGTCTAATATCTAGTATTCCTATTTATCCTATCAGTCAACATCATACTCGTCCTATCCTATTCATTATACAATACACATTCGTCTTCAAAAAAAGCTAAAAACTGCGTACTACAAACTCCACGATTAATACTATACTATCCTCCTACGCACTCACGCCATCTCAGAAGCAACATGAGCACACCACACACCTAAATTCCGGACATGGACATAGGTTGTGGAATTGTGAGTTGCTTAGCTGGCCTGCGCAGCTTGCCGAGACACCGTGTCACGCTTGGCGTTCCAGTTTAAGTTACACCACGGCACGGTCTGCCTCTGCCTCTCCCGTTTTTAGGCTTCAACAGGAAACCACTACCTGTTTGGAACCCTCGACTTCAACGTAATCGATTTCCAAACTCGCTTCTACAGGTAGAAAATACAAGTTCCAAGTTTAAATTCGAATTTCAATTCACTCGGGCGTCGCCTCTCCAGTGATTTGTTTACGCTTTCGGTGTGACTTTCTTTTACAAGTTCTACCAAGTTGTGGTTCTCCAATTATGTTCTCCAAAGCCTAGGTGAAGTTCTCCGATTGAAGACCACTGCTTGGAGAAGTGTAGTTGTAAGAGTGCACGTGGTTTATGTTTTGAAACTGTTCAATTGGATTCAGTTCTAGATCCAGAGTTTCCTCTAGAATTTGATATTCAAATCCAGGTGAGATGTTACAACACAAAAGAGATGCTGTAAGATCCAGATGAGATGTTTAATTAATGCAGAAGGGAGTTTGCTAAAATGATGTGGTTTTGAATTCCATAAATATTCCTAAAATCCAGGAGAGTTGATGGGATTTTTAGATGATGTGTCATTGATCACGTCATGTTTGCTATGTGCCTTTTTATTCCCAAGAGTGTGGAGAACCGAACGGTTATTTTATGTATGCGAGAGGTCTTACGCGTTAGCATAACTCTGCAGTGGTTCCCAAAACGTGGATCATTCCCGTCTTGGAGAAGTCAGTAGATTGTAGTTTGTAGAATGCATGAAGGTTGATGATGCAGCTAGTTGTCCTTTCATTGCAGTGATTCTCGAAGAAATGAAGAACTTCGATTGCATTTCCTTTTCTGCATTCCTGGACTCGTTTTAGGTGTCTGTAATAGTTTTTGAAAAACATTAGTCGTTATAAATTAGAGTTTTCAAAACAATCAGTACCATGCTTACAAAATACAAACAACATACATAGTTAACTTAACTATTTATCTTTTTAGTGAATATTAATTTATTCTCATCAATCCATTATTTCAAATAGTTGTTTGCAAATGATGATAAATGAAATCATTAAGGGCATGTGGTAATTACCATAAGAGCAAATTTATTTTCCGCAACTTTACGCTCACAATAATAAATATTTTGTGCTAAAACTAGGCCATTTACCTCCGTTTCGTTCAGACGAAGGTAAATGGCCTAGTTTTAGCAAAAAATATTTATTA
>JAUESH010000024.1:7371119-7389966 GCA_032275165.1 Synergus magnus
AAAATATTTATTATTGCAAGCGTAAAGTTGCGGAAAATAAATTGCTCTTATGGTAAAGTATCACATGCCCTTAAGGTAATTTTTTTTTTTTTAAAGTTTAAAGATCAATAAATAATAAAAAAAAAATGAACCTTGTTCTATGGAATGAGTACAATTTTTTCAATAGATAATGATGTTTTATGGTCAAAGCTTTTTATCTATCAGAACAAATATTTAAAAAAACTGAATTGGAGTAAATCGAATGTGTTTAAAGTAAAAGAAATACCACATTATTTAAATATCCTGCCATTCATAAAATGTGCTATATTGGGTCGACTTCCTACGTGACTAATCTTCCTTATTCTGGACCTGCCTCACTGAATTACCAATACAATTTTAAAAATACGACATCAATCATGAATTTTTTTCTATTACTAATTGAAAAGTCATTTCTTTAATTATTTACTTTGAAAACAAATAATTAATTATTCGTCTTTACAGTATATTTTAATTAAATGTGTTCATTTTATTTTCCAGAATTAAAAAAGAAATCTTTCAATGAAGAAAAATTCTCATCAGCTTTAATATTAAAAATACAGAGGAATACGCTAAAAAAGTGTTTTTTGCCACGTTGAAACAAACTGGGAGACACAAGAGGAAAACACAAAAGAGTAAGAATGGCAGAAGACGGTCTCCAAAATGCACACTCTTCAAAAGATTCAGATTCCATAGGAACTTTATCAATTTTGACCAAAGTGGCACAAGTGGTAAGGCTGTTCATACTTCATTTTATATGTCAAAATTGTAATCAATAATTTCCTTTGACTCAAAGTATCCTAAAGAAGAAATAATAAATTAATGTTCTCCGTTCTTAACAATATTTTTTATTGCAGATTCTTGCCATATTTGCAGTAGGATTGATAGTTGATCCATTCAACTCTTTCAA
This sequence comes from Synergus magnus, assembly GCA_032275165.1. NCBI lineage: Eukaryota > Metazoa > Arthropoda > Insecta > Hymenoptera > Cynipidae > Synergus > Synergus magnus. Next base: position 7,372,045 of record JAUESH010000024.1, read on the forward strand.
TCGAAGTCATCTTGACAGAAGAGCACCAAAATTGGATGATATAGCTTTCATTTATATCACACTTGGCTCATACCTCATAATTAATACAGTTTTTATCATCAGTCATGCTGTTTTGGGAGATCAAATTCCAAAAAGATTGGTACGTATTCCAAATAAATAAAAATTGCTCTACTTTATTTAATATGAATATGAAAATAATTAAAACTTAAAGAATTGAGGGTGCTTGAAACTAAAATGGATTTGTAACCATACCCTTTTTTTTAGTACAGATAGAGAAATTGTCACCTTATATACATAATTAATTGTTGCACAATAACTCAGGGACATATCCCAAGGTAAAGTTGATTTAATCCCGTGTAATAATTTTAGCTTTTCACACTAAAACATATAATTATTGAAATTGAGCTAAGTAGCATTTTCATCGGTTAGGAAGTCACACCCTATTTACGTATCTGAGTCATATAGACATTACTGGGCGTATTGGTAATTAACAGACTCATCATGACCTTGTCTGATTTACTCGTTAATTGTTTACAAGACCTCTTGTCTCCAATTTGTCATACATACCTCAAATTTTAACGTTTCCTTAACAATTTTTTAAATAAATTACTTTGCTTGACTAACCATTTTTGTTACAGTCCTTGATATTTTCAATTGTGGGAGCCCTTTTCCACATCATTGCTGGAAGTTTGATGGTTCACAATTGGCGAAAGGTTCAAGGAATAGGTGGACAACAATACAATAACGAAGTATACGGCAGTAAACAATATGTGGACATGTTAATATCTGGAGCAGTCTTCACGTTTATGGCATTTGCTGCTTTCGTCGCTGACGTCGTCTTAACATTCAGATACTAGTAAAAAAAAACAAAATTAATTAAGACTGCAGAGAATTTTTTTCTCCACTTCATTTAGAAAATGAAAGCAGTAAGGACTTAGCTACCACCTCGACTTCAAATTATAATCAGAGCTTCTGTATATTCAATCTAAGCATTAAATAATTAAATATTGTTCCATTTCTAGCACATAGTTATAAAGTGCAATAGTATAATCATTATAGTTTAAACGCTTTAAAAGAGATTTTAATTTGTATAATTCTAGAGTGTATTCTACTCTATCTAGATTCAAAGTCGAAGTATTGTAAATTTAAGTTTTTCGTCCTTATTGCATTATAAAATCTAACAAGAATCTCGATGCCTTATAATCTAAGAAAATATTTTATATTCGCCAGAACTTTTTGTATTAACGTTAGAGACGCACGAAGAATACCACGAGCATATCGCCTTTGAAGTACAAAACATAATCAATTGTACATACAATTTCGATCTTACGTTAGATCGTGAAATTATTTTCTGTAAATTACGACTATTGTAGTCTTCACGAACATTGTGACGCCATTTTTGCCCTCATAAAAGGTAAATAATGTGGTGTTAAAAGACACCTCGACGTACAATGCTGTAATCCAAAGTTCATAAGCTTCTAGACTTCACTTTAATGTCACTTCGTATCCATAAGCTTCAGGCACTCCGTCCTATATATTTACACTATTTTTGTAAGATTTGTATCTTTTTTACGAGGTATTTTGTCTTTACTTCAGAATCGAAATCCGTCCAACTGAGATTAGAGTACGACAGTCTACTGTCCATAGTTGTCTCACTAATTTTTAAGCAATTGAGCATAATTACTTTAGCTCTTGTACGTACTGAATTTGTAGACTCTATATTCCAGAATCGTAGTTGTATCGACTTTTAAAAGGTCTATAAAGAATGATTGTATCTTTATATTAAACCAATTTTATGATGAACGTCCATTGTTTTAGTGACTATGTCAAAAGTTCTCCTTTCCTTTAATTAGTTTCCATCTTCCAAATTTGCTGTTCTAAAATGTCGAGTGGCGAAAATCCAGAGGTAATTGAAATCGGCTCTTTCGATGGAAAAGATTTCAAGCCTTGTCCGGATCAAAATAATCTAAGAGTTAAACCAATCAGGATTATTCAACTTGTAAGATATTAGACTAACAGAAATGACTGAAACAGAATAAAATATATGATTAGAAAAACAATAAAGCAGATAGATAATTTCAATATATATTTTTAATTGTACTTACTAGGTTCTTTCAACTATATTGCTGGGATTAACGATTGGATTGACACAAGATATGGTTCTCGATTTCGGAAACTTGTCACTTCTCGGAATTATAAATTTCAGTTTTTTCATAATTGAAATTGTCGATGCTTTGAGCCAATTCGGAAACGATCCTATACCGGATACACCGGTAGGACAACCATTGAAAAACGATTTGTTCCAGATTCGTAATGATGTAAAAATTATCAGTTTAAATTACACTTTTCAGATGTTTGTGTTCGGGTCCTCTGGTTTGGTACTCTATTTAATCGCGTCGGGTGGAAGCTTTGCTATTTTCGCAAATAGAAAAAAATCTTCCGGTTTACTAGTGGCTATAGGCGTTTTCAGTTTCTTAGCTGCTCTTGTGCATTTGATGGATGCTACTCTAATCTTTATTTTTGGTTATTAAATTAAATTGACAAAAAGGAACTGACAGGTGTCAAGTGGAGGTATATGTAACTAAAGATGAATTAGCTGAGGATTTGGAGAACCAAAAAGAGTTCCTTATTCAAATTTGGAACCAGTCCTTTTTATGAAGAATACAAAAATCAATTGTAGAGTCAAAATGATGAGACCAACTTGTGGTTTTGGCCCTACTTGTGCTTCTCCAATTGTGGGAACGCGTGATGATCCCTGCACTGTTCCTATGGCTAAACCTATTCGAATATTTCAGTTTGTGAGTATTTTTAAAGGTAATTCTGAATTCTTAAATGATTAATTCGAATCCAAGTTTAAACTTTAATTTCAATTCTACAGCTACTTGTTACAACATTATTTGGTGTGACAATCTATATAATTTCGAAGAATTCACCTTATCAGCAAGTCGAAGGGGCTTTACTAACTGTACTCTTTGGAAGTTTTTTATTCATCACTTTAGTGGACATAATCAGTCAATTTGGAGGTGATCCGATACCAGATACTCCAGTGAGTAAATAAACGAAATTAAGGGACATTCACGAAAATTATTTCTTTCCTCAGTTGAAATATTTTAACTCTATAGATGTTTCTCTTTGGAGTGGTAGGAATTCTACTCTTCGTTATTGCTACAGTGGATATTTATTTTGCTGCCAGAAAAGAAAAAATTGAAGAAGTGTGGAGATTACATCTTTCAATGTCCCTGACTGCTACAGCTTCTTTTCTATTTCTTTTCGATGTCATAATGATCTTCCTTTACGGCTATTAATTAATTGTTATATACATATTTCCTTTTGATTTTAGATTTTTTGTCCGGCGTTATAAATGACAATTTGTAATTCTGCATGTTTTTGTAGAAATAATAAATAGCCCGTTCATAAAGTTGTTGAAAGTTTAGTTAAAATTTAAAGATTAAATAATTGGAGTAGAATAATCTCCTACAACTCGAACAAAAACAAAAAACAAAAGATGAAAAATGAAAAATGTCAGAACGTTTCTCAAATATTGACACTAGGATGATAAGAGTTTTAAATGTAATTTTAAATTAAAATAGCAGAGAATATTAAACGAAAACATAAAGATTCACGTTATGGCATCTGAAGGTATGATAAAAAATGGTAAAACCCCTTCTAGATTTCGAATTAATTAAAAATATACTCTTCTTTCTTAGTATAACCGAAGGTTATATTTTTCGAAATTCTGCAATTTCAAAATTATTAATATATTTGTAGGGAAGGAACTTTATGAAGATTTTGAGATCGAACAAAGAAACGAGGATACCCTGAACAATTCAGTTGAAAGAAGAAAACATGATTTGAACATGCAAGTACCGCCTTTAGCGAAGCCACTTAGGATACTTCAGTTTGTGAGCATTTCTTTTAATTTTTAAACTTGATCTAATTATACGTCAATAATTTTAATACAGATCATACATTTTTTTTATAATTTGGATAAATCTCTTTTGATCAGGTTCTTATTGTTTTTTGCAGATTATATTATTGGCCCTTTTTAGCTTTATAGTTTATATGACGGCTTTGAATTTTAAATCCAATGAACCAGTGCCTGTAATGAGAATTATTTTTTCTATATTATATCTTGTATTAACAACAGTATTTGTCTTCGTGATTGCTTTGGATATTATTAGTCAATTCGACGGCAGTGGCCTGACAGACACGCCAGTACGAATAATTACTTAAAATGATTTAATAAATTAATAATGATGCAATTTATAGTATATAAATAAAACTATGAGTTATAAGTTAATGGTTCTTGAATCTTTCTAGATGGTCGGGTTTAGTTTTGTGGGCTTCATAATTTTTGCAATGACATCGATTATTATGGTTTTTTATATTATTAAAGACGATTCCCGTTGGGTGATAATGATGTTATTTACACTCTGCGTGATATCAACGATTCTCTTTCTGATAGACTTGCTCCTGTGCTTTAGGTGAGTTTGACCATATTCAAAAACTTTTCGTACTTTATATTCTAAAAAAATTAAAATACTCAAAAGATCTGATTCAAAAATTACTAATTGACAATAAATTTTATAGTTTTTGGCGAGAAAAATATATGAGGAGAAAAAAATGTTATCCTTACTTTAGAGGGGAACATGAACATCCAAGTACAGGTATTTTGTACCTTTCGAAACACGTGAATAAGAAACAACTAAAAGTAAGTTTTAAAACATGGGATATGATAAAAAAACTATTAGTTTTTGAAGATTTTACTTTCATAAAGTATGTTATCAGCATTTGAAAAATTAATTGAGTTACTAACATGATTTTGAATAAAATAAAATTTATTTTTTTGTTTTGGAACACATTTCACAGGAATGTAAGTGTGATTTATCAACAAGTATTAGTAACGTCATGCAACCAGTGATGATTGATGAACCAAATAATGAACATGTCTATAGAAAAATTGGTATTGGACGACGAAGAGAGTATGCAGATTTTTCAGACAACACTCCATTAACGATGCTAGAAGCTGTTCAAGTTCAAACCGAACCAAAAAAGATTCTCGTTGCAGAATCTCAGGTAAGATTTTTATAAAAATGAAAAATAAAAATTATTGAGAAATTTTATATTCTATTTGAAAGTTAGATTATTTGAAACGAGCTATATTTCTTCTAGACTCATAGACGTGAGCTAAAAGAAATTCCTGTTCAAACTTTAAATCAAGCAGAACAAAATAACTTTAGAATAGAACAACCTTCTTGTACATATCCAACAACCTCTATGTGTCCTGCTTTCATTCAACTTATGAGAGGAGGAATGGCAACACAGTGTTTTGCAATGTAAAGTAATTTTCTTCATAAATAAAAGAGGGAGAATGTTTTTTCATTGATTGAAATCCATTGTAAAATTAATTTTCAGATGTAAATGTGGAGAAGGAACAATGATCCACGAGCAACAACAACAACATTTACAACTTCAGCTTCTTCAATCAACAAATGAGACGCCCTCAGAAGGATTTATCACAAATGAAACCAGAGAACCGGATCAGGCGACGTGTAAAGCGAAGTGTTCAAAATAAAAACAAAATTTATCTAATTTTGAGGTTTAGTTATAGACCAACTTAAATTTAAGTACAGAAAAAATGTTTTAAGGCCTTTGAAAGGATATAATTTACATTTATATTTAATTTTGTTTTTCAATGTTAAAATTAAAATTAATTTCATTTTCAATCATAACAGTAGTTAATCAATAACTTCATTTTGAAATTTATTGATTTATATTCACATAAAAAAACAAACGGAATTTATCATTTAAATAAAAAGAACTTCAGAATGAGAATAGTATATACCTTTTTTTAATAACTCCTCGTAATTTTTAGGTGTCGGTCCTACTTTCGAAATTGACATGTCTTCAAAATCGACAAATTTACCAGAAATCGTCACAAATGTAACTCTGAGTTCATATCGTATCAGAAATAATAAGATTCACTCTTTAAGTGAAACGAGGGAAAAAGAATTCGAAATGAATGAAAAAGAGGCAATGGATAATGAAAAAAGAGAACTTGAACAGGTTCAAGAAGACAAAAACGATCATTCAGATGGAGAGAGAGAACTAGAAACAATTCAAGAAAAGAAAGTAAATAATTCAAAGAGAGTTTTAAAAGATACAAACAACGAGAAATTTGCGGGCGACAGCAAAAATAAAAAAGGTTTAATTGCTAGATTTTGGTTTAAAGAACAGCTTATTTTCTAAATTTATGAATTATTAAACTTTCAATTTACAAATTATAATTAAATTTATATAATCATCAGTTGAAAGAAATGTAATTTTAGAGATGGAAAATATTCCTGATAAAACTGTTGATTATGAAACAAAAATAATCCCAGATGTGAGAAAGAAAAACATTCCTGATGGCGATCAAGAATCTTTTGACAAAAAAGGACTACTGAATGATGAAAACTTTGCTTTGAGTCAGAAAATAATTCAAATGTCTCAAGAAGCAATAAACAGAGCTGAAAAGACACTCTCTGCTCCTGGAAGTTATAACAAACCATGTACAATGTAGGCAATGACTAATTAATTGATAAATATAGTAAATTGTTGATTTCAGAATTTAGCTTTTTTAATCATATTTTTTTAACAGCCTAGAAGTTCCCGAACAAATTTGTCCAAAACTAGGCTCTTCGGCCCCAAAACTTGGTCTCTTTCATAAAAAAAATAGAGTCGAGCCCTTGGATTTTAAAAAATGCAATAAATCTTCCTTGCCCTTCTTAAGGTGAGTTCAAAAATCCATAAAACTGTTTTTAAGAAAATTGAGTAATAAATTAATTCCTTGATGTAATTAGAGAAACTGTTCTAAAACTTCGACTACCTCTGGAAAATTGTGCGACTGAAACCAGAATAATTAGTACTAATGAACAAGAGAGTGATCGTGAAAATATAAAAGAAACTTCAGTGAGAGTAACGAAGATGAATAAAATTATCTTCTAATAATTAAAATTAACATTTAAAAAATTAATGAAAACCATATTTTCTAAATAAAAAAATTAATACTAAGATTTTTTTCTCAGACTTCAACGAATCAAAATAAAAACGAGTTCCCAGAATCCAAAAAAGCGTGTACTTGTATTACACGATCAAAAAGAACAGTAAGACATTTCTTCAATTATTCTTGTATGCAATTTCAAATGTAGAACTTAAATTAAATTTATATTTCTTTTAGCACAAATTATGTACCGTCCAGGTCCAATATATTTTTCAAGATCCAAAAGGAAGAATTGTTTGCAAATCGTGCTCAACTCCAGAATCGATAAGAGTAGGTTTTATAATATTTTTATATTAAAAATTCTATAATTTAGTTGCATCAAATTTACCTAAATTGAACATAATTTTATGATTTTTTATTTTATAGATACCTCAGAAAATAACTTGTTCAGCTCAAAGATGTCTTACATGTTATATATGTAACAAAGTACTTAGTCCAGTAAGTGCAATCAAAAACTGTATTAAACTGATGGTGTAATTATTCATAATTTTTCCTTACAGTGTCTAATAAAAATAAATAATTTTTATTAATTTCAGCCATGTGAATGTTCTTCTTGCTGTAAGCAAAATAATTCCATGTAAAGAAACCCAAGATAAGATTAAATGTTCAATACTGGAAGTTTTAAATAAGAATATAATAAAAACAACTGTAATTCCTAAGAGTAAGTTAACTGTATCATAAATAAGGTTGTAATTACTTATAAAAAGCTGGAATATTATTTCCGGTAAACATTTCATTCATTACTATGTATCATGGTGTTAAATATGCAATAAAAATGATAATTATTTAATATTTCAAGTACCTCTGTAGGCTTTTGTAAATTTGTAATTAAATTGCCTGTTTAGACCAAATTTATCGAACATGTGGTAATGATATAATGCAATACTTAACACCACTGCCTTGAAATAAAAAATAAAGATAACAGCGACCCGTGATAACCATTTCAAACTAAGTATCTGTACACACTTCGTGGGGGGCATTTATTCACTAAAGAAACGAGTAGTGTATGATTTCCTCGATTGTTTAATCGAGAAAGTCTTTATTAATAAGAATAAGAATTAAAAATATCACTTTCAGTCAAGATTCAATGAAACAATTTTAAAATGATTAAAATATAAATACTCTATTTAATAATTGAAATTCAGCAGTTTTCGAAATTAGAACCAAGTACTGTAATATTTATAATCTTTATAGGTATTCATAAGGATTTAATATCTCAGTGTTTATTATTTAAATATTAAAAGAAGATTAAATATTTTTAAATCATAAAACTTTAAAAGTTAATAGCATCATTGAATTCCTAACCTCAAAATTGCCTCTTGCGGCTCATTGTTTACTTGGCTATAATTCATTTTCATTCGGGATAAATTAACATCAATTAAAAGGATAAATAATATACGAACCATTTCAGCTTTTGCCAAGTAGACCCATAATTGACGCCACGTACTAATCTTGTTTTGATCGCTAAAATTATATCTCATTTCTTTGGAGGCATATCGAGTGGATAAAGGAGTTTGATATTCACTGTGATTATACATCGGTAAATTTAAACTACTCATTGTACTTAATTATTCTAAATCACTGTAAAGTACACAAAAGAAGACTGATAATTATGCCAAGGAAGATTAATTTCTTCAATCAGGTGACTTTCGCGACTGTTGGACGACACTGCAATGAAAAACTAACCCCAAAGATGAGATAATCGCTATGCCATGCACTCATGAAATGTTGGCGGCGTACTTTCAGGCGCAGCATATGAATAATTTTTTATTATTGTATCCAATTCAAAATGCTTCTAAATATTAATATTTATCTTACACTGAAACTATCCTAATATAAAAGAATTTAAATTTGAAAAATAGCTAAATTTAACTTGTAAATTTAATTCTAAAATAAAATTAAAATAGTAAATGCATTTTATCAATCACATTTTTATTTATATCACTTTGAACACATGCAAAAGCGAACACAGAATAAATAATTAAAATTATATAATTTACACAAATACAAGCACAAATACGTAAATTATATAATTAGAACACCATAGTAAGAAATTATTAACAAAAGAATAAATAATTAATCCTTATTAATTTCAATAGCATATTCGCGATTTGTTTTGAATAGATTTTCTGAGTGAGAATAAACCTTTGTTTAAGCATACTGTGCTTAATATAAAAATCTAGAGTATAATGTTTTAAACATTTTCAATAGCTTAGTCTTTAATAAATTAAGATTTATTCGGAATAATATCTAGAATTCAAAGAGAATCCGAAAATCAAAATCGCGTCCTTCGCTAATTTATGTCAAGATATTATAAAAATTTACCTTAGATATGCATAATTATATAGTCGATATGTCCCGTTTTATAACATATTCAGGTACTTTCTCGGCAAGCGAGGGATGGCACTGGTAATTGTCGCTCTTAATCAAAAATAAAAAAAAAAGAACATGGTTTCTTTTAAGAAACAAAATTAAAAAAAAAAAATTGAAAGTAAAAAAAGCTTCTTTTGATCCATTGCAATTAGAGTGACGAGCATAAATCTAATATCACGGTTAGAAAAGATCAGCTAAGAAAACATGCTTTTTCTTAACGAGATGAAAAAAAAATCACAAAAAAAATCAATGAAGTAAAACTATAATTACTTCCTCGCAGACAAAATCGGCCTTGCACCTTTCGGAATATTATCAGCTGGCTTGGAAATAAAATTATGCTGTTCCGCAATTTCTTGATTTTCTGACAGCTTTCTTCGACGAGGGTTCACCTTTGGAACAGATTTCTGTTTACGGCGACCTTTAAACATAGCCTGAGGTTGGTAATTTGATTCTGGCTGCTGCTGATAATCCGTATCCTCTTCAACCTGAACTTCCTTAAAACGTAGATGCTGATTGTAACAGGTTAAATTGCAATGCTCTGATTGAATCCTGTTCGAATGCGTGTACGCTTCCATACATACTGCACAATTTGAAGGCAAGCAGTGATGTTGATTAAAATCAAAGTAAGCCCGATTCTCAAATAAATTTTGAGCCCAGCAAGGATCATAAGGTATTGGGCATACAGCATAAGGCAAAGGCATCCCTGGAATCTGGCTGTAGGGACACTGCACTCCACTGGTAACACTCGATGGTCCGGGCGGATGGAAGGGAAATCCTTTTTCGGGCCAGATCACAGGTTGGAAAGGATTCGGTGCATTAATAGGACCAACGATTTTTGCACGTTGTCCAGGCAACGCTTTCTCTTGTAAAACAGTAGAAAACATTCCACCATCCTTGGGGTTACCATTCTTAGACGGATCTCCAGGCAACGACCTCGCTTCCTCAGATTGAAGATTTAAACTTGAAAATCGTGGAATGACGCTTTCTACCCAGCAATTTGACGCACAATTGTTTTGATTTAAATTTTGTAATTGATCAAATGGTGCAGCCCATCCTTGATCTTGCAGACCAACCTGCTCAGTTTTCGGTGGATGAGAAAAAGTGAAATCGTCGAAAAGACTGAACGATTCAGAAGGATATTGTTTCGACAATTCCACGGGTCTTGGTAACTGGAATGGCGAACTTTGAGTCGATGAATTTGGAGCTTCCGGTGCTAAGATGACTTTGCTGGGTGGGTTTTGTGGGGGTTTCTTCTGCTTGGAAGTCGTGAACATGTTGGAATTCTTTGTGGCCTTTAAGTTTGCAGGATCCTGATCGGGCGAAGATATGATTAAATTATCCCTTAAGTAGCAGTCTATATTTTCGTACAAAACCTCTTCTCGAGACTTTGAATGTAAGGGTAATGATCGATTACCCACGAAGCCGATCACTTTTCTTTTGATGCTTTTGAGGAAGTATAAATTTTTGGTGTCTTGATTTTTGACAGCGAGGCCACTTTCTTCGATCTGTGGAAAGAAAACAATGAATCAGAATTTATATTTATAGATCAAATAAATTAGAACTTTATAACAATACTATTGAAGGAAAGAGCTTAATCGAAGTACAAAAATTTTAGATGCACTATAAGTTTTCTTATTAATTGTGAAAATGTACTTTGAAATGTCTAAATTAAATCCATTTAAAATGTAATATTACATTGAAAAGAATTGAACCTTGAAACTTCAACAATTTATTATATTTTATACCGAATTTATAACTTTTTTTAAAACTTAATTCATAAAAACTCATTGATAATAATTTTCAAAGATGCTTTATATAAAATGAGCCGTTTTGATGATAAAGAACTACGTTAGGTCGACAGGATTTGAATTAAACTGACTACTACTAATAAGAAATTCAAAATCAAAAAGAAAAGAAAGGATTTAAGTAAGAAATAGTAAAAATAGAATTTGATTTTAGTCCACGTGAAAAACAACGCGACAGATTTCGTTTATCAAACAAAATTTTGAGGTTAGGAAGCACAAAATGATGTTGGATAGATTAACCAGTTATAGAATTGTTTTGCTAAATCCTACTAAAAACTTACAAAATCACATATAATGCAGTAGAATCACGATAATATAATTGTATATAAAGGTTCATAATTCATTAAACTTGAAATAAGTGCGATTGTTTAATCTCTGCACTTTCAAACTATCAAAACTTTCCTAAAGGTTTTATCCAGTCGAAAATTATGAATAATTAAATAAACTAATATTAAAATTATGAAATTGTATTAATAAATTCGTCTGAAAGTCTTCATATTCACTATCTCGTGATAGATGATGAAATCGAAACCCAGACGTAAAACAATCACGGACACACTTCACTCGAATTAGATGATTATTTTAAGGACAATGAAACTTGAATTCAAAATATTTACAAACCATATCAAGCGAGACAATATAAACGAGAAAAGGATGCTAATTTGAGACGTATTAATATCAGACAACGAACGCAACTTGTATCGTCAAGAATAAAGAAATTTCGATAATTAAAATCAGTTTACATTTGGGTTATTTAGACGCATTTGTTTTCGGGGATTGTTATTACTGAGAAATAAAAGAATATTGCTAACCTCGAACAAATTTGCCCTCTATTGTTATCTATCGTAAACCAGTAAACTCACACAAAGAGAACGTTCACGCGTTGAATCATGTTGAATGACCGTTAAAATTACACGACCGGCAAAAACCGGCGAAAGATCTAAACAAAGGACGAAAGTGCTGCCTTCTGATGTCGATAACCTGTATTAGTGGCTGTATTTACATCCAGTCATCTCAAAAGAGCACTCCCTGCGCGCGCATCATTTTGGCTTACCACTGGAGAACTTCTCCCATTGGTCAAACTTTTACGCGCGCAATTCAAAATGGAATTAATTTATAATCCTTGAAATAAAATAAAGCAATAATTAGCAATTGCATAAATTTATATACTTATATACTTTAATTAATTATTATTAATCATTATATATGATATACTTATAATTATTACTTTCTTTTATTTCAAGGATTATAAATTAATTCGATTTTGAATTGCGCGCGTAAAAGTTTGACCAATGGGAGAATTTCTCCAGTGGTAAGCCAAAATGATGCGCGCGCAGGGAGTGCTCGTTTGAGATCACTGTTTACATCGACTATTTAGAACATTCTAAAAATGGTGAACCAGTGTCAACCAGTGTCTATTCATTTATTCTATTGATTTATGGAATTATTGTGTGCACGTGGATTAATATGTGGACACATAATTAAAAGAAAAACTATATTTCTCATCGTATTTCATGGGTAGGGGATTCCCCTCTGTGTGTGGTAAATTAAAATTTGTTTTAGAAAATCAAGATGGTCCATTTAACAATCATAACCATAACAAATATAAATGAAAAATTATCAAAAATTTTTTATTCAGTTATTAAAAATTGAAATAGGATATTATCATAATTTCTAAAAAAAGGGTAATTTAATTTTGAATAATTCCCTGATATTTTTATTTCTCCCTAGGCAATCTAATTTCTGGAATTGTTTTATTAACAATTATCCAATTTTGCACTCACCATATTGCACGGAGTTATGTCAGGATTTGCCCAATCTACACTGACGCTGTTTGAAAAGAGGGAATTCTTTTCAGGAACCAAAGTTCTCCTGGCCATAGCTGCTCCTCTATGGGATTTGTACGTCACTATGGCGAACTCCGCTTCATTCTGGCCATTTTTGTAAACCGCCACGTTGTCCACTTCCGCTGTTTTTGAGCAAATTTTCTGCAAGGAAAACAAATGTAAGATATTTTTTATAACAATAAATAATAAGCAATACATTCAGAAAAACATTAGTAATAAGTATATTAAACTTGAATAAAATAAAATAAATCTCTAAAAAATATATAATCTTACCAGTATGACTTCAGATGATTGTACTCCCTTTGGAAGTCTGCCAATCCATAATTTGCAATTATTAATGCTCATTATAACGCCTACTCTTCGCCCAGGAATGATCTCTCTGTCATTCAGCGTTTTTATGGCGTTCTCCGCCTCCTCAGGTGTTGCATACGTCACAAAACAATACCCTCGGTTGTTTCCGGAAAAATCCATCATTAGTCTCATTTCATAAATTTCACCCGCCTGAGCAAAGAAAGGGTAAACTGTGTCTTCGAAAATTCCCCTTGGTAGTTTACCGACGAAGACCTCTGTTCCAGGACCAGGTGGAGGACCAACCCAGTTGGCTGGTGGCCCGTTGAGTTTTCGCTGGCCATTGACTTGCTCGATGATGATCTGGTTTTTCTCCATCAAGTCTAGTATGCTCCTACTATTTTTGGTTTGCATATTAACTGGATTCTTCATGTTAAGTCAGACCTGAAAAAAAAAAAAAAAAATCATTAAAAAATCGTTCACATAACGAATTCAAAAAATTCTGGCTATAATTTCCTAGCTTTTCGGATAATTTCAGTCATAAAAATACTTAATTTTTAAATTCAAATTTCTTCAAATATTCGAAATTTTTTGAGAATCCCTTAAAATTTCTTGAAATAATTTTAATTCCATTGAAAGCTTTTAAAATTCTATAAAACTTGTTAAAATCCTTTGAATTCTCTCGAAATTTTTTTAATCTTGAAATTTTACTGAAATTCTTTCGAATCCCTTGAAATTTCTTTAAGTCTCTTCAAGTCATTTTGAAACCCTTTAAACTGTTCAAAATACGCATTAATCTTTTGAAATCCATGATAATCATTTTATATGCCTTAAAATGTTTGGAAATCCCTCGGAATCACTTGAAAATTTGTGAAAATCACTTTTTATCTTTAACTTTGATTGGAATCCCTTAAAACCTGTTGAAATCCCTTAAAGTCAGTTAAAAATCCTTCCAAAGTTTGAATTTTTTTGGCAATCCCTTTAGAATTTCTTGAAATAATTTTAATTCCATTGAAAGCATTTAAAAGTCTTTAAAATTTGTTAAAATCCCTTGAAATCTCTCGAATCACACTTCCAATTACTCACAGATTCGTTATTTATAGATATTTATATTCATTCCTAATTATTTTAGAATTTTTTTTAATTCTAGGTGGTCACAAGATTCAATTTTTCAATTTCCCTGGCATTTCCTTTATTTTTAGACAAATTTCCCAGACAAAAAGTATTAAAAATCTGAATAAAGTTTCAATAATAATGCTATTAACATTTTTCAAGAATATCGCATAATATCTCTTAAAACCTTTTGAAACACCATGAAGTCTTTTAAAATCTCCTAAAATTCTACATAATCTATTAAAAATATCAAAATCTCTTCAAATCCTTTAAAATTTCACGGCAAACTTTAATATCACTCAAAATTCGTAAAAATCACTTGAAATCCTTTAAAATTCCACGATAAACTATCAAATCAATTAAAATTCATATTAATCTCTAAAACTCGTAGAAATTTCTTGAAATCCTTTAAAACTTCACCACAACCTTCAAAATCTCTTAAAATTCAAATTTTTTAATATTCAATGAAATACCTGAAAGTTTCCGTAATTATTTTACAATTCCTCAAATTCCTGAAAATCTTATTAAATTGCTAGAAACCTCTTGAAATTTTTAAAAATTTATTTAAAACCCAATTAAATTTCTTCAAATTGTTTAAAACCTCAAATTCTTTAAAATCTCTTAAAATTACATGAAAACCTTTAAAATTTCATAAAAACTTTTAAAAAACAAAAGTACCTTCTGAAACTTTTTACAATTCTACAAAATCTTTTAAAAATCATAAAAATCTCTTGAAATCCTTTAGAATTCAATGAGGAACATTAAAATCACTTAAAAAATATCAAAATTTCGTACAGAATTTTTAAAATCCCTTAGAATTCCACGACAAACTTTTAAATTCCTGAAAATCTCATAAAATTCCTAAAAACGTATAGAAATGTCTTAAAATTCTACGGCAGCATTAAAAATCCATTAAAATCTGTTTAAATTGTTTAAAATCTTTTAAAATTTCATGTGATCAAAAATCAAAATCCTCAAATATAGGGATTATAGGATAGGGAAAAAAATGAAATGATTCTGATTCCTAATATTTTGAAAAATCCTTGGGCACGTTTAGAGATATTGTTTGTGCAAATAAACCTTAAAAATTTCATCAACTTATCTAGAACTATCTTTAATTGATTAGAATGTTGGAATAGATAGTTATCAAATGAGTAAATAAAAAGAAAAATTACCGCATATACTGTGTACCAAGCTGTTTTCGAGAGAAAGGAGACGCCGGGTTCTGTACTTCCATTACCGAAGAGAAGCGAAGAACTGACTGGGGATTTGGGGTCTTGGGGAACTGGAGAAGCCGAAAGCGCCACCAAATCTCCCTACCGTTTAGCTATAGCTATTTTACTCCATTTACCTCTTTTTCCCCGCTAAGTAGTATGTACTCAAACGCTGATTGGACGATCTCACGGAAGATCCACTACCACCGAAGATAGAATGGGGAGGCTGTCTTTAAGAAGGGAGGATAGGGCCGGCCCTCACTGGCTGTGACTCGTTCCCCTCAACCGTTATTTTTCTCCACGCGGGACGCGTGATTAAAATCTTTGGTTAAAATTCTTTCCCGATTTCTTTAATTTTTCCAAATTTCCCTCAACAATCCGAAAGAACTGAACATTATTTTAAAAACAAAAAAATTTCTCGGTTTTTTTCAATTGTTGTGGTGATTTTTGAAGTGATTGTTCCTTTTTCATGGCCACCGCCACCCCATTGTCTCCCTAAACCCCTATCTATATACCTTAAGCAAGTCTGTACAAGTCTGTGCAAGCTTCTAGATTTCTACGAATTTCGATGTCAAGGTTATTTCTGCTGAAAAAATAGATTTGAGAATCGTCATTTCTCATTTTTTCCTCGTAATTTTTCTGTTTTTTTCTTAAATTTTAGGAGAAGTGAATTAATTAATTTAGTGCAAGATTAATTATTGGAATTAAAGATTAGATGTTCAAGGTTAGATATACATATTTTTAAAAGGACTTCTATAAAGGTGATTTTAAACATACATATTTCACCTATTTACTAGTAAAATAATAATTATCAAAAAATATCCATACCAATTAATCGCTCTTTAATCATTTCTTTACACTTGTTTGGCATGGAAAATTTTAAAAAAGTATTTTACGAGAAATAGAATGTATATGGCTGACAAGAATTAGAAAAATTCCATTCCAGACCAATGTTCTTTA
The DNA here is from genome assembly GCA_032275165.1 of Synergus magnus. Taxonomy (NCBI): domain Eukaryota; kingdom Metazoa; phylum Arthropoda; class Insecta; order Hymenoptera; family Cynipidae; genus Synergus; species Synergus magnus. The sequence goes on from JAUESH010000024.1 coordinate 7,388,687, forward strand.
AACGTTTCTTAACGCTTGTCTGGTATAGAAATCTTTTATAAATTATTATTTTACGATTTATTCATTTGAATTTTTATTCTTAACCAAAGTGAAATATATGTGGCGTTATTAAAAAAATATGTGATTTTTTTTTCGCTTTTTCCCCCCTTCCCCCAAGCATGATAGGCCATTATATTCATTCGATTTGGAAGGAAAAAATCTAGAAGAGAGAATTAGAATATATAAAAAGAATTAGCTGTGATTTTCATAAACTCAGATGTTTATGTGAAGAGGACTTTACGAAAAGTTCGTTACGTTTAGCCAAACACTAGAGCGGTTACTGCGTCTTTTTCTAACATATTGAAATTTCGATTTGTAAGAAAAGGACGCAGTACCCGAGGTGTAATCGGGATAGGAAACCTGAACGCACGCCTGTTGACGCCAGTGGGGAATTGAAAGTTTCTTTGATTCTATCAATGATATTTTCTATCGATGAAAATCTTATACGAAATTCTTGATTAACCTAAACATAAGAAAAATCTCGTTCCTTTTCTTATTTCCAGTTACACGTGCTTTTTAGCAGAGCCGTAACTAGGGTGGTAACGGTGGTAGCGTCGGTGCCACTGTAGTGGACGCCGACAGAAGGGGCAGGATGATGCAATCAGAGATGATACAATATTTTCTATTTAGCGAAGAGCTAAAACTCTCAGATATTTGCAATATACTGTATTTCCAAATTATATTTGAGATATTGCTTTTTTCCACACAACGGTAAAGTGGAGGGGGTGAATTTTATTCATAATTTGAGAGTTCTGCGAAGGACGCAAAAAATCAACTTGCATCGGGTGCTAGAAAAACTAATTACGAATCTGCTTCACAGCCAAGTAAGTATATTTTTATCAGAGATCTGATTTTATATAAAAATTATATTTGGGATTTTTTAAAAGGAAGTACAAGGATGTTGCATGTCTAATTCTAAATTGGACTAAAAGTTACTTCCAAAATTGGTCTTTCATGAGACTTGGTTAGTGATGGGCTCACAGACGGAGATAATTTGCTCGAAGAAAAGCCGCGATTTAGTGAAAGTACCCACGTTCCATATAAACGTGAGATTCAGTGACCAGAGTCATTGTTCTAGACCCTCACGGCCGATGCTTCTCCCTTTTTATAGTCAGAAACACCAATTTCTCATTTTTTCTCGCTTGTCATTATTCACCTTATGAAGAAAACTCCTCATTTTATTAAGAAATTTTATGGCCACATTTTAAGATTTTCCTTTCTTAATATTTATAATTTTCTAA
>JAUESH010000024.1:7392036-7407882 GCA_032275165.1 Synergus magnus
AGTTAAATAAAGTTTAGCAATTTTTAATCTATACATAAAATTCTAAATTCAGCACATGCTCTTAATATATTGAGTAAATGCGTTTCGCTTTGCTTACTTTCTATAAAATAAAATTTTGTTTTGAAAGACCTGATCTACTTGGTGATTCGCGACACAGAATCTGCATAGGCAGATACAATTCCTCGTGGTGATCCATCGTTGAAATCACCACAGAGAACCTCATAATATGTGACTCACGTTTGTCTTTCATGTTGACGAGCACAGATCTTTTCTTATTACATTATTGCTATAATGCGTACGTCCTTACTTGTTACTTTGAGGTGCTTTGAAGTATGCACAGACTTTTTCCGCAATGCAAGGATAGGACACAGAATAGGCGTGACCACTTTACTGGGTCGAAGATACTGGAAGATACCTCGCGTACTTTATTGCAAGTGTGTTATGCTGATCACCTCACCAACGATAAATCCTAAGATTATGCAAAGTCTCGCAAAGATTTCTTCGTTATTTAGCGAAAAATAATGCAAATACAAATTTCCCCATTGTAATTGAAGGACTTTCCTAGAAAGATGTTAAGCTATTAATAGTTTAAAAAATATGTGAAAAAGTTGTCAAAACGCAGGCAAATTGGCTGTTGCTTTCTTTAATTAATTTTGAAAGATTTCAATTTGGAATCAATCAGATGGGATTAATCAGATTAGGAAGCTTTACTTAATTTTAACATTTAATTTTTCAAAGCTCTTGAATCTCAAGAATGTTCTTTAACTAATTTTCAGCATACTTGATATGTATAACAAAAATATAAATATTTTTCAGTTATTATGCATATCATGTGTGATAGCTTTGAGGGTGACTGATGATGAGAGCGGAAGGGTTTTCCACTACCTCAGAAATCGCAGTCGAGAATGGTCATTGCTCAACAACGTAACATGGGGATCCATTGGTAACATCAATATGCATTTTCCTTTTATGCTTTGTCTTTCAATTTCGTTACCATTGTGCTTTGTTCTCACCATTAGGACAGGCTTTTGCGACAGTCACGTGTGGAGGCTACATTATTGTAACTCTGGGTCTTCTTGTTGCTGCTGCTACCGGAGAATTAAGAGGTCGTAAAACGGTGAGGATTATAACTTATAATTAATCTTCATAATTTAGAAAAGTACTAAACATGATATGACAATTCTTATTATCATTCTTTAGATATATATTTTATTTATTTGACAAGCTAGCTCTCAGCACAAGTTAATTATACGCATTTTTTTATTTTCTTGATTGCCTTAATTAGTTTGATTAATTTAATTGATTTAATTTTTTTTTTTTGATTATAGAGTATATAAAATATCTGATCTATAGGTGCTAGTTAAGGCTAATTTGTTTTTCCGATAACTGTTCACTTTTTGTGTAATGCCATTCGCTACGGAGAATTGCTTAATGCAGTTATCACGGTTACGTTTATTTCATTCGCATTTGGTCACTGCCGAAATAAAACAATTCTCACGACCTCCATACGATTCTCTACGCATGATGAATGTGTACTTTCAAAACAACACTATAAAAAGAATTCAAATGACGTAGGTCACATTATCTGACTTTAAATTGAAACCTATTTGAATTACTTGAGGGGCTGAGATCAAAAGCGGACTGAAAAAATAGTGGGAGCAAAAATGGGTAAACAAGGCTACGGGTAAAAACGAATTAGAAAAGAAATTAGAAAAACGAGGATTATATCGTATATTTTAATATAACTCTATGATAGAGTGATATATTAGAATATAATACGTTGTTCTATAATATCATAAAGTTATATTAAAATATACGATATAATCCTCGTTTTTCTAATTTATTTTCTAATCCGTTTTTGCCCGTAGCCTTCTTAGCCCATTTTTGCTCCCACCATTTTTTTAGTCCGCTTTTTATCTCAGCCCCTCATTTCAAGTAAAAATAGAAAGAATTCGAAAAGGACAGTTTAAAGTTGAATTTGTAAAAAATTCTTGAAAAGAGATGAAGTATTAAAGGTCAAATCATTAAGATTTGTCAGCATTGGTCGATTTTTTGTAATCGAGAGCAAGAGCAAGTAGCGTGAGAACTTTGACGACGTAATACAACAACGAAGTATCCAAGAAAGTCGTCATTGAGAGACAAGGTTGAAATTATCCTTAATGTAACGAGGCACGCGTATGCAAGTACTTCAGCCCGCAATTTCCCATCTTAACGATCATTAGACACGTAATCTGTTTGCGACAGTAACTTTAATGACTCATAACTGGGTCTCAATTATTATTCCTCAATCCCGCCCGGTTATTCTTTTAACATAGTGTCTCGCACCCAAAGACTTCCTCCAGTGACCAGCATTAGCCTGAAAACATGAAAAATAAAAAGTAATTCTGATCAATTTTATACCTTTTGATTTAAGGAATGTTTCCTCTTGATCCTGGGGATAATTTTTTTCGGAATAGTCGGGGGTCTCTGCCTGTCTGCGATAGACAGTGTTCCCCAGGATTTAATAGACAATGCAGCAGTCCTTGGAGCCTTGTGTCTCCTCACAGCCTTGGTCTTCATTGTTGATTTGTTAATGAGCTCCCATCAAAGCAAGAAGAAACACGATGGAACTCAAACTTTAAACGGGAAAGATTCAGGCAAGTTTCGAGGCTGGAAAGAATCTCCATTAATATAATTACTTAACAATAAACAATGAAGCAGTTTTTTCATTCTTAAAGTTAATTATTCATATTTCCTTAAATCTTTTGTTCTGTAGCAATGGTTAAATTCAACTTATTTAAATAAAAGTATGTAAATTCTGTAGGACCAATTTCAAAGCGAATAACTATTGAGAGGGAGTATATAAATAAATTTGATTCAAAAATCATCAGAAAGCTTGAAAGTCCAGATGGAGTCTTAAGACTTTCAGGTATTTCCAAGTTCGGATTCGTATCTTTTTCCACTTTCTTTTCAAAGAGAACACATTATTTATAATTTAACATTTTATATTCATTTATATTAATTTAACAAACTCGAACGACTAAAAAGCTTGCTTTTCAAAGATTTATTTTACTATTGATTATTTCCTTATTTTACGGTAATTAAAGTCTATATAGTTATTTTTTTTTTCTCTGACACTTATTGAAAATTGCAGTCCATCATTCTGGACACTGAGCACTTTACTAATCATAAAACAATGGGCTTGTCTTTTTGAAGGCAATATGTGATTAACAGTTAACACTAATAGTGTCATAAAAAGTAACAGTTTTAAAAAAGTAATTCGATCCAAAGCGTTCGATTTATAGCATTGTTAATTCGTTAACACCATTCAAAGACGTAACTAGGGCGTGGAAAAGGTGGCGCTCGTCATGGGCGCATCAAGGCCTTTAGCAGGGACGTTTTTATTAATCAAGCGATTTTACATAAAGTTACGAAAGACTTTATAAGTTGTTCACTTCGTGACTAGTCCTAAACTGGTTAATTCTTTTTATATCCGTATCTTAGAATGGGATGAAAAACTTTTCATATTGATTGTGAAGTTTTATTAGATAAAAATCTTTCCTAAACAATTTTTTACTTTTGTAAAATTATTATAAAATATATTATTATGGTTTTATTTTATTATTTTAAGAAATTAAGATTGTGTATTAAAAATTGAAATTAAAATACAGTAAAGCCAATGACAACAATGACAGTTGAAAAGGAAACAAGAGTGATGAAGAGCAATGGCAGTATGGAAAATTTACACGATTCAAGAGACTCCAGGGGAAAAATCAACAATGGATTTAAAAAATCTGAAGGATCACGACTTCATGAAAATTTGGAAGACATCGACTACATTGATCGACCTTCTCGGGACCAGGATTTTGGAAGAGATGATCCAAGACGTCATAGGTAGAGATCCTAAACTTGACAGAATTTTAAGTCTGGAAATATCACCGAGAAATTTTACTATTGTTTACATTTTCATTTCTTTTTGTTGTAGTATCATTTGTTAATTTCTTATTTTTTTTTCAAAAAATTATGTTATGATTTATTTTAAAACAACGGTTTATTTCTTTAAATTTAAGGTATTCGGGTTTTTAATAAAAACACCAAATTAGAAGAGTATCATAAAATTCAGAATCGAGTATATACTTTGTTTAGAATTAGAAATTGAATATTTATGAGGGTGAAATTCTTTTTTTTTTTTTAATTTTGTATGTAATATTCACTATTTATAGGAAAGAACAATCGTCGCAAAAATATGGAACAATTGTATTGTTGTTAAATATATTATTAATGAAAGAAATAAGCGCATTTTTCTTTTTCCTGGGCTAAGTAATGATCTTTTAGTTACAGAAAGTTGGACCTGAATTTGATTATTAAAACAATATCAATTTTACTGATCGAGTACAAACGTACTGTCTTTCTTAATAAAACAGTTCCTTTTAATTTCTATAAGAGATTGCATATTTCTTAAATCTCATTAAGATAATCATCAACATTAAGATTTCATCTAAGTTCAAATCTAAGGAAAGTTTAAAGCTAATAATCTCGGTCATATTTCCACTGTTGCTATTTTTAAGATTACTTTAGTAATATAACCGAATCAGATGACTAGTCATAGGTCATCCGAAGCCTTGGAAGAGGACAGGAACCGGAAATTTCAGAATGCAGAGAGACAAACTCGAGACTTTCCTCAAAACCTTGAAAAGTCACGGAGGTATTTAAGAGACTTGGAGGAACCTTTGGAGAATGGAAACGTGGGACACCGCCTGAGAAAGGAGGACGAATTTTTCCGACCTCAAGATATCTATCAACGACCTGTTGACGAACTCGACACGCCACGTTTTCCAACGAGCATGGAAAAAAAAGAACCACTCTTTGCTAAAATCGTCAATCCAGGAGTCAAAATCATGAGAGTTGATCGAGATGTCGAAGAAACTGTCGAAAACTATAGGTACCAATTTATTTTTTTCTGGAATCAATTTCAGAAATTGATCTAACAATTTTGTCCAGGAATCTAGCTTTGTTCTCTAATTGCAGGCATTCAGACTCAAGTCAATACGACAACGTACCAACACGAATGTTTTCATCCTCAAGTGGAATTTTGAAAAAGAGTCGCGATGCTGTGTTCAGTGTTCCTCGACCAAGTAGATTATACAGACACCAGGAAAAAACAAGGGACGAGATCGAAATGCTGGAAGCATACTTTAACAATTTTAAAACAACATCGACTGGAACTCAAACAAATCGACTGCCATCGTCTCCCAATGATCCGGGATACGTACGTCATACTGCCAGCAACTGGCCTCATGATCTCAAAACCAAAACACCTGGTGGGAGTCCTGAGCGAGATACAATTAAGTAAACTTATATTTTAATATAATAATATAAAGAACTGTTTGAATATTTGTTACGCGAGTGTATGTTTCTAGGATACGCTAAGATTTTCCGAATTTCTGTTAGGGATCATTTAAATTAGGAATCGAATTTGAATTACAAATCAAATTATGGGTTTATAAACGACAATCAAAAGCGGTTTACGAATTACGCTTTCGAAAATCAAAACCATTGGCATTAAAGCAAAATCCAAAAATTAGACCCTTATAGTGATTAAAAAGTAGATTATTTAACTTCCTTAGTTTCGATTCTAAGAATAAGGAAAGTTATATTGCTGTACAGATCTTTAAGTGATTATTAATGCGCCACTTCCGTCCAATATTACGTGTCATTGATAAGTATTGTATTTTTAAATTGTATTTGAATTGAACATTTGAAAATCAAATGATGTTAAGACTGCAAATTATTATATAAAAAAGAAAATATTAGAAACTAGAGATTCGTATCATAATTTCAATAATATTATGAAATCAAATGACAAGTAACCATTTGGCATAAAGATTTTAATAAAAATTTATATCTCTCCGACATTACATCATATGTATACACATACATTATCAATAATGTAATCTGTAATAATCGCAAACTGTTAGTCTTCGTTTTAACATCGTAATCGTTAAGATTAGTGTTTATAATCGTACGTTTTTCTAACAACGGAAAACTCTGTATCTTCCGTTTTTTCTTACACTTTATAAATAAAAACGCTCGGTACTAAATTAAAGACTGCAAACCTCCTCTCTTTCCAGAATGCGTATATCTCGGCTTATTTATATTTTAAATTACTACGACTTCACGTCTCAATTGAGACTTTCTAGCATTCGAGTGCGAAAAATTACTTGTATGTTGATAAAATGATCGGAAAACAAGTTTTTGAGAGAACTAACACGTTCTAATCTAAATTCTGAGCTGGATTTTTGACTCGACATGCCTTGGTCCTCCTTTTTCTTTATCTAATCGTGCCTACGCGTATTTACAGTATCGATAATTCGGTTAATTACTTGAGCATTTTGTTCTGGAACCGTTATTCTCTCCAATGAACGCCGTCTTCGCATTAAGAATAATGGCTGAACCTTTCAGGTGAGATTCTTTTCTGGTTAAACTTAGATTCTTAGATTGAAAATTGACTTATCTAAATCGATCGAAAACCATGGGTGGACCTTGATTATTTGTAGATCTCTGCTCCATTGTGATGTACTGTCTGATCAAACGCGAAATCTCGTGGGCCTGTTCGGTCTGAAGTCTCGTGATTCGCTGCTGCATCAGGTTGCCGCATTTCATATCCAGGTATAAAGTGCCCTCTTCTGATTTCACTTTGCGAGTTGAAATCACCTCGGAATATGGATAATGATAGAGTGTTTCCTGAAATTAATTTATCAATATTAGTTTAAATTTATATCCTGATTTTTTTATTTCTTGATTCTGTAAGAATTCCGCTCATTTTTATTTACTGTCCCTAAATTAGAAACCGCCTTTTGAAATAAAAATAACTTACATGAGTAATGAGGTCGATAAAAAGAACCCCGTGTCTATTCAGAGCAAGGATGTGATCTCCACCTTTTTCTTTTCCTTCTGGTGCTCTTTTCACTGCAAAGAAACTGGATCCAAAGAGAGGCCACTTCGATAGTATTTCTAAAAAAATTAAATAAACAATAGCAATGTTAAATTATTTTTAATTGAGAGATTAACTGAAAAATATAATTATTTAACTTGTATATTTGGAGAAATCTTACCAAGAACTTGGGCTTTGCATCCAGCAGGCGTATTATGCATGACATTATTCCAAGCCTGCTGGACCATATTGGCCCACTGCTGTGGCCTTGGTTCCCTTAAACTTAGAGCTGGTTTAGGGAGAAGATATTTGACCTCCTTTGTGGTTGGCTCGTGTGTCATATCCGCTGCTCTGTGTAAAAGAGCTGCAATCTGGGCCATATCGTACTGAAATAAAATAACAACTTAGTTTCGATAAAATTATTCTTAGTTATTATTAAATTATTCTTAAACCAAAAAATTGATAATAATTGTAACTTTTCTAAAAATAGGATAACTCACGATAACTTCCTGGGGTAAATGATCACCAGGTAGAACTAATAAGAGTCCTTCTAAATAATCAGGGGCAATTTGATTGAAAACCACTTCTATGTACAATGGAGCATCTAGACGAAGAGGATAATACCAAACAGATCTGAAATTGAAATGGTTGATTTATAAATATCATTAAATTGTATATATTATATATATATATTTTAATAATTTTTACTTTTATTAACTGAATTAAATTATGATATTTAAGGAAATTATACCTGCAGAATATTAAGTAGAACACTTGATGATTCTTATAAAGTTCAGTAGTCACGTCAAGCACGTATTCATCTCTGGCTAATGGCATCGTAAAAGCGTCGCCATCGACGATGCAGTAAAGCGAAAACTCATCCATTTCATTTGGATTTCTAACAGATATCACGCTGCACATTTCTTCTATAACATCCTAAAAGAAAATGTATTATTACCAAATTAATTAATTTCTGAAAATTAAATTTCACGGAAAATCTAACATTATATAATTCACTTTAGCAACAAACCTGAACAACAGTTGTACACTTCGTGTTTATAACTCTCTCAGTTCCTCCTGGTAATCTATAAATCTGTCTCTTCGCATTTCGTCCGGCACTAATCGCCATAATTTCCTCAACACTTGGAACGTTTTTTCTGCCTCCATATTTAACTGTCTTTCTTAAATTTTGTAGACATACGGTGGCAGTTCCGTGATAAGCTCGCCTTTTATCGTAAGCAGCGGTCTCGAGATATTTAGTTAGATAAGGTTTGAGTCCATCGCTACATGTAAAATAAGCAGCGACAATGCTGAAAATTCGCCATCCTCGTTGGCAACTATCTGGATTTGGACTCTTATTGTTCGTTGTTTGTTTCATTAATTGACAGTAGACCTCGTCACGAAGATGTTCGAATTTATGGCAATGCTGAAAATAAATTCAGTTTTAAAACCCTTGAAATTTTAAATTGAAATTTGTTTAAAAGTAAATTTTTAATTTAGAAGTCATTAAACCCGTGCTCACCATTAGTATTGTATAGACACATTTCACCTCGCTCATGTCTGGCGGAAGTGGCTGATCGCCCATGTACCTCATCAGACACAGGAAGCATTCTACAGCAAGGGCACTCAACTCGTTGTCCAAACGCAGAAGGCTCTGCTCAATAGGTACGGCCGAGTACTTAACCAGATCCACCTGTTCTTTCCAGGTCCACTCTGCACTATCCTGTTGACCTTTGTTCTTCTTATTTTTCTTCTTGCTCTTCAATGATTCAATCACTTTCAGCGATCCACTGATCGAACCATCAGCAGTCTTCAACATCTCGAACCTGAAAAATAAAAATTTTCAAATAAATAAAAATCTCCACCTAATTTTTAATTCCAACTGACGACTCCTTAGTATCACGAATCCCAAGAAAAATTGCTGGATATTTTAAAAAGAACTCATTATAATTTGAAGTTTCCTGTATTTTGAAAATGAATTATTGTGAAAATTTTCATAATGGAATGAGTTGAAGGCTTAATTATCGTTCAGGTAATGTAACTGTTAATAGAAATCGCCAGCACAATTGGAATTTCTTACATTGTCTTACACTTAACGATCGTTGGCATTCTTACAATAAATTCTTGAGACTCATTCCGAAGTTATTTACGTTGATGATCAACAAAGGATATTTTTTTATTCTAGTAGAGGCACTCTGAACGGCTCAAGGAGAAATGAAGAACGTTATGGAGAGGCTACTTGCATTGCGATGATATCTGAGAATCGCGAGTGTTATGCTTTCTCAACACGGCTCTTGCATAAGACAATTCTAAGACAATTCCGCATTGACGTTATTTAAATTTCATTGACAACTACATCGATTCCCTTTTTCGATGATATCATCATTCCGAATTGATTCTAGACTCAAGAAATCCGCATTATATAATATTGTAGAGTAAATAAACAATCTATATTTGGAAAAGGTTTTTGGACGAATTTAATTTGGAAACTCCCGAAATTTGGATTGTTTGAATTTGAAAGCATTCGAAATTCTGAAACAATTTGTTTTCTTTCAGAGATCTAGATTCCTTTCCAATTTTTTCCTGCTCTTTGAACCGAAAACTCGAACCGGGAAGAACAAACGAACATTAAGAACGAAGAAGTCAGGAGAAAGGGTATATAGCCATTTTCCTACTTTCTTTAATTAACATAAGGTGCTTTTTTATGTAACGCTCATCCACTTTTCCAAGGAAGTGCGACCGTGAACAACTGAACAAGGAGCCTCTGCATGTAACGGATTTTATTGCTAATATCTTCAGCAGTCTAATAAAGAATCTTGTTTCCTGAGGCTAGGTGGCTAATTAACAATCCATCGTTTACATCAAATCACGTTTTTTTCTTAAAGGTTGAGAGAAATCAAAGCGAATGAGGAAGTGTTTGGGATAGTTGATTTCTTGTACTGTTACTGATTTGTATTCGTTATATTATCAGGGAGCAGCTTTGCTGTCCATGGGGAATGCAAACACTTTCAATTGAAAGTTAAGTCTTGTATATTTCCTGCGGAATGTACTGGTGGATCAAACTGATAATTAAACAGGTACTGGAGAAAGAGTTGAATTTCTTATTGCAAGGTGCAGTGAAATCTTGAACCTGATTTTATCAGACGAATATTTAATGAATAAACATTAGTCTCATTTTATTCTTTCTTTAAAATTTGATTATCAATTTTCGACTGTAAATAGAGATTTTTCAAATTTTCTATTCATCTCAACATCTTGTAGTAAGCAATAATTATGATAAAAAAAATAATAATAATAATGACTCGAATTGTCGAGTATCGTTTTAATAACGAAGTATCACGATTACAATTGCGTCGTAAAAGTACTTTCTTTAGTATTCATTTCATCTGATTACAATACAGGGAAACCTAGTTTACTTACTCTTTCTTGAGGTTGAAAAAGAAGAATCTAGTTGGTTTTTGTTCACATTAATTTTAATTACACCATTGTGCATTCAGGGTCACTTATAACTTTCTCATTCAAGATTAGACAATAAAAGACATTAGTGGATTATTCTAGTCTTCAGGTGATTCCTTTCTCTCCTACTTATATGGGAAAATTTTATTTGAATAGATTAAAATTGAATGGATTTTAATGCAGCAATGTTGTGAATGTACTTTTTCTTGTTTGGAGGAAGTAACTGGAATTCTACAATCAGGTAAGCTGTAACTCTACCTTCAATCAAAGTGTCAAATAAAACATATTTTGTAAATAAGCTCATATTTCTTCAATTTTTCAATTTTAAATATTTCTATTTGAAATAATGATTCTAATTGAAAATTATAAAATGTTAAGGCTTTCGATTAGAAATAGTACCATTTTTAACAATTTTCAACTTTGAAACCATATAATTTTGAACTTTTTTAAATGAAATTATTTAATCTGTTTCAAAGTATCATATTCCATCTAGAAATAGAGATAAAATTATTATTCTTTTTCATCTCTAAACAGTTTAACCTTTTATATTCTATTGATTCTCTAGCTATTTGATATTTCATCAATATATCTCATATTATCTACTCCCTGGGTATATATTAGGGTTGATAAGTTTAAAGTGATGTACTCATTGTACTCACTTTTCGGTGCTCTGTCTGAAATTAAGCATTGCATACTGCAACAACGAATGTTTTCCATCGTTGACCACAGGTCCACTTTCGTATATACTCTCTTCCTGTGGTCTTCCAGTCTCTTCCTGATGCCGCCATTCCTGATTCTGCACGTTTTTGTTAATCTGGTTCTTCTGGTGGTGCACGTTATTGACCTGGTTTGCAGCTGACACATGGTTTGAAACCCGCGTCGCCGAAGAGTGGCCTTCCTGATCATTTACGTGATTGAAATTGGATTGGTTGTGTGACTGGTTGTGCACTGTGTGGGAAGGTGCGTGATTGGCCTGTGATTGAATCGACTTGGTGATCTGCGAGACGTGGTTCTCATGATGAATCGACTTGTGCGACGGTTTATGGTCGACCTGAAATCAAAAGGAAGGACGAATTTTACTAAAAGATTGAAGATTCATCAAATTGATCAAATTGGATATTAATCGTTGGCGCCATAGTCAATCATTTTAATTTTTACCCCGTTCCCTTATCAACCTTGATTAAATTTCAAAGGCTTATATCGTCTAAATCAGTAAATCCTGAAACTAACCGTGCGAGAAAATTGTTATCGATCTTATGATCCTTCTTCCCTTTTTCATTGGGCATACGTCCTACCCTGGATCCTGATCGATCTCTCACACGAAGAACTCGTTCCTCCACGCGATCGAATACCGGTACTCGTATTCTCATGCCAGCAAATATTCCCGACTCGCTCCTTTATACGAAGAATGCGTCGGTCCTGCAACCGGTACAATCTCGATTCCGCGTTTCTCGGCCCCCAGGGTATGTAGTAATCAAGTCGAATTACCTTATTAGCTGATCAGATTCTAGCGTGATCGCCTTATTTAACCCTCCTTTAGTTCCCTAATTTTTATGGACGAACATATCAACTTGGGATGGCTAATTTTAAGGGCTCTCACTAAGTGGAAACGTTCTGCAATAAGAAGATTCCTAGAAATTCTTTGAGGAAGTCTGATTGAATTTGTAATTCTTTAGAAATATATGTTTGAAAGACTGCTTCTTGAAGCATAACTGATAAACATACGCAGACCTTCATCAATTTTTTTTAATCAATCAAGTTTGCACAATTTTAATACGCAGGATCATTTCTGCGTTGATCAACCTCCGCATAATGTCGCAAGTCGAAGTAGATACTCGAATAACATTTTGTAGTAAATCAGCTGGAAAATTTGCGTGATGCAAATTCAGTAAATAGCTGGCTAGACTCGACAACAATAATTTAGGTGTAATGAGGCAAACTCTGACAAGTCTGTTAATTTGCCACGTTTATTGTCGCAACAAATTTGTTTGTGTCCATCAGAACGATGAAATCCAAAGGTCTTGGTTCATACATTCCCTTCAAGCAAATTATGCTGTGCCTATTCAGTTTTTAATATCCATCTAAATTTCCATCAAGAATATTGAGTAATGTTGGAAAGCAGCTTCAAAGTGAAATTGTGTCACTTTAAAGTAAGAAATTAAAATAAAATTGAGGAAAATAATCTTGGCTTGGTTAGAATATTTCTAATTTCAACATCTTAAAATTAAAGTGAAGACTTTTTAGAATTTTTTAAGACAATAATTTAATTGGTTAGCCTCCTGGTTAGTTCTAGAGTAAATCAATAAACCAACTCTCATTGCAAGTTACAATCCAACACGTAGAGCTAATCAACTTGTAGTGTTGAAAAAAATTGCAGTAAATGATTTAGGAATTAGGATCAGTGTAGCATGACGGGACTCAGAGAAGCGAGAACTAGTGATGCAACTTAGAAATACGATTCCCGCTTCTTAAACATTACTTGAGAAGTTATTTATATCAAGTAGAGATTATTTCTTCCTGGACAAGCGAAATGATCTCAAGGTGTTGCACATTGTGAGATAAAACAAGTGTAATCCGAACTTTTTTAGCGTTCTCTTTAATCACATTGGATAACTGTATCCACACTTTACGGCGAATCTGGATGCATTAATGATTATCTAGGTCAGGGTCGACGTCTCTGCATCGTATTTTCTCGAAATAGAAAATTAGCTAATCATCTTTACCTAGTTTATACTTGAAAATCCTTTAAATTTATTTTTCTCAAAAAGGCTTTTATGGATTGTTTGCAATCAAATGTGAATTTTGAATGATTTGGGAGTAGAAATCACCAATCAATTATAATTCTCTGACCTAGATAATCTATTTTCGTAGGTTTTCTAGCATTAATTTTCTTTGAGTGCATATTTCACACAATTATTATATTAATTGCTGGTATCAAGAAGATCTGAAGAAATGCCAGTGATTCTTAAATAAGATGCTCGCACTAGAAATTGCTAATGGGTATTCGGATTGGCGTAGAAGTGTTATAATGTTATATGCATCGTTGGGAGTGGTTTAAAAAAAAGATATCCGAGTGCTTCCACCTGCGAGAATATTCATGTCCTGTATAACGGGAGCATTAATAAGGAGCAAAACGAAATCTCATCAATCTCTCGACTCAACGGTCATCCACCTTCTATGGTGAAACATTTACATACTTTCATACTTCATAAATATGCTAAATTAAACTTAAAAAGAAGTTATCAAAACTTTGAATGGGTAGAAATTCCTTTAGCACTATCTTTAGAGCACCTCACCCAGAAGATTTGACAAACTCATTTTAAAATAGCTAAATCACTTCCCAGGACTAGAGAAAGCATCATTTAAATTTTTAATCGAATCCTGTCTCTTCAATATTTAAATAAAAATGATTGATTAAGGAAAGATTTTAAAATTTATGCTATTAAATTCCTTCTTAATTAGATTCTTTAAAATGTTCCGGTTTTCGATTTTAATCAATGAAACATTTTTTTGTTAAACTTTTTGTTAGATTTCTAAGTGTCAGAAAATCGTAACAAGATTCTATTAAGAAGAAAAAGGATTCTCAATGTGTCACCTAATTTTTTCTGCGTAAAACAGAAAAGAGAAATCGAAGGCCAGGTGGTGTATCGCTCGATTAAAGTATGTGAATCTGATACAAAAGTCTCGACCTGATAATTCTTGACCTTCTCCTCAGTGTTGTCCAAGGTCTCTTGAATGGTCATGAGTGTTCTATCACCGGACTTATCATCATTCTGGGAGTTATTTCTTGTTCTTAAATCTTCAAATCGTTTGAGAATCTCCCTCACGCTTAGTTTACTTCCGTCGTGTTCTTCGGTAATGGTCTCCATTTTTCCCAACTTCCGGTCCGAGCTGGATCGAGCAGACATCTGATCGCTGTTGTAAAAATCTTGAATTAAACCTTCCAAACGAAGCTCTTCCATCGTTGGTTGACGTGTTCGATCTGGCGAACTCCCATTTAAATCTAGGATTGTTCAAATAAATTATTTTACATTTTTTTTATTACATTTAGGGATATTATTTGACCAGCTTGAAATTAAGTATTTAAATTGGTATGAATTAATTTATTAATCAGTTGATTGCGAAGTTATTTGTAAATGAAAGTGAAAATCTAGACTTACAAACTAATAACTCGTTTTATTAAATGAAACGAGTTTTATATAGGTTTATTTAAAACTTTTAAAACAATCATCTACCTGTTAAGAAAGTCTTTCCTGATCACCCTAACAATGTCTCCAAGATATTACAGCAACGCCTTCGTTACACAAGAAACTCTTCTAATAACTAGTTTATAAACAATGTGTACTAACCAGTTATCTTCCTTCCTTTATGTGTATTAGACATTAGAGAAAAAATTATTGTGAAAAAATTAAACTGCAAATTTAAATCTAATACATAAAAACCAAGCTGGACAAATTATTTAAGAACCAAATCAAACCTCTAATATTATCACTCCAGGATCTGCTACTCTGTTGTGAGATAGCAGAATTTTTGGTGTTTCTAAGCTGACATCCCTGCTCAAGCCTGAGTTGCTCAATTGTAGGTTGAGTTGCACTTCGCATTTCCTCTTTAAAATTGCCAGGAAGAGCTTTTTGCTCGAGTTTCGAAATATCAATCCTCGGAATATTTTCATACTCAAACCTCTGAGCCAAATAATCTTTCTTCACATCCTTGGACTTGGCAGCATCGTTGCTTCCAAAAATTCTCCCAGTTGGACTCTCAGTCTTGGAATTTTTTTTAATATTTTTATTTACATCCATCTTATTGACCTCCGAAGAAGCTTTCTCTTCCTGCTTGTCTTTTCGCTTCCACTCGTCCTTGGCAAAAAACTTAATAAACCCATTACTGTGTAATCCTTGTTCACATAAAACTCTGTTCTTGTATTTCTTCAATCTGGATCCTTTTTCAAAATTTGAAACTTTTTCCAAAAAGGCTCCGGAGTCATCAGTATGACCATATTCGTCACTGCTTGATTCAGATTCAGACGATTTCACGAGAAGACTGTCAGGCGAATTCGTCTTCCTTTCCTCGTCCGAAATACTCTTAGGATCAAATTTCGTAAAATGGCTACGTCTCTGCTGGCCTAATTTTTCTTCATCATAATATCTTTTGCAGTCACTTGGAGGTCGATAAAATTGATCTGGAGTTGATTTTCTGTGGCCATTTTTGTCCAAATGATCATCATTCCTTCTGATTTCATTAAGCTCAAGTTTTCGAAGAAATTCTGATCTTTTAACAATTCTTTGGACGTTTGTGGATCTTGTTTCCACTTTTCGGAATTCGTTTTCCGAAGACTCTGAGAAATCTGTAAACTGACTGAGAATCTCGGGCCGATGTTTCTGTCTTCTCCTTAAAGTGGTTGGCAATTCTGCCCAATTATGGGCAAGCCTCCGGGAAAAAATCCCTTCAGTGTCTGACACCTCGCGTTCCATCATCAT
>JAUESH010000024.1:7407982-7445433 GCA_032275165.1 Synergus magnus
GGCAATTCTGCCCAATTATGGGCAAGCCTCCGGGAAAAAATCCCTTCAGTGTCTGACACCTCGCGTTCCATCATCATTTTGATTTTCACTTCACTTTAAACACTCCTCGGAAGGCACCATACTTATCCACTCTAGAATTTTATTATTATGATTACAATTTGAATTCCGTACTCAAACACACATGCCAAGTTCGATTTTATGTTTCATTGTAAATAAATCTTGAAAAAAGAAAATGTGGAGAATTAGGGAAAAGGAGAAATTAGAAATCGTACTTTCAGAACATCCACCGGAAGAGAACAGTGGATAGATATTAATTTGTCATGAATGACTATGTACTCTCTCATGTAAGTAAAACACCAGGGAATCCTCGTAATCTCACAAGAAATGGCAAACAACTCACGAATTAAGTGACGTTGCGTTTATCGAAGTCGATTTTGTCCCAGAATCTCACCAATAAGAAAAAAAAACAGGATTGAAAACCTCAATTGACACCGTTAAGAAATTTCCAACATCCTTCGGAAATCACTGGATGGACAGTTTACACGAAACCTAATTCGCACGTCCAGTCATGATTATTCGATTATAAGCATGGATACATCCAACTTCACCGGAACTGAGCAATTTTTACTGCTCAGATTTCTCCTCGAATGTCTAATAATATGTCATGAGAAAAAAAAACCAAGAGATTAATTAGATCCAAGCTGACAAATCCTTCGAAGATAAGGTAAAATTATTTTCTGCTCTTCTCATGGGAAGTTTATCAGCAACTTTCTCTTAAATTGATACAAAACTGTACGATGAATTAGTTTTTTTGAATTTCATTTGAAAATGATAAAAAAAAACAAGTAGTAGATGCTAAGTTTTACGAGCTGATGCCTCTTTTTACAAGGATGATAACAGAGAGATTGTTAATGTACATTCCAAATAAGACGTAACATCTGCTAAGTGTGGAGTATCTGAAGATGATGGTCTTGCAGTTTACGAACATCTGACTTCAATTAAAGACATTAACACCTCTCTAATTTGCGAGAAATAGAGACTCGTTAAAGAACAACTGGATTTTAAAGTTGACATCTCACGGAAGGGAATCCCTTCCTGATCTTTTCATCTCTTTCTCGATTTTTTCTCTCCTCTCGTTTCTTCTTCCTGCTCTTCGTCACGCCGTGAGAAATCGGGGGGAGTCTCATGAGATCCGGTACCGCAAACAATATACACTTTTAATTATAATGATCTCGTGCTAACAAACTCTTTTGCGCTACCGAACGGGAAAGATACAAGTTTTCTTGAAGCATGTACGACCATAAATACCAGGAAATAGTTCGGAACAATTTAGAAATAAAGAAAATTCTAAATTTTCGACTGAAAAGAATGGAAAATATGGGAAATTTTTTTAAAAGTACTTTAGAGGATTAGCAAAACAAACAGAGAAAATACGAACCAGGATTTGAGGTCAGTAAATAATATTCCAGAATAAACACTTTTTCTGGGGTACTAGAAAGAAGAAAAATCAAAGATAAATTTTCCCGAGTAAAAAGCAAAGAGCAAAGTCGGTTGCAAAAACTAAAACTGGTATGTTTTCACTTTTCAATTCTATTTTTTTTCGAGTGACGGAATGTGTAAAGGATCGTAAACAGAAGACTGTTATTGCGTGTCCGGCGCGATCAAAACGAGAGGACTTATGTAAAACCTGATAGTAGTTTGGCCTCTGGTTCGCCTCGTTTTTTATTATCAACCAGGAAGAAAACAAAAGAAAAAGGCAAGTGTCTTGAAGACTGTAATTGATTTCGTCACAAAACGTCTCCGAGATCAAATCTTGTCATGATGACGACCGTGATTGTTGAAAGAGACAAAACCCCTTATTATGTCACTTTTATATCGGTTAATTAGAAAAAGAACTGAGTAGGAACGGCACTTGAAAGCTATAATGATTTATAGTAATGATTTATAGTAACAAGTAATTGATTGACCTCAATAACCAGATTAATTAAGCATTCCAATGAGAAATAACGTCCTATAAGTTCCTGAGATTGTGGAAATGGAATGTGATAATTCAATCCTTTCTAAACTATTCCAACTTCAACATCAACATCTAGTTCCAGAGTCGTAGGGTCCGATTCCAGAATAATGAAACTATCTCTTACACCACTATGAAAGTCGAGCCGATCGAGTAATCGTGTAAGTCCTGAGGCTAGGATAGGGGTACGCAATTTCTTACGCAATTGAAAGAAGCGAATCGCATTCCCTTAATGTCTCCGGTGGATGAAAAATTTTAATGCATTCTAAGGAAATGCCGGGAGCATCTTCTCTTGCAACCTTCTTCGCCAATGATCATCGTAATGTGGTTTTCATGCTCCTAAATTATAGTGCAACACCAGAGAAAATAAACACTATCATTCAGCAAATTATTCCGAAAATTAGAGTGAATTAATCTAGGTAACTTAACACATCCAGAACAAATCACACATGTAATTTGTATTCCAAAGTTGGTTCGAAACGTTGCAAAGAATTGAAAACTACAGTCAAAACAACTCTCAATAAGAAAAATCTCTGAGTCGGTTTTTCGAAAATTAGTTTTGAAGCCTAGATTGGCAACTAATTTACAATGACAACACATTAAAGTTTTCCCTGCAACTGTCAGTTGTAGGTGTTTTGATTTGATTTAAGAAGTGGATAAATACATTAAAGAAGGATGAGAACGAGCTTAGCATGTGGGTTTTTTTGAGTTGGATTTGGAAGACGATTCAAATTCACTGAAATCACCATTAGGTTTTTAGCTTGAAGCACTACAGTAATCCTTTTTTGATTAGGCACGATAGAACGCACTGTGCGTTCGTCTATACGGCACCGCGACAGTCGACGAACTGGTGGTCGCTTCCGATAGGCAGTTCCAAGTTCCCAACACGAAGGTAACTTGGGGAGTTCGGTGGAAGGTAGTAAGTAGTATAGAGCCTTTGAAAGATATCTGGGTCGCACCCCACCACTGATCATCTTAAAGTATGCTGTATGTATGAAAACCGAAGAAGAATCTCAATCACTTTATTTACATCTGCATCTAAATATACTGCATCTATAAAGTCGATCTAAAATACAACGACTATAAGGTCCAGTGGAAAGGAAGAATGTAGTGTTTTCCTATCTTTATTATACTGAATCCTACTAGTGTTCTGGAACTGATTTACAATTTGGGTGTGGATGGACCACCAGGGATGACTCAACTATTTGTCTCTTCTTTTGTCGTTTATTTTCCACCTCTTTATTTATTGGTACTTCAATATTAGAGGAGTAAAAGTCACTCAGAGAAAAATGAAGGTAGAAAAAGAAAAACAGATTCCTTATCGCCTGTGAAAAAATTAGAGCCCTTTTCTCAGGAAGTGTCATAAACTGGGATAATAATCAACGTAGCAGCCACTTTTTCATAGTTTCTATCAGGCTCCATGAATATGCAGGAGTCCAAAACTCCTAGAGGATACGAGAGTTAAGGAAGATTCCCACGTTCCCTTGTATGAGACCCTGCGACCTCTCCATTTCTGTCCCCCGCTCTTTCTTCCTGAATCATCAGAGGAGGATTTAGAAATCACTTGAACCTCATTCCTCGATGGAACGATTGTCCAGCGAGATTCGAGTGTCAAGAGTTCAGAGTGTGAAGTGGCAAATTGCCCGCCAATTGAAAACGATAGTCTATTCTATCTTTCCTTTTCGCAGATCTCGAATCCAACTGAAAAAAATATTGTTCCGCTTGAACTATCATTTCCGGCATTTCTTGGTCTGGTCAGACCTCCCCCATCCGGTACTGATTTCTATTTCATTGTCGTACCTTCAACAAGACTCGCATTGTTGAAGTGAATCTCTTTCACCCACTTGGAATATTTACCTCTCCCTTTTCTTCACCTCAAGCTCTTTTGTATCTCACGCTCTTTTCTTCACAGAAAAATATCAATTTGGGCTCATTTTGAACAAAATCAGGTTCTTATGTGTTTATTTTACACATTTCAACGGTGTAATTGTGTTAAAAGTAAAAGCCACTTGAGGACAGTCTTTAGTGGAAACTGGAAACGAATCATGAGACTTCTCACAGAATTTTTCTAGAGAATAAATACTGATGAGTCGCAACCACTCGGGAACAAAATTACTATAATCTTCTTTGCATAATAAATGTTGTTATTATTATGTGGAGCAAGAGGATACGCAATTTCAGAGAGCACGCTTCCATTATTTGTTGTCGCGTTTTTTTCCAAGGGAAATTGTGCCAACAATCTTTATTACACGTATTGAATTTTTCACTTTCCTGAAATTTTTTCTTGATTAATTAAAAGATGAGGCACTGGCACATTACGATAGTTGATTATTAACATTATCCATAAATGATTACCAAGCTACAAGAAAATTTCCCAAAAATTAGCAAAGCCTTCTTAAAATTGATTGATAACTTTTAAATTGAGAGTAACTTTCAGTCTGTCGTTGGCTTACTGATGAGAAATAATTGATGCAAAAAAGAGTTTCTTCTCCCAGAAGGAAGAGTCGGAAATTACTTTTACCAATATAAAGTGCAACCAAGGCATCTTCTCCTGTCAGTTTAATAAATTCTGTCGGTCGACTTTCGCCTTAATTATCTTCCATGAAAAAAGTCAAACAAATTTGACCCAAAAAGAGTTCGAAATTACGGATTTCTCACACATTTTAAAGCATCTTATATTAAAGTATATGATTTTAAATTTACGTATATTAATATGTGAATATGCAAGCGAAAATTAAAACGATTTATATTAGATGTGATTACAAAACTAGCTGCATCATGTCTAAGAAACAGAAGGAAAATTGTTTATTGTGGCTGTAACGATAAGTTTAATTTGATCTCTCATTAGAGTGGTAAACATTTAATTGCATAATATTAGCTCTCAGTTCCGTTTTCACATGACTACCACAAACTATAAATTGAAATTTAGGTAATGGCGTTATTATTAGAAAGCAGGTTGTTAGAAAATAATTAGGAGTTTTAATACGAATAAATAAGGATTTATAAAAATTTATATAATAAATTTATGATAATTGGTTGGTTTATTTAGAATTTTAATTTTAATTATGGTCAATTCCGACATTTTTATGATATTATATAAATATTAACAAATAGTGGAAGAATTTCAGTAATTCAGACTTAAAGAGTAGGAAAAATAGATTTTTTTTACTCAATATAGTTTCCATTGATTTTAGAAATTTTATCAAGTGAAGAATACCATAATGGGCCCAAAGAAAACTACATAGTGAATTATTGAATAAAGTTAAATTTGATAGTTTAGTCACGTGAAATGAGTAATAGAAATTCACAGCGGATCTTTTAAAATTTAAATATTTTTCTTCATTTTCTGAAATCGCTTTCTGATTACTGTCTATTTTTCTTGAAACGTCACAAATTTGATTTAAACAAGTTTCGATTGAAAATGTTTTACACAACGCTATTAATCTTATGAAAAAAAATCTGACATGGTGAGGTCGTAGAGAATCGCTTAACCGGAAAAATGAGCCACAGCTCATTAAAATCGCATCACTTCTTTACCATTTCTAAAAAAAAAATTCTGTAAAAAATATAAGCTCATAGTAATTTTGATTAAGTAAACAAATTTTTTTTAAAGGAAACTTTTTTCCTAAAATATGAATTTAAAGATAACGACTCTTGAATCTTCTGAGTACACAATGAAAAAAAAGGTCTATACAAAAAGATCTTCTTTTCATTATTTTGATGTACCTCTTGAAATTCCAGACTGAGGTAAGAGATCCTTTGAGGACCGAAAAATTGATTTTCACCGCAGGATTCGGTTGAGAATGAGGGTTTTCGAGGGAGGCGCAGGGCGTTAACGGCGCCCTTTTCGGTTCGAGATAATCGCCCGTTTCCGTCGTCAGCAGGTGTAGCAACCTGCAGGTATACTCGTATTTCCAAGGTATATCCTCTCGCACGAATATTAAAAACACTGGAGACTTCAAACTACGACGTGATACAATACCGGGCTTCTCTCAGTACTCATGAACTAATTTCCGGTATGCACAGAGCATTTTTGTAATCTTTTTTGTTAAAATCGGAATCACATTTTCGGCAGTACAGAAATAAATAAAATTGCTTGTTGAATGCGGAACTTGAACCAGCTTTCATATTTCCGAAAGCCTTCAGGATCAAAGATCAACCGACAGGGGGGCCTTAAGGGCTCGACCAGCGGGAGTCACAACAGCGATTTTCCCTAAATAGAAACTTCTTCCACTTTTTTGAACTTAGAAGGTGGCTTTGAAGCCTGAAAAACTATAATACAAAATGTTTTAAATTTCCAACTTAAGGTAGAACATAAAAAGAAGAAAATAAATATAGACTTGTCTATAATTTACCAATCTGTTTTGTACAAATATTTCAAGAACTAGTTCGTTTTTATGGAGATATTTAAATATTTCGAAAACCGTAAAACCGAATAATCCCTATAATTGAGTCATAGGAAGAAACGTTATTCTACATACTTTTCAACAACCAGCATTACTCAGTTATTCTCTTTTCGCAACGCTTCGAATGTCAACGATCTTGTGGAACGAGCAGAAAGTACAAAAGTGCACCTGTCCATTTCATTGGAAAAGGAAACTAGATTCGCTACGTCAAAAAAGTGCTCGTTGGGTGCCCGCCCGGCGAGAGTTTTCTAGGATCGATTCTATTGCGACCGGTCTTACCAGTCACTGGAGAAAACCGAGTATGGGCATCGGTAAATTAAAGCCAGAAAAGATTTAGTTCGATGTCCTTTTTTGCAAGTGGGTATGTACATACAAAAGTCGCCGATCGAGGCCCGCACAAATCGAGAGGAAAAAAAAATGCAATATATGTATAGGAAATAGGAACCGGTCATGAGAAAGTGCTGAGCATATTCTCCGGTCATATGGAAAGGCCTTTTGTCAATTTTTCTTAAAACTATGATGATAAGTTAGATCGATAAAAGTAGCAAATCAGCTTTGCACCTGATATCGATTACTTAATCAATCGGCAAACTCATGCGATCGATTACCCACATAATTGAAAATACGATCCAATTTACGACGAAAGTCCAAGGATTATATAATCCTCTATATTATATATGACCTCTACAAATAAATTGTACTGTTATGTTATAAATTGCCTATCTAATAAAAACTCGTTTAAAATAAATCAATACAAAACTAAAAACCACCTAACGATACACAAAACTGAAGAGAAATGTTCAAAAGAAATATTTGCACTGTTTTTAATCTTTAGAAAACGTAAATCGAATCAAAGTCGATTTTTAAAAATTTCGCTTTCTCATATAGATGTTGGAAGACAAGATTAAAATTTAATGAACCGCGACAATTCTGGGTGTCTCACAATGAGTTAGAAAAAGAATATTTGGGCCAGCTGTCCCGTGGAGCTATTAGCAATTTAAATTACTTCCGCTCTATGGGTTACTGACTGACCGATCGTAAGAGGAAGGAGTGCAGTTGTAAACATGAGTTACTTGAACTCAGAGCCGGTCGAAGGAAATTCAAGATTGCGAACAGCGATGCGAATTAACAGCACTTATGGCATTAAGAATTGCAACATATGGAAGCATGGAGAGATATGTTAAGAAATCACGATTCTCAAAGAAACATTTCTTGAAGTTCAACATTTTTTAGTTTCCGACGTAAATACTTGCACATAGTCCTAGCATGTTAATAATACTTTACTATTTCGCATACCGTCAAATTCTAACGAAACCAGTTTTTCAATGAGACGCAACATCATAGAATCCCTAATTTAATCTCTAAATACTAAATATATTATTGATAAAAAGTGAACTGTAAATTATTTATAAAACCAGACATCAGTGGCGGTGTCTGTATTTGTGGATTATATACATTTGGCCTTCTATACTTTGCAATCAAATAATATTTTGATGAAATGGAATAAGATCCGCTATACGGTTCTTTCGAATAAAAACTATTCTCATGATTTAGGTCAATAAATTCCGTATTACTATACTTAAATCAATTTCCTCCCTCGACATTCCTCGCAATATAATCAACCTTCGTTTAATTTTTCTCAATCTCCTATTTTCTAGGAATTCAACAGAAAATGACTTTCTTCCAATATTGTAGTACCATAATTATCGTTAGGCAAAAACGTAAATAGTTAATAATAAAATTCCTGACTCGATGTAGGAAGTAATCAATGAAGTAGTGGGTATTGCTCGGTGCTAGGTGGGGTGTTGGAATTTGCAAGGAACTTCACAATCAGGTGAATAATACGGATGCAATATTCAAGAAGAACGAGATTCTTGAGCTACGCACGTTCGCGGTAAAAGCGCATTCTCCTTTGACCCTGGTGACCTTGATCGCACCTTTACTGAACGATAATTATGCCTCCGGAACGCAGGTAATTTTTACAGAAGGGAGAAACCTACAGCCGGTGTCGTGTGAGTGGAGAGATCGGATTTCTAGTATAGTAATCTATACGATGCGCGATAGACAGCTGAATGTATTGTACAAACACGTGGAATTGTCCCGTTGCACGTGTAATGGAATATCTTCACTACTACGGGGAATGAGTCAGGTCGCGAGAAGAGAATGGATCGAAAGGTTCATCCTTTTCAATGACGATCGAAGCGAAAAACTCACTTGTGACGTAGTGAGACCGAAGTAGAAATTACGCTAGAAGAAAGGATTTTAACTGCAACTAATTTCTGGATCGGAAATAGTAATTATTGCAGATTCAGGAAAATACTATTATTAAAAGTTCATTCTTCAAAGTGGAAAAACTAGATCATTCTCACAAACAATTCCTTTTTCAGCAACCCTAGTTATTTTAAGGAAAATGACAGCAAAGTTCGCGAGAGTCAACGTCCCAGGATTCAGTGGTGAAGGAACCCCGTAATAATACTCATAAATTAAGTACTCATTCTCTTTCCCGGTGCTATGCGTTGTAATGAATTTAATTGTGCCTCGAGAAGGTATTACTGAGATCGCTAGAAGCGGATCCCGATCCCCTAGACCGGAAACGACATTAGTACAAAAGATGGAGTTGGAGGTGCAATGCAACGATCGAGGATCTGTTTTAGGTTTCAGGAACGATCGTCCAACCGATTAATTTTCAACGCTCGACCAATTAGCGATAATCGGTACGTTGAAGAGATTCATAATGCCGTGACGCTTAACGTAATAAGAGAATAAGGCGTCGGAATAACGCCCGGTATAAAATTTCCAGTGACTGGTCATATGTGCTGGCCAACGGCTTCTTTATTTCTTTTTGTTCTAGACAAGATGCTCTCCTCATTTTTATTCCACTTCCACCCGTCCATTGCAAATAAACTGCTCAGCAAAAAACAATGTCTAATTATTATAATTATGTATAAAATCATTTTTGGATTTAACTTCGAGCATTTTAGTTTGAAAATCAAACAAACTTTAAAGGCTCAGATTGAAAAATTTCCCTGAAATAATAATTTCAATTTTTCAGAATACGAAATTTAAAACATCCAAGTTTGAAAGCTTGCCTTTCAAGCTTGAAAGTGACAAAGCTTGTCTCAAAAAAATTCGAAACGTCCACATTTGAAACTATACGGGTCAAATTTTAGAGACTCTAAATGCTATGGAAATTTTTCAAAATTGTATACAATCAATTTTGAAAGCGAACATCCGTCATTCTATATTCAATGCATGTCAAAGAAACACTCCATTCTTGATTGGAGAAAAGGCATTTTAAAGTCGACCGCGCCCACAACCGATGCTAATTTTCACGCAAAGGCAGGACGTGCTCGTTAGCGCTGTTCGTTTACTCCAACAATATTACTAGCTTGCGTAATATTCCCACTATAAACCCCCTATCAGCCACAGACCTTGAATATACGTGTATACGAGTCGATCACGAGGAGAACGAGTTCACCGAGAATAATAGGTACCGTAATTCGAGTTTACCAAATCGGGATGGCATCCTTCTGATCCCGAGGATTATTACCGTATTGGAAAATGATAATGTAAAAAATTCTCTTACGGTAACTGTCGATGCGTATACATAGTAAGAAATAAGGATAGAAAGTTTTACT
The DNA here is from genome assembly GCA_032275165.1 of Synergus magnus. Taxonomy (NCBI): domain Eukaryota; kingdom Metazoa; phylum Arthropoda; class Insecta; order Hymenoptera; family Cynipidae; genus Synergus; species Synergus magnus. Next base: position 7,418,041 of record JAUESH010000024.1, read on the forward strand.
CACCAGCCGGATGTATCTGCCTATCATGTCCGCAAGTTGGGGAGCTCTATTCGTGTGAAGAGGAAGTCTGACTCCAGAGGAAACTTGTAAAGTGCAGACTCCTGCCCTGGATGTTCCTACAGAAACAATGTCTTCCAAAGGTAGAGTTTCCAGGATTGTCAGATTGCCATTTGAATTCCTCTTTATCAAACGCAGACCATGATGAGAAACTGCGACGTGTTGAACTTCCGGATGCTGGGGTCCAATCTAAACAAATGTGTTAGATTAGAAACAGGAAATATTAAATAAAATAACAATTAATCACTTTAAAAATTATAAATAAATAAACATTTAATTAATAATTACCGATACGGGGAATATCCTTGCAAAGTAAAGCGGCCACTGTTTAGCCAAATCAACTACGTTTTTCTTAATCGTGATCTTGTGCTGGGTGCTCTGTAGATTATCCAAAGTGATTCCATAATTATCAAGTAGTTTCAACATATTTTGTCTGTCTTCCTTAGATATTCTGATATTAGAAGTGGCCAAGACATCATAAGCAACTTGGCAAAAGACCAAATGCAATGCAAGTGGTGTTGTTAGACTTTCATTCGGGGCGAATACTTCTTTCTTGACCCTCAAAGTCCAGGTAACTCTGTTATAAGTAAAGTGGGCCTGAGAAGCTTGAGGATAGAGCTTGGTATCAACAATCTCTTGAACCTTCTCTATTTCTGGTTTATCAGCAGGAGGAAGAACAGGTTTCAAAAACTCTGGCCATTCTTCTATCTCGATTCGTTCCATTTTGTCAGTTCTATGAGTAGAAGCGACGCTTGATCTTCTGTCAATTTCTGAGTCTAGTTTCTTGAAACTTTGACGAGCAACTGCGAAGGAATCTCTAGTGTTTGGAACAACACCAAAATCTCGAGGAGATGGCATTCCAAAACTATCTCTTGATTTAGGAGAAACGTCTCTCGTCATTCCAAAGGGATCTCGTTTTGCATTGTTGTTTTCGAAGATTTCCCTCGCATATTTTGCCTCGGAGAAGATGTCCGAGTTCATGTCTCTACGAGAATCAAAGTCTGAGTTCCTATCTCTTGTAGAACTTGCCAGATCTGTGCTATCTTTTCCATAATAGTCCTTGGATTTCGAATCCTGCATCCTAGATTTGTCGTAATCGGTCTGGAATTCGTGGTTCTGACGTAAATGTTGTTGGGAGGCGAAAATATCGCGACTTTGACTGAACATGTCACGTTGATTTTTCGCAAAATGGTCAAAAGTGTCAGAGTCTGGAGAACTTCTGAATAGCTCTCGGTTCTTTGGCTCTACCGGCGCGGGAGGTGATTTTGGTTGAGGAACTCCAGATTGGCTAGAAATATGTATAATTGTTGGAACTTGTAGTATTGATTAAGATTGAGGGAATTAAAATTTATCGAGATAAGACAAAAAAATAAGGAATACTAATAGAAATAGTGTAATAAATAACACAAAGTTTGAAAACTAGAGAAAACATTCCTAATTATTATTCATATTCAAAGGCTATATGCGTCAAATGAATATTTATTGTCAGGAATAAACCCGAGTCATTACTTTTTTGCAAAGTTCAGATAAATGTCAGACAGATGAAGCCTTGATGAATCTTCTGAATGACGTTCTGCCTTTTTTTCATCCTTTTTATTTTTCAAAATGAAATACTGTTGAAGAAAGTTTAGTTTCGTTTCTTAGAACTTAAAGAGAAAAATGAATATGTTTGAAAAGAAGACACACCTGTTGCTGTAAACACTTCCACCTCTTGGACTTGGTGGTTGGGGAGGCGTAATTGGTGGAGGTGGTGGAATTGGTCTCTCCATCCTTTCAATTTGAGTCTTTACTACTTGTGCTTGCGTCATCATGTCCGTCGTACCTTTCGAAGTTATACTTTGCGTATCATCAGCAGTAGATGCATAGTCGTCCCATCTGCCACCTAAAATCGTACAACAAAATATATAAATAAATAATCATTGTTGAAATCGCTGAAACTTGTAAAATTAAAAGAAACATTATACAAATATCAAAATACCTAATTGTTGTTCAAGAAGAAGCTTCCGATTATCTTCTAACCTCTTCACCTTTCCATCTTCTCTTGGAAGTGCCGGTTTTTCCGTTGTCTTCGTTGATCTAACGCTGTGATTCGCTGTCACCTTTTCGAGCCTTAGTCTCATTTCCGAACTGAGTTTCAACTTTCCGATGCTTCCAGGAGAAGGTCTCTGTGCTCCCACTTCAAATCCAGACCTAGAAAAAATACCGCTTTAAAATCTGGTACTTCACAGCTGAAATGTAAAAAGATAAGTAAGAAAATTTTATTAACTTTGATTTCTTCTTCTTTTTATCGTTATCTTCTTTGTATCCATTTTCATGTCTTGTAATCATGGCACCAGAAGAGTGAACCACGATAGTTCTTTCTTCATTAGTGGAGATGTTTTCGATTTCGAATTCTTCCCATTCGACGCCACCTTCAGTCATCGGTTCTCCATCCTGGTGGTATTCTTGGTATTGGGGTGTAATTTTCCTATGTTGATGATGTTGACGCATTTTGAACTCGATAAAACTATCCTGGTTTTGACCTTCATTTGAGTCACTTGGAGGAGGCCATCTGATTTTTCACAAATAATTAGAGTTATAAATAGAATTGAAATGTGTTATTTCACAATTTATATTTTATTTGAATTTGAAATATTGCTTACCTCCATTTCCCAATTCGAACCGTTTTTGCCCTTCCATAAGGATCCAAAAACGGCCTCGATTCTGAAGGATCATGAGACTCCAAAGGTGGAGGCATTGGTGGGGGAGGAGGAACGCCCTTATTAAAAATAGGACCATTATCTGCACTGCTCTTTCTATTTTTCAATTCACTAAGCACATTAGTGAAATTATTCTGAACATTTCCTCTGTTAGATCCAGTTCTCTTTAAGTCAGGCGTTGAGTTAAGATTTTTTCTATCAATGCTGATTTTTCGAGGTCCATACTCAACACTCGCTTTCCTCTGTTCGGCACTTTTCTTCGGTGGACTTTGAGATCGGTGTACTTGAGCCTTCACCATTACGGTTTCTTGCCTTTGACTTACTGGTGTTGAGTGCGAAGGCATGCTGTGCTTTTCAGGTGACCACAGATCTGCTTCGTTCGATTCCTAAAACCGAAGATCGGACAAAATTAATCAAAATTAATTATTTAGATTTTCTAAATAGAATTTAACAAAATTAATAGAATTTAATCTTACCGGTTGGGATGAATTTTGTGGACTCTGGACCAGAAGTTGATGCAAAGCCTGATTCTGAGCCAAGATCTGCTGCTGAATCTGGATATTTTGAGCCATCGCTCTCTGAAGAAAAGCCCTTTGAAGATTTTGCTGATAGGCCATCATTTCACTATTCTGATTCGGCGGGGAGTTTGGATATTGAGGCAAACTTAGACCCTGCATATTGTAAATAGGAATTGGCATGAATCCAGATCCCATATTCATGTTTTGATTCTGACCAGGAGAGACTGGTTGAGGTGGACTGAACATTGGCATCATCATCGCAGGTGGCATCATTCCATGAGCCATAGCATTAAAATTAAAAGCAGCATTTTGGTTAGCATTGTCCATGTTTCCATCTCCCTTTATCTTCTCAGAAAGGATCTTGGGTGTAATTTGAGATTCACCCTTTCCACAAGATTCCGAAATTACATCTTTGACAAAATCGTCCACAGAATTTATATTTTGATGAATAACTTTCTTTTCAGATTCAACTTCGTACATATCAACTGAACCTTTTATGCTGGCAGCCAAACTTCTTGCATCTGATAGCTCATCTAGATTTCCATCCAGGACTGGCATGAAAAGATCGTCGAGGAATTGATCGACATCAGAAGCTTGACTAGGCACCCGAACTCGGCGAACGTGAGAAGCTAAGGATGGAGCTTCGCTCGTGTCTGACATAGCGGAGGATTTTATTCCGTACTCGCTTTTCTCTATGTAGGCTCTGCTCGATTGGCTTCCAGGCAAAGCTCGCTTACCTGGGTATTGGGACTTGATGAATCTAGTTTGTGATCTAATGTAGCTGCTCTTGTCATCTTCAGACCTTCCGGTTTGACTAACTGATTGAATATCCGGATACTCGAAATCAATTGTGAGATCCTCTTCTTCGAGGATATTAGGTTCTGAACTCCTCGTTATTCTGCTGTACTTTCTTTCCTGCACAACTTCACTCCTCGTCATATACTCCACATTACTAACAGCCGGTGCTTCTCCAATTCTCTCCAAACTGTGGTACCGTTCATTTAATTTCGAAGATGATAATCCTAATCCCGCGAGTTTGCTAGGCGGTACTACAATTTCCGGTTGAAGAAGGTTGTCCAAACTCCTACTGCGTTGCTTCTCCTTTTCAAAGTACCTGTCATTCAAAGCGGACTTTCTCGACAATCCCATTTCGGTCGTTTCTAGAATAGCTTCGTGTGACTGTTTTCTCATCTGCAAAAGAAATTAATATCACTCCCATAACTCCTGATAATTAAAACTTCATTTTTAACTCTTTCTTCTTGTATTCTTTTACATTTTAATACTATATTTATATACTGACCAAAGCATAGGGTGGATTGGTAAATACATAATAAAATATAGCACTTCACTTGCTCTAAAAAGGGGCGTTTTTTTTAATACCAGAATTAGCATAATGTATTTCACAAAATTATGTCAAAGTAAAAAATTAAAAAAAAAAAAAAAAAAAAATTATATCTAGAAACAATTTCGAAGTAAAGTTTGAACTAAAGTAAAATAGAAATCAGGTTTCACTAAATATATCATAAATAAAATATGACAATTCCTAAATACGAGACTTACCGGTGTTTTTGAAATAGGAGGTTGTGGAGGAGGAACCGCCGGACGTCGCGGCGATTGAATTTCCGGTTCGACCGGTTTATCAACGACTTTCGGTACTGGTTTCCTCTCCAGCGGCTGGAAGGTCTTCAGCACAGGTGGCTCCGTGCTTTGTTCTAGTTCTCGAATGACTTGCGTGTGCTGCAATGTTTAGTCATAACAAATGATTCCCACGCTCGTACTCATTTCACTCATTAATATCCCCTACTCTTTTTCCGGATAAGGTAAAAGACTTACCTCTCTCTTCTTAATTGGCGGGAAGCTATTCTTTCTCTGCTCCAAAAACATATGCTTCGCAGCAGGGAATGCAGGAGCCAATTCCATTTCGGAAATAAGATCAAGGACATAGTCAAATCCATTTGTCTCGGTGACAATGGCATCGGGACCATCCAATTGATTCCAGAGAGTTATCGTCCATCCACCATTCTCAACCCCGTAATTTCGAATTGCGAGATTTGCTAAATCTTCACAGGTTGTCCAGGAATCTACTGCACAAGTTGTGGTCTCACCTAAAAGGAATTTCATTCACTTATTATATTATGACTACAGTCAGGATTATTAAAGTATAGAAATTATTCTTTGTAAATCTATGAGATTTAGGATTATAAAGAGAGCTCTAATTACCATCGTAGAATCCCACGGTCAATGCCATGTTTACTCGATTTCTATTCGCTCTCCATTCCAAAACACACGGAGGATAATTTCTAGGGACATGTTGAATTGTTGTTTGTCCATTGCTAGTCGCTCTTAGAAAAGCTCTTTCACCTTGTAGCAATTTTCGTTGGCAGAAAGCTTTGTAGCCATCGTAAGCGTGATCCGAAACGAATCTGGAAAAAAATAATAAGATTAACCTCTAAAATAACAGAATTAAACTTTGGAAGAAGGTAAATATTTTGAAAATAAACCAAAAAAAGCATTACAGCTACTAAAGAACCAGATGAAATGTAAAAACTTTGTAAACTTACTTAAGCAAATATTTGAAGAGAGTAGGGCTCGGTTGGAAGGCAGAAAGACAGTTCGAAAGCAGTAACCATCCTCTTTCCTTATTGGCATCATTCTCGTTCTTCCAGGTTTGATTGGACAATTGACAGAGAATTTCATCCCTCAATTTCTCATTGACGATTCCCTTATTAACAATATAGTCACCGAGGGCCTGTTCCCTTTTGCCGCTGAGATTATTTTCGTTCATAAATCGTAGAATCATCTTAAATATCATTAATGAATCAGTGTAATCCTGATCCCGAGCTTTCGCTAAAAATGGCGTTTTAATAGGTTCTCGTTTCATTCCGAAAATATGACTCTTGAAGTATATATTCGTGAACTTCGAGAATTGATGTTGATCTATATCTGTGGGGAGACTATACGTGTAGGGAAGCGGTACAACTTGGCCCACGACTTTAATTAAATTCCTCTCCGTGTGAATTGGTTGCCAATCTGCATAAAAATATTTTTGTACAACCAAAATGTTTAATGAATGATAGGAACATTATTTAGAAAATTCTCTTGAATTTGATACATTTTGTAAAGTACTTACCATCAAGTTTGCTGTAAATAAATGCAAGTTCTGCAGGAATTTCAAGGTGATTAACACCTGCAACGGCCCTCGAAGCTCTCTCCTGTTCTTCCCTTTGTTGCTTGGCTTTTGCTCTTTCTCTACTCGCTCTTTCCATTTCTGCTCTTTTTGCCATTTCTTCTTTCAAAATCTTGAACTTTTGTCGTTCTTGTTTACCTCTGAAGAGTTTCTGAGCCATAAGTACGCCTTTTTTGAGATTTTTGAACTTTTTCCTATCCCTGTAGCCTCGATAAACTGCTTGCAGAAGTACAGTGCTTCGGGAAATGTTTAGGAATCGCCTTCGAGCAAGGAAACCTCGAGTATACCTGTAAAAATACAAAATATATTTAAATATTAAAAATTGTATGATCTTATAAAAATATTTTCATATTCTGATTATTGAACAATTAGATATACTTTCATAAAGTTATTTGTCAATTTATCAGTGTAACAAATGCACCTGAAGTTTCCAAATGTTTCCACTAGAGGTTGAATTTCTATTATTTGCGTGACTAACTACTTTTAAGTGCGTACTGAGTATGTTTTGTCCCCCTCCCTATTACTTAGTAACCGCGTTGCCATGCAAATTATCAGCACATGAGTCCGCAACGATTATATCGGCTTATTTGTCTAAAGACTTAAGTAACTATTGTGAAACAATAGCTCAATATTTTTCCTTGGAAAGTTTTTATTGAGAATTGGAAATTGAAGCTCAAAATCTAGAATCGATTAGTAAATTAAAAACTATATGTATACATTAAAAGAAGAGATTAACCTTTGAACAGTGATAGCCGCTCTTTCAAGAATCAAAGCTCTATTATATTCCAGAGTTCTCTCCAGTGATTCTCTCAAAAAGACTCTTGTGAGACCAAGTTGGTATTGATTTTGAGCATCTCTTGGAGCAGCTTTTTCGAGAATAAGCCGACAAAGTTCCTTATTTGGAGCTCCTCTGGGAAGACGATTGGGAACCAAGTAGCGATATCGATCAACGAAATGAGCAAAGAGAAGACGAACAGGGTATCCAGTTTTACGAATGCGAATCGTCTCCAACATTCCGGTGTAACGAAGTTGCTCAAGAACACAGGGCATGTCGAACTTCATTGGCGCTTTTTCTGTATTTGGTTTTATACAACGAACAAACCACGGATTACATCTGCAAAAAAAAAAAAATAAATAAAACATTTTCAGAAAATAGAACTATGTATCTACATACAATATTTATTTGTTAATAAATTAGAAACATTAAAACTACAAATGACAGAGGTATTAAAATAAAGGATTGCTTACTGAGACATCGATTCCAGGAGTTGTTGCAAACTATCGTGAAATCGAGCAGACACGGTTGGAGTTCTCGGTTTCATCGTGACGAATCTGCCATTGGGTTTGTTCACGGTTTTGTTTGCTTCGTGAGTGTTTCTCACGTGCTGGAACATTTTGCTCACCATCTGTGAAATATAAATGAGACATTCTACATTCAATCGTTACCAAACTTCTTCATTCTTTAAAATCAAAACACCCACCTGAATTTTACTACTAATCAACAATTCGACAACATCGGGCCTGAGAGTGTCTCGATTCTTGTCTAAAAATCCATCCACGTTGTACCAAACTTGTCCAGCGTAATGTTTGATTGCGAATTCAGCGGAGTTCATTCTTGGCCTTGAGTACAATTCGCTCAAAGCGTGATTATAATGGCACTTCTCCAGAAAAGAAAGATCCGTCGCCTTTGGAAAGTTGCTTTCATCGTCAAGAAGATGCAAAATTCCAACAGGCTTCTTCGCGATTAAGTGAATTACCGGCAAATTATCAGTATAATTAATTGTAGTCCAGTCGATTTTCTCCTTCGCGTATTCCTGCTGTTCAAGTTTGAAAATGTGTTTGTTGAAATAGAAATGGAGATTCTCATTCGCGTAGTTGATGCAAAGTTGCTCGAAGCTATTTTCAGTGAAGTTTTCGAATCCGAAAATGTCAAGGATCGAAATGGCGGCTATTTGTTTTGTGCCTTTGTAAACAATGTGATTAACTCGGGCGACCAGCCAGGAAAAGAGAGAACTGTAAAGTGCTTTTGCAAAAGCATCCCTAGCATCAAGAGCTTGATCAATATTTAAGGCAGTCAAGACTCTTTCATTCCTGGCTTCCTAAAAATTTATAATTAATGTTAGAAAAAGCTATTTTCTCATCAGCTTCTTATTGTATTTGATTCTTTGTTCTTAGAGAATATGAATGAATATTTCTAGACTCACTGTAGTTTTTGTCGTTAAGGCTCTGATGATTCCATCAGCATTTATTTGAAGAAGATGAGCAGCCCAGCGGATTTCTGCATCTGATCCAACTTCCACTCCTTCCTGGCCGTGTCTCATCTGTTTTCGATGAAAGTAAACATTCCCGAGATGAAGTACACTGCTCAGAATTTTGAATATCGTGTCTTGTTCCTCCGATGTAAAACCGAGAACTTGCATCGCTGATAGGAGAGCTTTGAAGTCCTGAGTGTCGTTCTTTCCATCGATTTCACAATTTCCTCCCTAAGATTAAAGAAAAACAAATGTGATGTTACTACATTTATCAAGTTCAAGAAATTGAATTTAAGAGCATTATTATTCACCTGATTTAGGTAGAAATATTTGTCAGGCTTCAAAAGACCGTATTTGTCCCTGAGTTGCTGATCGAGTCCAGCTAGAAGTTCGTAAAAAACGTGGTAGTTTCTTTCTTCTGTGGCCTGGGTCACAATTCTACTTTTTTCCAGAAGATATTGCGTGACTCTTCCTCCAACAATAACGCCACTGCAAAAAAGATGAATCGAAATTTTAAACCAAGGTGATAGAATAAGAAAATATACTGTCAATTTTTCTACAATTACAAGTAGACAATTGAAGGTATTCATTTTAGATAATTTTTAAAAAATGTGTGATAATTGATCAAATAATAAAAAACAATAGTGTTTGTGCTGATTTTTCACTATTTTGAAGCATATATCTCAAGCCTGTTATTCTTTTTGTGAATCTTTAGAGTTAAAAAGCCTTCCTAAAATTATTCAGGTACAGAGTTTATTGGCCTCTTAAAAAGTATCACTAACAGGACAATTCAGATAAAAAGTGAATTAACTTAATGATTAATGTTTATAGCTTGAGGGAAGTTTAACGTGCTGTGAGTCTGGATACTTACTCTCGAAAGTGGATTTCCAGGTATTTTCCAAAACGACTGCTATTATCGTTCCTTGGGGTCTTTGCGTTGCCAAAACTCTCGAGAAGAGGTGCAGCCTCCAAAATTTGTTCTGTAACTAAATTACTAGGTGCTCGATTTACAGCGGCCAGGTATTGCATTACCAATTTCGTTGATTCTGTTTTTCCTGAACCAGATTCACCGGAAATCACTACGACTTGATTGGCACTTGCATTGTTGGCTGCAGTGACTTGGCTATATGCCGAAGACCCGACCGCAAAAAGGTGTCTGAATAAAATAAAAATAAAAATCAGAATAAAAATTGTATGTTAAAAGAAGAGTATATTATTTAAAAAAAAAAAGGGTTAGACTTACGGAGGTAATGTTCCAAGGATTCGACCCTCGTATAATTTTACTTGGTCGAGGCCATAAATATCGAACATTTTGTATGGATTCACGGCGACTAGAATGCTGCCAGTATAGGTCTGAAATTTGAGCCGAGGATTACATATTTTTTGCAAAAAAAAAAAAAAATGTCATTGGATTTTCATTTGTCGAAATTTACTCACGTAAATTAACTCCTTGTCGTAACGGATTTTCAAGTTCCATAGTAACGATGCCTCATTCAAATCACTGTAACATATCATCAAATGATACATAATTAGAATGAAAGAAGAAATGTTTTAATATTAATCAGGCTTCTTTTTAATGCAACTTACGAAAGCTGAATCATATCTTCAACGCCATTCTGACCCAGGTCCTGCCTTGGTTTTACTCCACTGAGATTTGTGAGTGTGAAAATCTGAGGCTGAAATAAAAAAAAAATTAAATCAACATTTACTTTGAGCGATTCTAAATATAAAACAATCTATTTGTTCAAAAAAGATCATCCAATTATAAACTTTCCAGACATCTTTCAAAAAAGAAAATGGGTCCTTTTTGTTAAAAGAATGTTAGACTTTCTAAGAGTTGGAATAAAAGCTTTAATTTAAGAATATACAAAAAGCCTGGGAACTGGAAGAAAATGGTCGTTCACGTCCTTCCTATTTACATTTCGCATACCGATTCGCGTCCTAACTTTTCCGGTTTTTTTCGAAGCTTTCTCAGTGGCTCGTGAATGCGACTCGAGAGAATTTGCAGCGAAAAAAAGGATCTATCGCGCGAATCCACGAGCGCATAAGACTCGAGAACCACTTACTTGGAGAACCAACCGGATACCGGCTTCCAAGTCCATTGGCGCAGAATTTCTTCTATTTTCCTACTTCCAAAAAACTAAAAACTTTAAAAATAGATTACCTTGAACATTTAAAAACGTTTCACCTTTCTAGAAATTAATATTTTTATTACTTCTTTCACAATAATGTAAAAGTGAAAAAGGGCGTTTTCAGTCGGACAATTGTTTTACCGTCATTATCCCTCAAGCAAATTGAGGTACTTAAAATATGCTTCGTAATTTCTATACATTACATAAATTATTATGAACTTCAACCCTCTCTTTTGAATTAAAAAATTCAGTGCCATAAAATTTGAGGCGAGTTTCCTTTACAGGATCTTGAAAAAAGTTGTGTGTTTCGTTTTGTGGTGTAAAGGGTTAGAGGGCATGTCTTTATGTTTCAAGAACACCGAGAGGTATGTTTCTCAGGGTCGTAAACAATACAAGACAATTCGATATATTTCTTGTCCTACGCTCTTGTGTACCGTCATCCATAATCTACAGTTCTGCCACGCAGCGACCATACACCATAATATCTGTACTGAGAAAACGGAGCACGATGCAAAATGCAGAAGCAAAAAGCAAAACTTAAATAGATTGGTCGTGAGGCCCTTCTTCTCAATCTATCAATTATGCACACGTAATATCTTCAATGCCCTCGATTTGATCAATTTCGTCGAAACTAGTCTGGGAAGATTTAATGTTTCAAGTTTATTCCACGCGCTGACCCTTTTTTAAATATCAAAGTCTACATCCCTCATTTGCAAATAACATGTTGTAGCTTTAACGGTTTCTACAATTTCCCAATCGCAGGAAGCGAATAGATTCATCTCGTTTCTACCGATTGCGTGATATACCAGAAAAAGAGCAACAGATAATAATTCCTTGTTTCGAAAAATAAATTATAAGAAGATGCTTATCATTTAAAATAATTTAAAAATTTTAAGAAATCAATTACTAACTGAATTGATAGTTTTATATAAATCCGAATTTTTTTAACTAATCCATTTCTAGTGTTGAAATTACGAGATTCAGGGAATTAGAAAAATATATAAAAATAGAAGAAATGTGGACCAGGATCCAAACCCTCATTTTATAACTCAAACTTAATTTTGTTCTCATCTCGTGACTAATCTTCATTATGCAAATACAATATTCTCAATTCCTCGCTGATTGTTCTCAGCGATAAATATGAATTTGGCAATGACAATTATCAAGGATCTCACTCTCGAACATCTCTCAATTATGCGTGTAAGAGAGTGTCGTAAATCAACATTACGTCCGTAATGCACTTTCGCAGAGGAATCGGTATTCCCCTCCCTCGATCTAAGTTTCAAGTAAACGTAATTCAACATAATAGAGGCCGACTACTTTCGCGGAAGTGCCAATGTATTCCGTCAAGTATGTATGGTATTCCAATAATTTGTACCTCGTTACGACTTTCTATATATCTAAAGAATCCTCGTTTTGATGCACCGTTAGAAGAGTCGAAATTTTCTTCAATTATTCCCTTTCCCTATCTCGGGTTTATTCAAATGCGAGAAACTAGAAAAGAGGCTTATTTATTACTCATTTCCCAAGCTAGTCAAAATTCCTCTTCATTAAGCACAACAGTATCTTCATCTCATGAAATGTAGTCTCTCAAAAAGCCGCTCATAAAATGTAGTACCTGATGACACTCTCTTTCATATTTAATCTTGCTTCTAATTTAAAAATAAAATATTTTCCCATGTAAATAAATCATAAAAATCCTCTTCGAAAAGAAAAAATGAAATTGCATTCCTCTTGAAAATTAAATTTCCAGGTACTCAATGAGAGATTCACAACGAGGCTCAAGTATTACACAATTCTAAGGAATTTAAATCAACAAATGGAATGCATGTTGACGTGTTCAGTTGAAATTCATTTCCAGTAGGTTTCATTGATTAAAATTAGCAAGTGGAAACTCGCAAAAACGTTAACTTGCACAAGTATGTTCCAATTTAATGAGACGAGTAGCCGATTAAAGCCATGAATTGGAGCGTACACATACCATTTAAGAGATGAATTCTTGGCATTTGTAAACATATCGATTAAAATAGAGGTGGCTTAATGAAGTTTTGTTGGACGGGTGGCTAGACTCCGTTAATGAAGATTTCCCAATGAATGGTAGTCATTCATTGGGAAATATGGTGAACGCTAGTGACGACATAAGCGAATGATCGCCTCCAGTGTTGTTGGCGATGGCGTCGCTTTAAGGAAATGCAGCCCAACCGGTTGTTCCTTCGCCTGAAGGTAGTCGTGTTGGCAGATCAACTTAACCTAGGAAGCCGGGCTTTTCTATCTACTATTCCATTGCGCTAGATTGCTATATTGCTTGATCTTCTCAGTATGGTTCGGAGACCAACATGAACGTTTTCCATTGGGGATGGTATATTACTAGATCACTGGATTGAAGTTTAAAAAGCCACTTCTGAGGTCTCGAACTCCGGGTTATAAATTCTCAATTAGCATTGAGGAAAAAGGTCATACCTTCCCAGCGATGACAGCCTGCACTGATAGAACGTTCGCAGCCTTGTGATATTCTAGAACCTCTCCTGGTAGAACATGACCGACGCCTGGGTCGAACCACACCAGCTCGCCCTGAAAAAATGAATTTTGTTAGTTTCATTTCATAGAAATATGAATATAATATGAGGTAAATAATTGGCACTCAATTGTCCTAATAATCAAGACAGTATGTATTTAGTGCAAGTTAAGCAAAATAATCTGTTAAAATTCCTTTCAATTGGATTCCTGATTAAAATGAAGAAACTTTAGCGTCGACTTCAAAATTCTGTTTAATCTTATCACTTTATAAAATCTTGTATTTAACTTTTAGAGAGTGGACTAGATCTCTGAAATTAAATAAAAAATTCTTCCCATCATGGTTTTCCCTTTCATAATTCTATCTTATAGAAAAGTATTGAAAAAAAATGTTTCTTGATCATAAAATAATACAAATCCCTTAAAAATGTACATATCCAAAGAACCAACAAAATATGGTTTCACCTCAAAAAAATATTTTCCAGAACGAAATTGTGAAAAACTGTACATTAGAGTCTAAAACACCGTAAAATGCTAACTATGCCTTTACGACAAGATAAACATACTTTAACGGTTACACTAATTGAAATTATAGTTGCTTCCAACCCCACTTTACGATCGCTTAATAATCTTCTTAACGGTCCTTCCATACAGAGTCAAATTCAAATTCATTAAGAGAAATAAATCAGCCCCTTTTATCTTTCTCAACAGCAAACAATTTCTCACATTAATTTTAACAATATATACATTTTTCTTACAACTAAGAACCATAAATAACTCAAATTTAATATTCAGCACACCCTTTTCAGACTTCCATTCTTGTAAAAATTATCCTTGACCTTGGACGGTATCCTCGACGTAACTTTTCTTTTCCCGGTGCAAAAAGCGAAAATCGATGTAGACATTCCCGGTGAATTTGAACGCACACTATTTGCGTCACTGAAAGTTCTCGCATGAGAACTTACCGATTTTCGCATCGGATTAGTTCGTTCTTTTGTCAGTTTCAATGTTACAGAACTCTGACTTCTTGTGTCAATTCGCACAGGAATAAAAGAATTTCTCGATTTTTTCACATAAGTAGGCAAAGTCCTAGACACTGACTCATCTCTACGATCACCAGGAAACTCACGAAATGAAGTTCTATTCTCAAGGTCACCAACAATCAACTTTGACCAACGAAATTTGTCAGGGTTATCCGTCTCCAAAGAATTTCCAGTCTTTAAATTTCCTTTCAGAGGATTATTATTATTCTTTCCAATCAAAGATCTGCGACGCTTGATTCTTTCAAGATCGTAAGATGTCCCAGGAAGAGTATGTGAATGAACCTCATCTTCGTTTTCAGGTTCCAAAAAATTCCTCGGTTTCTTTCTATTTACAGTTTTTGAGTCTCGAAACTCGGCGTTGCTGATGATCCTCCTTCGGGACATTGTCCTATGAACTGTGCAGACATCGTCTGGATTTCTCCTTTCGTTGTTGACGCGTCTCTCCCTTCCATCCTCGTGACCTTGAATGTTTTTAGAGCAAGCCGCTCTTCCGTAAATCACACCACCCTTGCGATCGAACTCTTGCATGTCCAGTAATGACCTGGGTCTGTAAACTGGATCATTTACAGGGTCTCGAATTGATCTATAAGTCTTCCTCTGGAAGGATATCTCCGAGGTCGAGACGCTGTCCCTGGAACCACTCACTTGTCTTCTCGTATCGCTATATCTCCCTGAACTTCTTCTTGAAACATCCTGATCACGAGATACCTTTCTTGGAATATCCTGATCACGAGAAACGTTTGGCAACGAAGCCTTCCTGCGTCTGACTCTGCCATAGATAGCAGCTTCCTTTTTTCCGAGTTCCATGTTCGACCTCGCAAGACTCTGATCTTCATTATACCTCGAGGATTTACCCGAGTGTGTAATCTTTGGTAAGGTCGAAGGCCTGGGTAGTAAAGTCCCAACCTCGGAATTTCGAAAATCACAAACAGATCTCGAATCTTCGGCTTCTGAATTTCTGTGAATTTCCCTGCTCCTAGCCAAGATCCTCGACCTAGAAAATCCGGAAACGTTCTTCACAAATGGGGTTCTAGGATGTTCCCGGAATTCACTATCTATACCACAGTAGCTTTTCCTCCGTTGAGATCCTTCGTGAAGATCATCGGAGCCGGATCTTCGCTTGATGATTTCTTGTCTTGATATTCTTCTTGGATGTTCGGAACTTTCGTTGCTCAGTCTTTTACGAACTGAGGGCAAGGTCGTAGGTCGACGGAACGATGAGTTCTGACTTATGTCTGATCGAGAATTTTCTTGTATTTCGGAGGGACGTCTCCAGCGACTTCGGAGGGATCCGTTGTATTTAGTTACAGAGTCTTCTTCGGATTTTGAACATCTTCTTATTATCTCTCTTCGAGAAATAGCATGGCCTTGGGGGAGGATCGGTTGTGGAGATTCGGAAGCGGTTGAGTGGCTTTCCAACTGGGGACGACAGTGGTGAGATAGGTCCATTCGGGAACCGGATGATCGGGTTCTTGATGATCTCATTTTGAGGGTTCATGCGGATTTTTGAAGTTGTATTTTTTCTGGAAAAGATTCTTAAATCTTTTTTTTTTAAATTCGGATTTATACCTTCATCGGTTTCGATTTTAACAATATTCTTTAAACTACTTAACTTCGGGATTTATCTTAGCGAAAATTTAATAAAATTGATCTTGCAGCTTTCGCTAACTTTACCTTCGTGTTTCTTCAACTAAACAAAAAGCTTTCAATTGATATCTTACTAATCAGAAAAACCAAAGGTTCTTTTTCAAGCACAACTAGTTCTTCAAATACTTATTCAAATTTAAAAACCTATTATCTTTGGCATCAAATACGTGATGGTTCCCAATCCAAGAACCTAATTCCAGATCCCGACCCGAGTTCCTAAATTATGCAACTCTCGTCTACTGAGTAACGGTTTCAAGTAGAAAGCTCCGGTTTTCGAGTGAAATTGATTTTCTGCTTTCGAGGTCGATTCGCGGCGCTGGTTCTGATTTTTCCAGGGATCTAAGTTCGGTTGAGTGCGCAAGGATCGCAGAGAAACGACCATCGGAGGCGCGACCCACGTCTCGTGTCTTGAGAAATGCATTTGTATCCTGGCGCACGTAGATAGGTTTTCTGCCTAGAAAGTATCGAAGGTCAACAGTACTTCATAACCTGAAGCCTAACTAGGTTTTATGCACTGACAAGAATCCTCGTCTTTTAACGTCTTCGGGGGCCGAAGGGTTGTTAACATGCAGCATATCATCTCCTTGATTTACAACTCTGGTACCACAACATGTATATCTGCACTAGTTTGACTTAAGTCGACCGGGTATCGGTGGCTCGAGGTCATCACTGAATCACGTCGTGCATTTTAAGATTTACGTGGACCCACGTAAGGAAGTCAGGAGGCCGAACTCTCGCAGTTTATCGAGACTAGCGGGTCGCAATAAAAGTACATTGTCCCATCCAATAAAATTCTACAGTCGCAACACCTGATGAGTACTAGCCACTACACCTAAGGTCACTTGATGCTGAAACAAACACTGATTTAATTTTCGCACATGAACCACATCACAAAATTGAGAATAAACTACAAGTAATAAAACACGATCTAAACTCAAAGATGTTCGATGTAAGACTGCAAGTCTAGTCTTTCTTCGCAACAATTGCTGCCTCCGCACATTGGCGTATGCTTTTAATATAAGTTAGTGTTAATTAGAGATTTGCTACTGCATGTTTCTGTATTAGCGATGGGTTTTATAAATATGGAGAATCGATAGGCGGATGGTGTTGAGAAAGAAGGCGACAGGTTTCAAACTGGCGAAGACAAATGGTTCATTTTGATGAGACTTCTTGTAGGCTTGACGAGAATTTTGCGATTGTTGAGTTTTTAAAATCATGCTTTAGAGGCGCCAGTGAATCGAAGTGCTTTGGGGTGGAACCAAGCGTACCTCTTCTTATATAAATTACGCGCTAAATAGGCGCATGCATGTAGGTGTAGTGCAATCTAGGCAGGGATAGTGCAGGTTGCGTTGTGAAGAACGGGAAGTAACTTTAACGAGGCTTCTGAACCGGAGATCGTCAATAGAATCCATAGCTGATCGCAATTTCGCGATCAGTAATTAAGACCTTTCAATTGATTCATTATCATTAAAGGCACTCCTGTGGATTGGAACGATCTTCTAAGCTTCCTATGAATTATCCTTCTCTCTTGTATATATTTCAAAGCTCCATTAGCTCTTGATACAATTATGACTGGATAGAATGATTCTATAGCGCTGCAATCTACATCAAATAAAAATTATATTTTCTAATGTCTGATTTTTTTTTTGTTTTGGAGAAAACGATTGGATACCTTGATGGTTAATTTTATGGGTATTGTAGAAACTATGACTAAAAAGTTTATACTGAGAACATGGACGCATCAACATAAAGAGATCACATCTTTCACGCTTACTTTCATTGAACGGTCCTGAGGAATTGATTTATACAATCTTCGACGCTTTTATGACTTTCTCCTAAACACGATGGACATTTTATATTGTCTTGTTTTTGCGTAAAAGTGAAATATGATCGTTTCCATTTTTATTGCTTGGTCATAAAGCAGGTTTTTTGTCCTGAATTATTAAGAATAAATGTGTTAAGTTTCGTATTTAAATTATAGATCTCGAGGACTTTGAATGTTACTCGGCCTTGATATATCTAAAGTCAAATATAAAAAGTTAAAGCTTTTCCAACAGAGAAAAAAAAATCTAAGGAAAGTCTATATTTTACTTTAAGTTGATGCTGAATTACTTTACGGAAGATGTAAATCAAAATGTTGTACATTAATTTACAAGGCATGTGATGGACAGTCCAACTTTTCTTAAAGTAGAGGCATTCTTAGTCAGCTGATAGCTAACAAGGAACTAAACCAGATGGTGAATTGTTGAATCACCTAAACACTATTTACTTTCGAATTTTCTTACTGTCCTCATTATTATGTAAAGCCTTCGATTTTAAATCAATTCATTGTCAATATAATATTTTGTTTCAAAACAATCACATTAATAATTTCAGCAATTAAATTTTAATTTCCCAAAATCGAAACCGTTAAATTATCAATTTCACATATTTTATTTTTGATTTTAGCATTCGAAGTATTTTAAATATTCTAACCATTTTTCAGAAAATACAGATTCTATTCTCAAAAAGGGTCACCCTATCTCGTATCCAGATTTGTCCCATTTCAAGAAAAGGGAGCGAAGCCTATTTTACGAGATCTCATAGCAATCGTTTACGATTAATATCATTCTTGAGGTATGGAACAGTGCTGTTTGTGGTCGCAGTGTGCATTTCTCACAGCCGGTGTGTCCGCTAGGAATTCGCTCATAGCTTGTTATACCGCTGCTAAGGTCTAAGCAACGCGATTGCCGCACAAGAATCATTGGAAAGTTGCCGGCAAGGCGATGCGATTCCTCGTGCGTGCCAACGTGTTTATAGCAACATGTACGTAGAGAGCTTAGTCTTGAGTTAAGAAGTACGTACGCAGATCATTGACTCTCGGCGACGTTTCATTACAGGTCTGTGAAACTCTGGATGCAACTCGCTTGTTTACAACCACGTGACGACTGGACGAAACGAAACACGCGATTATGAGCAACGACACCCAGTATCGCAATGTTGCACGGTCAAATACCTCATGATGATGAACCTTCGGTGAAAGTTTAACGAAGGAAGGAATTTAGCTTTTGCTTGATGATTGGTGTCAACCAACGGGTTCACTCTAATGCCAAAGTTGCGCCCATCCATGCATAGTTGGTTTCATTACATTCCATCATATTATATACTTTATTGGAAAGGTCATTCCTCTAATTTTTTTTCTATTTTTCCTCTATAATTTGGTTTTGAAGAGGATGAATATTAGCTTATTTTATCATTTTCTCTGGATGAATCTAAAGAGATTTTGATCGTAATTATGTTACTGGCCTTATTATTATGTAAAGTTCCGACTTTAAATTACATACTTTATTTTCTATATATTATTTTGTTTTACGACAGTTAAACTTCATGAATTAAATATTTCTATTTAAATTTCCTAAAATTCGAAATTATTCCGCATTCAACTTGTTAAATTAAATGTTGTTGCTTTCAGAACAGGAATTCTAATTTCGATTCTAAATTAGAATTCAACTAGTCTTCTGATTAAAAAAATGTTACGTTTTTTGTCAATTGTAATTATGGAATTAAGCAGATATTCCAATGTATGTAACATGAAACCCATAAATAAAATAAGTACAAAATATTTAATAAATTTATATTCTCACCTGCTGCCACTCGGTATACATCTTGAAATACCCTTAGATCACTCCTTGAGAAGAAAAAAACTTCATTTTGACTCTCCTCCTCTCTTTCCTGAAAAAATAAAGTGAATAAATAGAGTGACCTTGTAAAGAAATATTTTTTCATTTTCTAGTAATAATATATCACTGCCTGACATTTAAATTGATTGCTCATAAATATACTTGATTGTATAGTGGTTATTATTTTTCTATATAAAATCCAAAGAGTATTTTCTTTATGATCTAAAAATAATTTGTGTACGATAATCGATAGGAAGCACTTCAGTCTCAAAAGTACATAAATGATTATGCACCGTGCAATTGCGGAAGTCAACGCCAAGAGTAATTAAATACAGAGTTGTATACTTCCGTTATATCGAACCTGTCTGGCGACGAAAGCCATAAATGATATGATCATTTCTGATCACGTCGTAAGTTACCCCCATGATGTGAAATACGCTCATGATTGCAGAAAACAGTTACAAACTTGTTATCAAACTTCTATTATAACAAGGTTCAAAAATACTGTTACTATTTTTTTAAATAAACAAACAATTATATATATATTACATATGTATCTGATTGTAAGCTTAAGATTGAAACGTTTATAGAAATATGTCAAGGATTAATACCTTCTAGAAATTTACTTAATAATCGCTCTTTATGATGTTTTAAATACGAGACTGTTTGGAGTCTCAGTTACTGCTTGTCAGTGTGCATGATCTAGAAATTATGCAGGTATCTGTTAGAATTCCTGTTAGTACCTAGGCTATAATCACAAGTTAACGTAAACAATCACTTACACTAGAAAACGAACTGCCTAGAAATGCTGAGACATTCATCTCTTGACTATAGAAAATTTAATGGACTAAAAGAGGTTTTGTTTAACCCTTGGAACTTATTATGGGACAAATTGTTTTTGAGGTCAGAGCACTTTCTCTGCAAACCTATTATTTGAGAAGTATTAGAATTCTTAATAGGCTGTAATATAGTCAGTCGTGAAAGCAGTTCACTGTGCTACGCGAAAACATTTGCAAATTCTATCTTATTATGCGTTTTGTGCACTTGGTGAAAGTAAATTATATTTTTCTCTATAAAAACTAGAAACTGAGATTAGAACTCTTGTATATCCTGAATGCAAACTTAAAAGATTGGTAAATAAATTTGAATTTAATATTAAAGTGAATTAAAATTTTGCATTCATGTCGGAAGTCAAAAAAAAAGATTGTTTCATGTTTTAATTTACCTTCCATTTTTTGTTTTTGTTATTTGCATGAGTTGTAGTGAAGCTCATTTCTCAGAATGGGTATAAAAGAATTAACTTTATTTTTAGCTTCACGTTTCTGACGTGCACAATTGCGACAATGGTACACGATCTTATTGCAGGAAATCGTTTTATGTTTGGTAACATTTATTCTCATTGTTGACTTGTCCTTGACTTTCAGATGGAATGTGGACCTTACCACTTTACGAATATCGAGTGGACGCGCGGGCGATACCAGAATAGTGGTGTTACCGGTCAATCAGGATCTGTGAATTTTAAAAAGCATTCATTGACGCCGTTTTTAATATCAGACAAAATTTCAGTTTCAATTCCAAGATCAAATGAATTTTTACCAGGAATTGAATTATAACTTTAGGTTCATGGATTAAAAATTACATACGTGCGATTAGACACAGATAAAAAAAAATTAATTCAATGAGTCATATTTTCGGTTTTCTTTATAATTAAAAAACAGTCACTTTCACCGACAAAAAGGCAAAAATTCACGTGTATATTTTAGTAGGTTAGAAATCTTCACTCTTCAAAATCGGAATCTTTTCCGATATGATTCTTTTTCAAATTAAGATTTTCAGTAAGAAATAACAAAATTAAGCTACAGAGTGAAGAAAAGCGATATATTTAATTGCTAAAAGAGAAAAATAGAGAATTCACAAAACACGTGGCCTGTTATTATGAGGGAAGATATTGCATTATATACTCTTAATTTTCATGTACGGACATTTTTCTGAAACATAATTTTGTTAAAAATATATATACTGGTGATAAATACCTCTTTAAAAAGTAAATCTTAAAAAAAAGTGGCATTTTGGAAAAAATTATAAGAAAGAACATCTTTAGGACTATCGCGGCTATTTTACCATTTTTACCTTTGCAATGCGACCTCTGTCGCTCAGAATATGAAGCACGTATTAATCAATAACGCCGCCTGCGCGCGCAGCGCACGTTGGCTTCCCGCTGGAGAAATGCTGTCATTGGTCCAAATTTGGCGCGCGATTCAAGATGGAATTAATTTAATTTGATTTTGAATCGCGCGCCAGATTACAGCCAATGGCAGAATTTCTCCAGGGGGAAGCCAATATGCGCTGCGCGTGCAGGCAGCCAACTTTGGGAGCACTGTTTCAACTCGTCCATTTTGTTGTGGTGTATATACATATGATCTGGTATGAAAAATTCCAAGTTCTTCTAGAAGTGTTTTTGTATCAGCATTTTTGATCTCAGTGCCATTGTCTGACCTTAGACACTTGATCTTCCTGACGAAATTATTTTCTACCATCTTCATGAAGACATCGAGTTTGGCTGCAGCTTCATCTTTTGTTTTTAAGAAACAAACTGTTCTGAAGTGGGAGAAGTCGTCTTTAAACAAAAGAAAGTACTTAGCTCCTCCTAAAGACTTAATATTCATTTCACACAAGTCGACGTGAATTAAATCTAAAGGGTTTTTGGCAACTTTTGGATTTTTGGTATGAGAGATATGATGTTGCTTTCCATAAACACACCCAGAACAAACATAATCTTCCCAGTCATCAATATACTTGACATTATTTTTATTTAAAATGTCTCTGATATACTTGACATTTTGGTGAGCAAGTCTTTCATGCCAAGTTTTAATCGATGTAGTCAGCAGACATTTTTCAGACTTTTCTCGTCGAAACATCATTTTGTATAGGTTTCCATCTCGTTCAGCGATTGCTACGACTTCTTGTTCATTTAGAGTTTTAAAAATTGATTGATTTGAATTTGCAGTCTGTATATAACCTTTATCTAGCATTTGAGTAACAGAAAAAAGGTTAAATGTCATCTTTGGTACATGCAATATATTTTTTAAAACAATTTGATACCACTCTTTACCATTAAAACCTTCTAGTTCTACATCGCCTATTCCAATTCCTTTCAATTCTGTAGCATCACCAATCATAACCATCATAGATTCTTCAAATTCAATAAAATTTGTCAACCAGTTTCTACGAGAAGTCATATGCTGAGTAGCAGCACAATCTTGATACCACGAATTTTTGCAGTCTTGTTTTGAATTTATGTCATTTAAATTTGCAGTCTCTGGCAAAATGACCTTTCTGGTTGCAGTTATTACAGGCGTAATTATTTTTACAATAATCTAAGTACTTTGCACATGGCTTATTTTTACAATATTTCTTAATGTGCCCTTTCTTACCACATTTAAAACATTCAACAGACGAATTTGACGAGTTTCCCGATGAATTTCCTTGCGAGTATGGCTTTCCAAATTTCTTACCTTGTTTTGCTATGAGAGCATTTTGAGATACAGAGTCATTTGATGATTCGCTATCATTCAATCTATCTTCTTCTAAGCGAAGACGTTCTAATAATTTATTAAGATTTTTGTCGATGCAACTAACATTGTCCCAGGCAGTGCGAAAATGATAGAGTTTAGGCGATAACATTCCCAAGATTCAGATCATAATCCAGCTCTCCTTGACCTCTTCACCTTCAGCAGTTAAATCTTCGGGATATTGTTGAATCGTCATACAATTTTCAACAACTGACTTACTGGTATCATACTTGAAGCTAAAGAACTGTCTTTGTAAACCTTCAACTGTAAGATTAGACTTTTTACCATACAGAGTTTCTAATTTATTAATCATCTGATATGCCGACGTGCAATTTGCAATTTTCTTAGCTATGTTTCTGCTTACATTTAAACCTATAAAAGTTTGAGCCTCAATATCTTGTTTAACCCACGTTCTAACGTTTTCGTTTGTATCAGGTCCTTCAGGCTTCACTTGTACTCCGGTCGCTACCATAAATAGATTTTTCGATTTTAATGTTAAATTTAACTTAAACCTCCATGAAACGTAGTTTACATTTCCTGACGAGTCCTCAGACAAAGTTTTCATTTGCAACTTAATCGAATCCATATTGATCGAATCACCTAACCTCAAAATTTTTATTCGAAGAAAAAAAAATACGCAATACTGACTTATCAGACTAATGAAACAAATTTCTAGAACGCAATTCTGAATTAACAGACTTTTACAAAAATTCATACAACGCAACTTGACTTATCTGACTATACGTTGACTGACGATGAATTCTCGATGATAAAACTTGCAACGGACCTCTCATTGAATCCATGAAAACCGACAAAGCATTTCTGGGCCCATAACCTGATGATAATTAAATGGATTCAATGGTGTACAATAAATCACGAAGATGCAGTGGAACAAAACTATTGCATTTATTTGCACAAAGATAGATCCGAAAGAATATCCGACGAGATATTCGAAAGGCGCCTGTAACATACATACAAAAATCTTGAACAATAAGACATAGTTGTACATATATTACTGCCTACATATAAGAATTATGGATTTCAATTTAGTACCTTTCAATTAGCCGTAGAAATTTGTTGGTAAGCATTCGTTAACATTTAGTAGTCGAAGTCGGACAAAGAAGTTGACACGTGGCCAGCCTTATGCATCGACCGTGTAGGTGTATGTGGTAGTAGATTCTCTTAGAATCCGGCCAAATGAACTAATCCGCGTGTTGGCGCTCCGATCAGTACGGCGTTAATTTGAATTTCTTTTCGGGAAAAAGGGAATTTTTTGGAACTACTAACTATTTTTACTTTTATTATTACCAAAAAAAATATTTCCGCCTAATATTAGTAAGCAATATCAAGTTTTTAATTAATTTCTTTCTTCTTCACACAAAGCAATTTAAATTAACGCCGTACTGATCGGAGCGCCATCACGCGGATTAGTTCATTTCTCCGGACGCTAAAAAAATCAAAAAAGTGGGGGCGATGCATAGGGCTGCACGTGGCCGATCTAAATTCCTTTTCGGTAAAACCATGGACAAAATTAACATAGTTTTGACTTTCGCGATTACAGAGTGAAGCAAATTCAGCGCACTGACAAGGTTTGTTCACAAGTACTTAAAGGTTGATACACACAAAGACAGAGCTGCTGCACGACTTGACAGATACAGTCTAAAATAATTAAATCTCAACAACAATAGTCCGTGTCTTACTTGTTCGGGTTGAGACTTGGCTTTCTTTCTCTTTTGAAATTGAAAAAATTGTTAATCAGTGGTTTTATTAATTGATTGGTGTTATTTCTCTTATCCGCCTGTCTCTGAAGTTGTTAGTATAACATTACTGGGTTAGCTTAGCAGGGTCAAATAAAATAGATTCAGTCAATAATTAAAATCATTTCTATTTGCTCGTTTTACGAAAACGAGCTGGCGCTCAACAAAATTTAGTATTTCCATTTTAAAATAACTTCAATTCGCAATAACCTTTTAGTCTCTTAAATTCAACTCTAAAAACGGGTTATAATACATAATATCGAAAACATACGAAATAATATCACATACCACTTAACTGATGCAACATTGATAGTATCTGTGCGTACTAGGGTGTCTCAACAATGCATGGCAAAAATTTTTTGATGCTAGAGACTCTCGATCCCCCCAATTTGATTCGAAATCCAAAAACAGAAATGTCCTATTTTTTCTTTTTTTTTTTTAAATTAAAAAAAAAAAATTTAAAACACATTTTTAACACGTGCCTATTTTGATTTGAAGTTTCTTATGTAAATTGCATGGAGAAAAATCACTTTTTGGAATTTTTGGAATAATTATTCAAAGTTTGGGAAAATGTTACGGAAAAGTATAGAGGCTTGTTGAGTACTATGCAACCAACCATTTCATGTATTACATATATTGGTTTGACACCCCTAACACACCCCCACGGTGCCTTACAACGGACCCTTAAAACGAAAAATGACAATTCTTCATAAAATGGACCTTTTGAGCACTTTATTCTCGTTTAAAAAAAAAATAAAAATGATTTCTAAAAGTCTAGCGGAATATTTATCAACATTGGTTAATTAATTTTGAATTATTTAAAAAAATTCCATTTGTTTAAAAAAATTTTTCAAACTTGCAGTTTATTACCGTTACGTGACATAAATTTATTTTCAAATATTTTCCCATTGTTTGAACAACAAATGATTATTCATTTTCAATAACATTTATTTTGTGTAAACAATATTCTTTCTACCAAGTTTTTCTTTCCTGCGATTAATATTAAAACTTCTGATTGTTGAAAACAATTATTTTTTTATATTTCAGAATAATTTCGACAATTAGTTATCTTCTTAACGGGAAAATATAATATTCGTATACGTTTTGAAACGTATTTATAGTTTAACCCTTGCTTACCACACATGGGTCTTCGGAATCCAACGACCTTTTTGTAATTAAATTTAAAGTACCTAAATGCAAAGGGAGTGGGTCTGTTGCAACATTCGTTGATAGTTGAAGAGTTTAACTACCCTTCAGGATGTTTAGCATGACGCTGGGACCATTAGTTTATTTTTAGCAGCTGTTTAAAAATCTACTTCAAAGAAGTGTGGTAAGCAAGGGTTAAACAAAGGGAAAATATTTGAAAATAAATGTATGTCACTTAACAATGATAAACTGCGAGTTCGACGAATTTTTGGAAGAAAAAATTTTTTAACAAATGGAATTTGTTTAAATAATTAAATATTAATTAATCAATATTGATAAATATTCCACTAGATCAAAAGTAATAATTTTTATTGAAAAAAAGATAATTTGGAAAAAAAATTGTTTAAACAAATGAAATTTGTTTAAATAATTGAAAATTAATTAACGAATATTGATAAATATTCCGCTAGCAATTTTAAATAAATATTCCCCATGCAATTTACATGGGAAATTTCAAATCAAAATAGGCACGTGTTAAAATCAAAATTAAAAAAAAGAAAAGGATATTTCTGTTTTCGGATTTCGAATCAAATTGGGGGATGGAGACTCTTTAGAAAAAATGTGTTTTTGAGCCAACTTAGTGCGTACAGCCTAACACCCGTAGAAAAACAATTGCTGAACCCGCTTAGAACGCATTTAAAGCACTGCATAGTATCGGATACAATCCGTTTGATATTCGTCTAAAATCCGCTAGATGTATAATTGTTTACTGTGAAAAAAAAATTTAGTAATGCACGTTTTTTTTTGTCTGATGTGTTAGGGTAATGGTTTAGGTTATTGACATGCATTGGATAGTTTGTTTGTTCAACTCCCCCCGGCGTTGTGTACGAAATTTCATTAATTATATAAGCGTTAAAATTTATAAATATTGATTAGATATCAACACGAGAACCGAATGAGACGTTATTATTCTGCCGTACCTTGTAATCTCGTATGCCTGATGTGACGTAACTCGCTAGGACAAGTATGGCTCTGGTTCAAGATGTGGTTGGGGGATGATAGTGAATTCTTGCAAACTGTCAATGACGCAATAGTCTACAGAGAGAGAGAGAGAGAGAGAGAGGGGGGGGGGGTGGCGCCCGAACAGGGACCGTTTCTTTTTTTTGTTTCCTATAGGACTACATTTCTGGTGATTTCCATTTTTTTGGTA
>JAUESH010000024.1:7458328-7514995 GCA_032275165.1 Synergus magnus
AATCAGTCGGGGAACAGTCGGGAACACTCTACGATTCAGTGCGGGATCAGGTAGATTCAGGCGGGATCAGCTATGCTTACGTAGAATCGATTTTCGAGTGAACGGCCCCTCGACCATATTTTACTATTTCTGTGGTTGGCACAACTATTATAGAGTTTTTTCCGTACAAAAATATTTTACGTAAAGTACAATTATGCCTATTTTTCATAAAAAATTATTCATATTTTCAATTAAAAGAACAGCCCACGATTTTATAGAAAAGAGTAGACAATGGAGACTTTAATGCCCAAAGGTTAATGCACCTCGCGATACTAATCTATTTTCGAATGGATTTTTGTTGTAGATTTTCAATATATTTTCCGTGCATAAAACAATAATTGAAAAACAAAATGATTGGAAAATTGACTTATATTTTGAAAGCCAACTCCTATAGGTTAATATGCACATTCGAATTCTGATTTTACAATGTTTTTATAAAATAAATTTGAAATGGTTCGATGCTTCTAAAAAAATTTTTTGGTATCAGTATATTTTTTATTCTCGCGTGATCATCCCGTTAGAAAAAGCATCGAGAAGAACCGGTTTTGATCGTCATACTGGAACTGTAGGACAAGAAATCTGTATGTTTGCATGATAATTATCACACCTTTTGAACTCTGTTGCGAAATTAGGGCTTCAAGTTGAAAATCTCTCTGGGTGGCTTTAAGTCGAAATTTAAAACTTCGAGCATTAATTGATTTCCTTTCAATAAAATGTTAGTATTTAAAAAAAATTAAAAGTATAGTATATCATTGAAAAAAAAAGGTTTAGCTGTCCCAGCTATAAACGTATCGCTGGATTTCGTAATTCCAAGAAAATATAGCTTTGTTACCTAAATTTCTAGCTGTGTTGCTTAAATATCTAGCTGTTTTAGCTAAATTTGCCATCTATAAATTATGTAGGTAAATTAGCTAGAAATTATCTAGCTAATTCACCTAGATAATTAGATATATTTAGATATTTATAGGCAACATAGCTAGAAATTATGGTAACACAGATATACTTTCTTGGAATTACGAAATCCAACGATACGTCTAGCTGGAACAGCTAAACCATTTTTTTCAATGTAGTAAATTCCATCTCTTAATTTCGAAGATGTCTGAAGGTACACAAAAATTGTTTTTTAAATAACAAAAGGTTAGCGTTGCTTTTCTCTAATTTTAGTCTAATGTTTTAATCCCGACTTTCTTAGTTTTCACATTGAGAAATCATTCTTGCGAAATTCGCCAGACGTACTCATTCACCCTTATTATTGATAATCGATCAAATTTATTTCAAGAGCAAATTATATATTCGCAAAAAATCTATCATGATTATTTGCAAAAAAAACTCATTTGTCAAAAAGATATGAAATTTCTTTTGTCCGGAGAATTTACAAATGATCGACTGATAGTTTCGTCACGAAATCATTCCTGGTCTATGAGGACACAGCTGCCTCTGTAATGCGATGCGAAGGATCTTCGTGTACGAATACGATCTAATCGCATGACACACGAGGTGGAGAAAGGAATCTTAACAGATCCTTCGCTGGATCTTCAAGATCCGTCATAGCAAAAGTTCCAGGCTAAATGATTTACCAACTTGCTATTTTAATCCGCGTGCCTTCAACCACATGACATTTCATTATTCTTAAGAAAGGATTAATGCAATTTGATGTCCTCCACATCAAACTGTACCTATATTCTCAGAATAATGTTTATGAAACTCTTCAGAAGGCTAACTTGTATTTTAAAAATACATAAATAAAACTTTTATTGCTCTAGAATTGCACTTAATTTGTACACTGCAATTGAGAGTGATTATATGGTTGAAAATATGCAAATGTGTGATTTGGGTTCAAGAATTTTGTTGCAATAAATGCGCTTATTGCGTTCATAATAGATGAATGTTTAGGAAAAGTATACTATCAGGAGAGTATAAGCTAGCTTCATGGAAAGAGAAAACTGCTTCCTTAAAATTTGCACAAATTCCTGGGTAATGATTTTGTATTACAAGCTGGAATTTTATGTTAATACTATTCCATTTCTTTGGTTTCAAAATCTGTAGCAATAGAAATTTTGACATCTGAACAGTTTTTTTGGTTTTTCATTTTAATATTTTCATTTAGTATTGGTTCTTACACAGAATTTCCGCATTGGTATTACTGTTATTGATATCATTGGTATTCGTAGCGTTTTAACTTGTAGAAGAGATGTTCTTCAGAAATATTATCACTGACTGGGAAAGATTTCATCTTTGGTGTTGACTCTTCTGTATAATTGTGGATCATTATATTATCAGATTCTTTTTCTAGTTTCGTATGTCACCCATCTAATTAAATAGTCAGAATATGATATCGGGATCATTTCCGTTTTTCGAAGATAATTATATCACAAAAATTAAGCCCAACCACCTTATTCATATCTATTCTTGGCGCTTCTTCTTTTATTTAACCCGACGTTCTCTGGTCCAGCCTGAACCTGCCATGCAGGTATAGCCTAACCGGACATCGACATCTCCACGGTACGCAAGAACTTTAAGTACAACTTTTTTCTCCTCTACCTACCTTGCAATTTAGCAGAGATTTGCGGCGTTTTGGATCCCGGAGAAATTCAATCCTTGCACAGATTTCACAGAAACAAGAATCCAGCACTAAAGATCACCCAAGAAACTGGGTAAAAAAGTGAAAACGTTTCGCGAATTGCACTTCCTATATATAATCTTATGAAACGAAGTTATGAAACTTCCTGAAGTTGATTTGTGTGATTATCCGAAGGATCAGGAGAATTTTATGATTCCATCGCGAGGTACCACCGAAAACGATCTTTTACCGATGTCACCTCTTGGGATTAGGGAAGAGGATCTCTGGACCATACAGATTTATTCTTTGTCTAGGAAACTCGATATTGAAAGAGGATTATTGATGATATTAGGGGATTAGTTATCACTGTTTTTTAAACTTTTCGAAGCCGTACTTCAGATGAAAATCAAGATTCCGAAAGGCAAAACGGAGCACTGAGTACCTTTCGGACGCGATCGGATCGAGGTATGCGGTCGACCTCGCCTAGGAGGTAGTTTCCTTCAGATCCACCAAGATCCACGTAGCGCCACCTTCCATCTGTGTACCGTTACGCGCATATTACAGGTGGCTTTCGTACCTGTAGACAGGTAAGCATACATTCCAAGGTGGGACCGGCCCCTGTATCCGCACACAGAAACCTGTGCGTTTCCCAAATACCCACAAGAAGGTTTACAAGGTAGTGCGGAGACCCCCAAACAGGTCATCTAATCGCCGGCAGGCCATTGTCCCCGGTAGGCCATCTTTACTGGTCATGCAGTTTTCAAGTATTCTTAACCCAAAGACCTTTGAGTTTCGAAGAATGAAGACTAGCTGATTTCGATGAGCTATTTCTATTATATGCAAGAAAAGAGAATCCGGAAGAGGTCATTCGTTGAGAGATTTAGAGTTTAGAGATTGTTGAACTTCCTGGAGACCTAGATAAATCAGGTGTATAAGGTAGAATTAGTAATGGAGATTCAGTCGATATGACATGAATATTTATAAGAGAATAGCTTTGGAAGAAGATTTGTTCAGTTAGTTGATAATTTTTCTCGTTTGGTGTCTCGTTTTTTGTTATGCTTGTTAAGTACACTTTTTAGGTATTCTTCATGTAGGGAAGAGTGTATATTTCGAGAGTTTCGCAGGCTTTATTGTATGGTTCAATCACAAAATTGATTATCTTTGTAGTTCGATGAGGTTAAATAGTACACTAAATATACATTTTTTAATGAATAACCGTAAAACACTTGATATTATTTCTTTTACGAAGATCGTTATTCTTTTTAAAGAAGCATGTTATTAAGAAATGAAGGAAAGTGAAGTTAATCGCATTTAACCGGTCGGATAAGCGGTACATTCTGAGAAAACCGATAGAAATGGTAAAATAGTGTAATAAACCTAATATTATAACTTCAAGTAATGATCCTCCCCGAGTAGAAATTTTGCCATGGCCCAGACCGGGCCCAGACCGGGGAGCCCCAGATCGGGGATGAAACACACGGCCCGACCGGGTCCAGATCTGGCACCCCGAATTCCGATCTGGCCCCGATCGGGCGCGGCGTTTCATCATCGATCGGGGCCCTGATATGGCGATTTCTACCCGGGTCCGTGAGAAAACACAGAATATGTATATGATAATTGTATACAATAATCTTTAGTACCGTAACATAAGGATTCCGTATATTAAAATGAAGCATTGTTCAATGTAATTTCAATTTCATATAATTTCTGCGAAGACAAAAGTCTTACTGGAATATCAATTTCTAGTTCATAATTCTTATGAATTTCTTTTCATTATTAAAAGAATACACAACAACAGTTCTTCTGAATAATTACAAAGCCTAATGTGAGAACTTTGATTGGTTCGAGAGACATTTGTTCTATAATATGTGAACAACTTTTTACATGCTCCACTTAGTGTTAAACTAATTGATATTTAATATATGAATGGAAGAATTACAATTATTACAATTCCAATTTAAATTGGGGCAACCTCTTTTCGTGAAGTTCATATATAAGATATATTAAATTCATAATGTAGTTCATGTATTCTTCTATATTTACATTCTGTCGCGTCCTCAAAACGTGACAAAATGCAATAAAACTAACAAGGATATTATTTGAAAATCGTGCATAAAATTCCAAAAGCTTCCTTCTTGAAATGACCTATTAATTACCATAAAGATGTTTATATACGCCAGAAAGTTTTACGAATGACATACATTTTTTTGCATATGGATTTCTATGAATCTCTATTCTCTATTTCCTAAAATGTTTTAAAAGTGATTTATAGTTTCAACTCTACAATCCGTGAATTTTATCCACGTATAAATGAGAACAGAGGCGAGCCTTGAACACACTTAACTCTCCCTTAATTTGCGATGGGCAAAAAGATTTTAGAACGTACTGTTTTTCTACTTGAATAAGGTCACGGATACGTTGAGTGTGAACACATAATGTTCTTCGTTACCAGTTAAGAATGCGACCATATGCATTATCTGGTATGCGAGCAATAAACTAGATATAAAAGCTAGTAGGTCTCCATTCTCCGTTCAAGCGACATTAGACTCGTGCAAAATTGTTTGTTCGCAAACAGCCTAAGTGCTTATGACTAACTTCGATTCCATAAATGTTATCATATGAAAGTAGTCAAAAAAAGACGTGGGATTTAGATATGGAAAAACTGTTATCCGATTCCTACCTCACCGAAATTTTTTTCCCTGTTAATACCATATCTACATTTATTGAGATATCGAGTTGAAAATTTCTAAAATTGAAGTAAAAGCATTAATGTAAGTTTATCTGGTCCTAAATTTTTAATAAAACCAAAAAAAAATGTTTATAACTTTTTTTTTTAAGTGTAAATATTTAGGACCAGATAAATGTACCTTATAATGCTTTTACTTTAATTTTAGAAATTTTTAACTCGATATCTCACTAAATGTAAAAATTTCATTGCAGAAAAATAAATGTCAGTCAGATACACTGAGAAAACTGTTTGGTTGGCTCAACAAAAAAATTTTGTTGAACCAACAAACCATTTTTGTTACGCTAACAATTTGTTTTTGTTGAATCAACCAAATTTTGGTAAAACCAACAAAATCTAACCAAGAAAACTATTTTGTTGTGGTGACTTTATTTTTTTTCTCAGTGTAGGAATCGGATAACTAATACATGATCTTAAACATTATTTCAGACCCAGAAAATTCAATTGAAATCTGCAATTCATTTTTTATAATTCATAATTCATCTGAAATTTATAATTCATTCGGTTTAGAAACTTATGTACACAGTCTGGGAAATGATCAGGAAAACCCGGGAAATGACCGGGAATCTAATTTAAAAACTTACTTTGCTTCTAATCGCAGTAAAATACCAGTTTTAATTCTGTTAATAATTATCTATACTATATGAGAGAAAGTATTTTTATTTGTTCCATTAAAAAGAAAAATTTTTGCAATTTTTTTCTCTATTGTTTTACAGGATGTTAGAAAGAACGTCTTGAATTAAAATAAATCTTTGCGCTTTGCAACAAATATAAATATATGTTAGTTTTAGCTGCCGGGGAAATTGTGAAAAACTTGACCAGGAAAAACCAGGAAATGACTGAGAATTTAAAATCGTCCACCGAATCGCCATTCTGACATAATAATTCTTTGCGTTCATATGACAATAATATAGGATATACATATAAAATATTTTAAGAGTAAATTAGTGATGATTATTTAGATATTTGTGAAAGAAGTCAATTTTTAACTAAACTTGGAAATTATAATTTGTATAGAAGGATATAGAGAGATTATAGGTTCTTTGTTGTTAATGAAATTCGGTCGATTCAAATTTAAATTAAAAAAAAATCATGTCTCTGGTATCCGATCGCTACCTTATCGGCATTTGTTTCCCTGCAAATTGCATTGACGTAAACTTGGTGAAAGTGAATTTACTCATATGGTAAATAACATATGTTCTTAAGAGAGTGGAGTACAATAGCTAGATTACTACTTTATCTACTGAAGAACGTAACGTTTTCTTTAATCTGCGTTCATATGGTTCATATGAATGTTGTAATATTACCAACTTTAGATGGCACTAAAGTTTCCTTTGTTTATTACATTCAAAGTTACTTTTTTAGTAACTATCATACTTGCTAGATGTCACTACAATTCTTTAAATTATTCTAATCCAAATTGAAAATTTATTTTTGAAAGCCTCCATTCATACATTATGAAATAAGATAGAACCTAGTCTTTTATAAATTTTATATTTTACTCTTGATAATTATAAAATAGTCGAGTCTGTTCATTGAAAAGTATTTTAAAATTAATTTTTATTAAATTTTTTGTTTAATTTTATATTCATCCCGCAATTGATTAGCATTTTTGGAATCGTATGATCGGAAACAAGATGTAACTCTTATCTTATCTACTGGTTTAAAGAACAGTAATCCTTTTCAGAAAAGTTAAAAGCTTATCTGACATCGAAAAAAATAATTGAAACTATTATATTCGAGTAGCTTGCCTTCGTTATTAACTTGTCCTGATAACATACACAGACTTTGTTATCAATGTTCTTGCGTAACCGGGACATAAGTACATATGTATACGTCGCCTGAGAGCAAGATAATCGAAACATCGAATCACACTTTACCGAAGTACAATCTGGTCAGAATTGGTTCAACAAATAGGCGATCAGCCTTTCCGAATACAGGATTCCATTCTCCAGATTGCTCGAGTAGAGTAAATTAGAAACTCATAATTAGAAAATTATTCTAGCTCACTGGGAATTTAATAATTATCTTTTTTTTTTTAAATTTAAAAAACTGATTCCTCCTGATGCATTTTAAAGTAGAAAAACACATCCTTGAATTAAAGGAAAAATATTTCAGACATTTAGAATTATTAATTGGCGAATTTTTGCTAAATTTAATATTTAATTTTACTATCGTTTTACAATATGATATTTGACGTTCTATTATCTGGGTGTCCAGCGACATGGAAAACCTTGAATCCCTAGAATTCTCCTTGACTTGTTTTGGACCCTGAAATCCAGGAAATCTCTTGAATTTTTCATTAGAACCTTGAATTTGAAAATTTTGTATTCTTTGCTTAAGAAACATTTATTTTACTGAAATGCGAACAGTAATTTTAATTTTTG
The DNA here is from genome assembly GCA_032275165.1 of Synergus magnus. NCBI lineage: Eukaryota > Metazoa > Arthropoda > Insecta > Hymenoptera > Cynipidae > Synergus > Synergus magnus. The sequence continues at coordinate 7,466,061 of JAUESH010000024.1, forward strand.
TCCTTTCGTTTTATAAAACATTAAAAATTTTTTACTTTTTTCCCAATTGGACACAGAAATACATTTTATGAATAATACTTATGTTTGAAAAAAAATTCAAGAATTTATTTATGTTTATGTTTTCATTAAAAATGTTATGTCAATTAAAAAAAATGCAATCGTTCATTTTTTTAGTGTAGCAAAACAGTTACCTATTTAATTATTTGATATGCAAAAAAGTCGACCTGCAAAAACTTAATTTCTGGATCTGGAAAACCTGGAAAAGTCAGTGAATTTTTTTCGTGAGAATCGCTGGACACCCTGATTATACATATATATCAATATGTTGTATAATATTCCGCATGCTCTAGATTTTCCAGTATCTTTTTTTTCAAATTATATGTGGAATTTTTACATTGGCTCAAAAAGTGTAACGATTGATATGGATGAGACGTTGGGCGTTTGATATACGCTCGATTTGAAATGGAAAATCGTGTCTCATATTGGATTTGAACGTGAGGCGAAATAAAAATAGCCTTTCGTTGAACAGTTCAATGCTTAGAAGTAGCGTGACATGTGACACTAAATTCATCTCCAGTGTTGATAGAAGTTGAAATTTTTAGTAACGGCTAAACTAAATTGAGTTTTAAATGAAACTTATAGTTTATTACTATTATTGTATAATTAACTAAAATGTCAGCTTTCTTTTTAGACATTTTTCACCTAAAATCTTACTTTAACTTTTGTTTGGATCAAGTGCTAACGAACTTATCACCCACGTCGGGGCGAGCTCCTCTGTAATTGGAGAATTTTTGCAAAATTCATAGTCTTTATTCGTGGGAGTGTATAAAGTGTATAAGGAGCGATAGGTACGAGTAAGACTCGGTGGTCCCGGGCCGCAACTTAAATTGACTCGATAAAAGTTCGCAGAATAAAACGGCCTGGGGTCCGCGAGAGCCCACTATATCAGAAACATCTGCCAAACGTTATTACAACTTTGAATAAAGAACGGCGCCAGGCAACTGAGAGAAGAACTTTTGCGTGGTAACAATGGTAGCCGACTTTTTCCACCCGCTAAGAAAACTTTTTCTCACTTCCCCTTTCCTCTTTTCAGCCCTTCACTGATAGGCTAGATCTATAGCAGATCTTTATTTTTCTGAGTGTCGCGATCTAGAACTTAGGAAACTTTTCAAGAAATTCAGAATCTAAGATGGAATTTTGTTTACTCGAGTTATTTATTTGAAATGCATTATTTATTTTAAATAAGTTGCGGGATTGTTAAGGGATTCTTTCCTCTAAAATGGACACAGATTTCGTCTCGAATTTCTGAGTGTCGCGATTTAGAACTTAGGAAACTTTTCAAGAAATTCAGAATCTGAGATGGAATTTTGTTTACTCGAGTTATTTATTTGAAAAGCATTATTTATTTTAAATCAGTTCGGGATTGTTAAGGGATTCTTTCCTCTAAAATGGACACAGATTTCGTCTCGAATTTCTGAGAAATATCCATTAACATTCTTATTACAGAATTTCATAAATAATTTCCTCGAAATTTCGTTCTTCAATTTCTGTGGCATTTCAGTAGAATTTTGTCTCGATTTTGCTGGAATTAAATTAATGGAATCTTCATGAAGATCCTTCAGAATTATCAGGGTGTCTAGCGGACCGGGAAACCGGGAATTTTATTTGACCGGGGAAAAACCCGGGAATTTCATTTAGAACCAGGAATTTTTTGTACATATTTTATCGAAAAATCGACTTTTTTTCTACTATTAATTTTTTTCTACTTTTTCTACCTTTTTGTCAGATTTCTACTTCTATGTATACGTTGACTTTCAAAAATCACAAAAAGACATCTATAAATTGTTCTGAGGAAAAAAAAAATTTGACCGGGAAGAAACCGGGAATTTCAAATGGCCTGATCACTAGACACCCTGATTACGAACTATAAAGTTTTAAAGAATTCAACTAAACTAATTTTTAATTAAAAACTAAAAATTACCAGATCCTTTAGAATATGAAAATGCTTTGTTAAAAATAAATCATAATGACTAAGCATTAACCACGCAATTTTATTGAGAGAGTCTTTTCCATTGCTTTGCTCTGCAAAGAAAGGAAGTAAAGTAAGGGGGAGAGAGGAGTATATTGGCCTGCGTCGAACGCGGTGATAATGGATTTTACGGCGAGCGAAATAAAGCAAAATCGAAGCTGACCGCAACATTCGCACAATTGCTCAGCGAATGAAACTGGTGGTCCGTGAGAGGGCAAGAGAGGTGGTCCTTTCGATCATGATCGCTGTTGTGTACTTGAAGTGGAAGGATGTTGTGGAAAAAAAGCTCATGATGTTCCAACGAGAGACCGTGAAGAGAAACGGGATCCGATCAAAAGCGGCTTCTTCGAGGAGTCTTTGCCAAAGACCGGTAGTCACAACAAAAGATCGTATACTAGAACCAGCCTGCAGCTGTCCTATCGATATACACCATGCAGCGTTCAATAATCTACCTGCTTTACTTTCGTGATAGTGAAAGGTATCGGTGCGAAGCAAGAAAAAGCTTTCAATTTAGCAAGGGTTAATTGATTTCCTAGTAGTGGTTCTTCTACATTCTTCTACGTTCTATCTTCCATCCTTCCTTTTATTTATTTCGAAAATCAATTAGTTTAATGCAAAGCATCCCGGGTAGAAATTGCCCCAATTGACCCCACTGTTAGTGGGGTTCTATTACACCCAGAAAACAGTTTCTTTGAATCAAAGAAACATTTCTTTGAATCAAAAAAACTTTATTTAATTCAAAGAAATGTTTTCTTTGACCGTATATCAAAGAAATGTTTCTTTGATTTAAAGAAACTGTTTTCTGGGTGTAGGGAAATTATTTTCTTAAATTTCTGGACTGGGACTATTAGGGCCTCAAAGGGTTGCTCTATTTACAATTCGGACATGCTAGATAGTGCGGCGTGGCGAACTAATTAGGTGCTAGATGGATTTTGTAGCTAGAGCCCTAATAAAAATGGGACAAACTTGTTAGAACCCGGCTTGGGCCTCAGTACAATTTCTCTCCGGCATGCTTTCAATACAATATACTTTGGGCCACGAAAAAATTTCTAACTAATAGTGAGAAGTTAGTTTCCAGTTAATTGTACAATGTGCAATCCAATTTTCAATCGAATTTGGAACTGTTACCTATCTCTCTTTATCCTCATCAGTAATTATAATCTCAATCCGAATGATCCATTTAAAAATGATCTACAATTTTGCTTTGCATAAAAATCCACTTTGATGAAGAAGGTAGAGGGACGAAGCAAATAATTCTTTCTGAATTGGGGATGTCAGCGAATAAAATGGACATAACGATGAAATATCAACGAAAAAAGTAAAGCATTGTCTCTCAATGAGACAAATAACGAAATAACCTTTTATAGTAAGCAAACATATTTTCCCAGAGTCGCTAAAGGCTCGAGGACTATGATCGGGAAACCTACAGGTCGTTATCTGAGGGGCTGTTGGAATATGGGAATCTCCGTGTGTATGCAACGGGATGGTACGTGAACCGGGTGCAGATTAATTGTAACTGCATCGCGGCTACCGATTTGCCTAATTAATTCGGTTACTAATGGCTACTGTGGAATCCAGCACGGATCGAACGTGGTTGGCTTATCTATATAGTTACATCCGTCCGGCTGTATGTAGTTATAGATGAACCTAAGTACCGCTCTGGAGCGAAATTGAAGCAAAATTTAATTTCCTTCCGAGTCTCTCATCGAAATTCGATAGCGTGGCTTCGAAAAGGTCGTATGAGGTGGAATCATTCAGAAATTAGGGAAATTAAATTTAAAATTATTTAAATAGAGAATTTGGATTGGGAAATTGTGGAAACAATTTGCTAGGAATGAAAAATTCTTTTTACTCGAATATCAATTTACGGATACAAAACGCAGTCATTCAAGTTCTGTTTTAAGATTTACAAGGAAAGTATCAGTATATAACGTTCTAAACATTAGAGGGAAAATTTTTATTTTGTGGTGTAACTTACATACATTTTCTTAAAGTACAAACGTTACTCCCCATGTTTTTTTATGGACTGCCTTATTCTGCCAAATAATTGTCGCGATTCGCCAGTTACGCGAGGCTCTAAAACCATAATCCAGCGGAGTATAAATGTTGGCTGGGGTCCTGCATCGTGCAGTGTGATTTGTGGGAAACGCTTAGGTCGAAATTGCGCAGGACGAGCCGGATTGGTCCTATATACCCGGGTGATTAGACGTTATTGATGTTTCATTGGTATTGTTTCCCAACTAACTACCGGGTAACACGCTCTGATATACAAGCACTGCACATTACATGGCATTATTTCAGTGATATAAGTTATTGCTGAGCCAACTAACAGCGACAATAATCGTCTCGGACAGTGATTATTAAAATTTAGCTGAATCGGGGAACTGTAGTCCATAGTGAATGTAAATTGTTTCAATTGTTTGTGGAAACTGGAGTTTAAAAACATTAATTTAAATACACAATTAACACTTTTTTTATCAGATAATGCTATTGACAATTTTTTAAAGTTATTATATTTAAGATTTTTTAATAGCAATAAGAAATAATAAGTGAAGGGTCACGAGGAAAAACGATCATTGTCACTTTAAAAAAAAATGAGATAAGAGCTTATTACTTATTACTTATTACTTACAGCTTATTACTGATAGATTAAAATTGTTTTCTATTTGGTATTGTTAAATAAGGAGTATAGGAACAAGAATATATAATTCATTACCTTGTTTTATATTTGTGACTCCTGCGTAAAGGATCGAAACTTTTAAATCGGATAATTTACAAAAAGTGACAATGATCGTTTTTCCCGTGACCCTTCAAGTGTTAATTGCAATAAGCAATTAAAAAGTTTTTAAAAAACTAATGGAAAAACTTGGATGACATGAAAAGTTAGCTTTTAAAGTAGACTGTCCATTAATATTTAAGGTAGTTATAAATTAGGATGTTCCTCCTTTCCAATACTGTATCTGTATCAGATTTATGATTAATTAAAAGCAATTGCTCAGAATGGAAGTCGAGATCAAGTCAGTGCAATCGATAAATAAGGATAGGTGCTCGTGAGGAGTCTGGGGTGCGATAAAGGATACGTGCTTATTTATTTCGCGATGAACCGAAGCGAATAGCATAGACGTGACGCGGAAACGATATCCCGATTTACACGAAATAACAGCGTTTCGTACAGCCCTGGCAAGGATTCTACCCGATTACAGGGCTCAATAAAAAATCTCCTCGCAAAATTGCACCCCTTTGCATAATCTTCAGAGTGAGCTTTCGCGATTGATCGTCGATCGATTCTTTACGGATCGTGCAGCTATTTCCCTGGACGTGGAACGTTGCTGAGGAAATGGTACCATTTTTTTGAATGACTGTACCCTACGTAGAATGTAGGTACGTTTTATATTCCAATGAGCGCCCGCGCCGATGTACATCACCTTGATTTCAAATCAGACCGTCGCTTAGCCGAGCGTGAAACGCATTTATTCGAACGGAGGCGCCTTTAGTCACGCGAATCTGCAGAGCTACGTGGCTTTTGGTCATAACTCTAACTAGATCTGAGCCAAATTTCATTTTAATAGGTATCGAGGATTTAGACGGGAAAAAATTTCCCTCGTAATTTTGAGGATTATTATACTTTGTGCAAGAAATGTCCAGATTTGTATGAATCGGTGATAATATATACTAGATTTTTCCTCCAGTGATGCGGTTGAAATTTTGAATGTTCAAATGGACGAATTTTTGAATTGATTGCATTTGCATTTGCAATTTTCATTTGGCACAATATTTCGGAATAAAATAGAATTGGGAAAAAGTATTTCGTTCATTTGAACGTTTAAAGCTTCTGGCATATCATTCAGTGTTGATTTATTTAGAGGTTTGAATTTTAATAATTGAGTTGAATTTATTGATAGAAACTGTAACCATTTTGTCAGTTACAAATACGATAAATGACAATTTGCTTCTATTTACAAATCGAGAAAGTATCAATAAGCGAAAGAAATGGGACTCTAAAAAGATTTATGGGTCTATTTTTTTTTCTTGAGTTGTAATCATACACTGATTTTAAAGAGATTTTGTTTTATTTACAAATTAAATAGAAATTTTATCTCATGTTTATTAATTTTTTAATCTTTTTGCGAAGTTTTCAGTCTGGCAATTAAAGGAAATAAAATGAGCAGGATGTTTATATTATCAAGAGAAAAAGATATCTAAGCATATAGGGTCTTGTTTAGGAAGGAAGCTTGCCTGAGGTGGTGACATGTTTGAGTATTATATTCCAATATCTGTTTAGTCTGTCGTGAGTTCGAATCCCAACGCGGGAAAGCGATTTTCATGGACCATAATAATTTTAACTACTAATAACCCTTATTTTTATGATATGTATTGATTCGGTGTGTATTTACCAGTTTCTTTTTTTTTTTTTAAGGGCATATGTTACTTATACCATAAGAACAAATTCAGTTTCGCCAAATTCACTTTCCCAATAATGAATATTTTTTGCTAAAACTAGAAAATGTCCCGTGTAGAAATTTTTCTGTGGCCCCGGCCGTGCACAGATCGGGGGATTTCAGACCGAGGATGAAACACACGGTCCGACTGGGCCCAGACCTGAAACCCCGACTTCCGGACGGGGCCCGGTCGGACCGTGTGTTTCATCACCGATCTGGGCCAGGTTTGAAAATTTCTACACGTGTTATCTCTGTCTTCATAAAACGGAGGTAAATCGCCTAGTTTTAACGAAAAATATTTATTATTCCGAATGCGAAGTTAGCGAAACTAAATTTGCTTTTATGGTAATTACCACATGCCGGCCTTAAGAGCAGAATAATTTTTAGTGCAAGTTCAAAATATTAAAATTTAAAGGTATCCGAATTTCGGTTAGCTATAACAAAATGAGTGCTTCAAGCATATATAAAATCTTCTTTGAAGCTTTAATAATCATAATTAAACTTTCTTAAACCGCCAATTATACCCTTCATTATTTCTTCCTCTTGTCGCTCTTAATCGCATATTTATACTCAAGAAATCAAACACGACACCAATAAACATTTCTTCCAATTGCTTCTTTTCATACCCCTCTATTAATCCCGATGATCGTTTCAGTAATGGTGTGTTAATAATCCTTAATAGTCCCTCAGCTCCCATGCTACATCTTCATCTAAATTTACTCCCGTCTTTATTATCCATCGATTTCAGGATGCGCTATAACCAGAAACCAGTTTGGTTTAGTTCTTATATCTCTTTGAATGTCTCAAGAAAGTCGTGTGTGGTGTCGCGCTCGAGGCGTGATTTAAAAATAATTCCGCGCCGGGGATTTTTATTCGCGAAAACGATTTGCGGCGGCGCGGCGGGCAAGACGGCAGAACGCGTCCGAATGGAATTGAGCGCGGGATAATTGTTTCGAACAATCCCGGACCGATCCGGGAGGGTTTCCATGGCGACGCGTCGTGCGCCTGGTAGTTGGGAATCGAGCCGCGGATCGCGAAGAGGGGTTGCCTGAAAATAGGGGCGGTGAAGGAGTGGGGACAAAAAGGGTGGAGCTTAGCGGTCGAAAAGGTCGAGGCTGATATTTATAGCCCCGCCCCTTTCGCAACAATCCCCTTTACTTCCCCCTCTACAAAAATCTCCCCTCTTCACCCTGCTGCTGTCGAGAATCATTTCATTTTTATTATCGCTCTTAAAACAACCGAGCCAGAACGGGGCATCGATCCACATTAGCTGCTAATTTCACGTTATTACCCCGCCGCTCAACTCGATTTTTCAGTTTCGTGCCCGGCCACCCTGCTTCCGTTGATGCGGATCTATTCTCATATTCTCACCCCCTTAATCGGCCAAGATGATCGCTCCTATTCTCAATTTTGACCCCGGTTCCGGTCAATTTTAAATTAGACTCTTCCGCTTTTGCGAGGTTTTATTTTGTGTGTGTGTGTTTTTTTTTAAGGGTGGTCTGGGAAGATGTGAGGAAACTTTTTTAAATTGGTTCTGTTTGATTATATTCTTGTTGGTTTGAGCAATTTAAATTATAATTCAGTGCATGTGTGTTGAAAAGCTATTAAATGGGACTTGAACATTGCTGTATTTGGTTGAAAATATTAGTTGATAGAGATTATAAGATGTAGGCAGTTTCTTTTTTATTTGAAAGAGTATTGATTAATAGATTGAACAAATCAATTTCTATAATGAACACACTTGGCAAATAATATGTAATAAGTAAATTTAAAATCGTTGAGCCCCACTAGTGCATTGACAGTGGAAAAACTGTTATGGGTTAGACACGTTTTCTTTTCCTAACATGACTGACAAACTGAATATTTCCTTCTTAGGCAGTTGAAATCTAATTTACTCTCGTGCGTAAGAAGATTTTAGTTAAGAAATTTCTATTCAATATATTTTTTTATAAAGTTTGCCAATATGAAATATTTGTCTTAGACGCAATGCAATTATAGTAGAAAAACTGTTATTAGTCAGCCGCAAAATCTTTAGGCGTGGAATCTATAAGTAGAAAAATTGTCACGAGTCAGCCATCGTATTTCAAAAGTAAAGTAGTAATTTTCTATATTCAAAACGTTTTTAAAATAAAGTTTACATTAGGCGCCGCACTCGAGCGACTCATAATTCATTTGATAGTAGATAAATTATTATTCAGCCACAGACTATTTCCAAGTAAATTAAAGTTTGTCTGAGTGGAAATATTCTTTTTAATCAATCAACTTCCACTAAAAAAGATCCTATTTTCTTATAAAAACAAAACCAGTTCTAAAAATAGTTTATCACTCAAACGATAATCGAAATTAGACTGTTGATTAATTTTTTTTATGTTTGCTTTCATGTACCAAGCGCATTAAGGACATGTGGTAATTATAATAAGAGCAAATTTAGTTTCGCCAACTTTAAATTCGCAATAATAAATATTTTTCACTAAAACTAGACCATTTACCTCCGTCTGCATGAAACGGAGGTAAATAGCCTAGTTTTAGCAAAAAAAATTATTACTGCGAATGTAAAGTTGGTGAAAATTAATTTGTTTTTGTGGTAATTACCAAATACCCTTAAATAGGTTGATTGTATTATCTGAAAAAATTATCAGTTCTCTCTGAAATAAACCTGATCTTGAATACCTCTTATCTGTTTATGCATGAAAAAAAAATTGAGATATAAAATTAAATAATGGCAGTTAACTTACTTTATTTATTAATTACAACTATTTTCAATATTTCTATTAATTCAAATAATTTCTCTTCTATTTTAAGAATTTTGACAAATATTTTAATTTTTGTATAAACCTATCGGTATTTAAAATTTAATAAAGCAATTAATTTATAATTTTTCTTAATTTTTACAATAAATTACAAATTAATTAAATTTTCATTTATTAATTATTCTACTCTATTGAATGCTCATGTTTTACAAAAACGTCTACAATCTATACATATTATAGGGGTATATGGGTGATTTTCCAGACGTTATTAATTTCCAGACATTATTTATTCCACGACGTAAAACCAAAGTAAATTAATGTAATAATAGGGGAGAGTGGCAAGGTGTTGCACAATATGTCATGCGTACATTTTAAATACACAATTTATTAAAATTAAGTTCTTAGCAACAATTTTCTATTAAAGAATTAAGATTTGAAATACCTATAAATTCTTTCAATAAAAAATTTCGTTTGAATGCCTAATTCGCATTGGAAACATTTTCTACACATTATGTTGAAAATATTTTTATTTGACTTCTCAAAGAAATATAATCTTCACATTCTGCATGGGTTTTGAGCGTCACAAAAAAAGGAGCAAAAGCTTTGATTTTTTTAAATTGCTCAATAAGTGCACGCCTGCTTTTCGCGCAATTATGTGTCAGTTGCTGGCGAAAATAGATTAAATGGGGAATGTAATTAATTTACGGGGACAAAACCGGTAACGAGTTTGGCGCATGCAAGGGCTTTCATATATACATATAGGGAAGCGCTCACGCGATCTGCGAAGTATTATGTGGAGAGGCCGTCAATTCTGCCGTCATGCAGTTTACTTACATCTGCCTGTCGCTCTCTTAGATACGCCTTATTCTTCTTCTTTGCTTCTTATATTCCATTTCTTCACATTTCTTATTCTTCTTCAATGTTGTCACATTCTTGCGCCAATACGAACGCCATTATAATGACGCGTACATACTATAATTATACGTAATAAAAAATCGAGGTTTCGCGCCAATTAAATGTTGCCTTTTGTATACATATATAAATACGTCGACGATTATTGACCCGTATATCTTACAAGAAAAATGTAATCAGTATATAATTACCCGCTTATCCATCCTATCGAGCACGTTACTTCGTTGTTGTGACATTACCACATATATTCCTATGTTCACATGCTCCTTAAGACAAGATGTGCACATTACTTCCGTCTTGAGTTGCATTATAATTGCAGATGTCTACAGACTCACTCTCGTATCTTGGGCTTGTCGGCATTAATTCGGCGATAAAGAGCACTCTGATCAAAATAAACGCGCGGCATGAGTTTCGTAATTTCAGACGATGTTCACTTAATCCCATATCTTTAGAGGGCACCGGTATGTGTATAAGATATATCGGAGGCTCTTTATTATATCTAATTGTATATTGAGTTGAAATAATGGCTTATTTACATTTTCAATTATTCAGAATTGACGCAATTTTAGTTAATGGCTCGTGATCAGCACATAATGGCGTTTATTTTTACCAAAATAATAATTAAGTGGACATAAGTAGAGAGACATAATTTTCCTTGAGGAAAATCACATTAACCCGTTTGTTGGGAGAAATCAGGTGGTTTATAATTATTGATTATATTAATTATATTATATTAATTGATTTAGGCCGAAAATGAAAAGAAAAATATTTTTGATAACTTTAACAAAGCATGGTTCAAAAAATGGTATCAATGGTTCGTATAATAAATAGAAGTAACTATTCATTCAATTCGGATGAAAGAGTGACATTTTAATTGATGTTTGGGTCCAAAGTTGCGAAATCATGTGAGGGAGGAAATAGTGAAGCGTGACGGAAAACATGTCTCGTAACCGGAAACATGATTCTGGACAAAAGGTGGGCTCGTACGCAAACATCGTTTACTCTTTTGGGGATGACAATCTATAACTAGGAACCCCCGTGGGTCGGGGGTGCGAATGGAATAACACCAGTTGTAACGCGTTATTCGTTAGTCTCTCTGCTTTTTTCAGCCAGATCATACGGGACTTCCCTTTCCCTTTTCTAGTTTTCGAAGGGTGAGAGTTGGTTAGTCTGTCGTTACGTTTCTCGTCAGTCAGCGACCTGCTGCTGCCAACAATGTTTCCTGGCCCACTGGGAATCATCTTCCAAGCAAACTACCGCAATGGAAAGATCGATGAGCCCGATAACTCCAATGTTTTTCATCATTTCTTCCTGGGGATTCCCCTTCATGAACTAGCTTTCGTTACCAAATTTCTTCATGAGCGAGTGTTCTTAAATTAACTGTTTTCATTTAAATATTTCTAAATTACTCAGTTCTAATTTAGGCCGTATAAATTCTTATAAGTCGTGCCATAAAATTACATTCATTTCAATTAAATACAAAAATTTTGCTATTTTCAACGTTATAAGAGATAATTTGATTTCTACCCTCGCGCTCCTTTCTTTCAGGCCAAGTTAAATTTCTCTTATTTCTCGCACGTCTGGATCACACGCGCTCACCCTGAGTGAGATGTAACCACCATGGCTCGCACCTAACAAGACGCAAAAATAAATTGAGAGACGCGAGATTAATGAAACGCCCTTAGGCGTCGGCAAGCGAGAAAGGAGCCCAACGGAACGTGGGTAAAAAGGGACTGTTGCGGACAAGACAAGAGAGAAGGATAGATAATAAGAATAAGATAGAGATGGTAAAGAGATATATGGAGGGGATTGGGAGAGACAAAAAGAAAAAAAAAGATGTAAGGAAATAAGGAGAGAAATCACAAGGCGGATCCATGGCGGTTGAGTCTGATCACCACCACCGACGTCAGGGTTCTGGACAGCTGATTGGCCTAATTTACTTAGATTTAATTACTGCCCTGTAATCGTCTATCGTTCTCTTTCTCCCTCATTCTTTTTACATTTCCTTCTACTCGCTTTTATTCGCCGAAACTCGTTTTGCAAAAGAAAAGACACTCGAGGCTAAATATGTTATTTTTTATTCAGACTTTACCTTTATGGGGAAGGAGGGTGAAATTAACTTATAATCTGAATTAACCATCTGAATTATTCATTAAGTAATATTCAGTGATTTATTTATACTGTGAATTTACAAAATTACATATTTCCGGGAACAATCGCTTTTTAGGACGATTGTCTAGATGTCTAATGTCTTGTCGTGGAAGGTCGTCTTGGAGAATCGAAAAGAGAAAAAGGCTCGTTAAAAAATAATCATCAAATTAAATTGAGTCAGCCCCTGAAGCAGTGTAAACAACCCCCCGCGTCGAAGATCGAGAACTTTTCAAGGGGGTTGAGCGCTGCTTAGCGGCAGTGGAGGAATCACATCCCGGATAATAGATGGCACCCCTGGGTACCGCAAATGAACCACGAAATACTGCCAGTGCCCTGGACCTGCAACCTGTCGTTGCGCGGTTCTAGACGGGAGACCAAGCGACCATCTGTCCATTGTTGAGTCTATCAGCCCCTAGCTGACTGTACCATACGCACAACATATCCAGAATCACAAATACAATACTCAATTCGAATACATTGACACATAACTGTTGTCGGCGATACTTACGGTCAGATAAAGTCCATCGCATTTAGAATTAAACGTGTGATGAAATTCAATAGGGATGGAATTAATGATCTGAAAAGATTGCTCTGAGATTCGAAATTATTTGGAAGTCTAAATGCGATAATTAAAATTTCAACGCAGCTGAAGGTCGCCAATAAAATTATTGACAGATAAAATTTATCTATTTTAAGGCATCGAGATAATTTATTACATTTATTCATTTATATTCATCCCTTTAAACAACTTTCGACGTACCAATTAGAAAAAATCTATTTCCTGTGAGGAAAAAGGGGACAAGGAATTTTTCATTTAAAGACAAAGTTCTCACTCCCAGATGTCTACTTTGGAACACAACTCGTCCATCGACCTTAATGTGAAACTTAGTAGTTGCTTCGAAGGTGGGTAAGAGTCAGAGGAAACCCCTTTAACGAGGAAACTTTTCTCGAAGAGAGGTGCTTCTGAATTTTAGAGGGCAGCTTTAAATATTCGCAAGCGCCCACTCTCAATGTACCCACACTAATTTAACGCCAGCTAGTACCCCCTTCTTCCATCCCTTCCGGCAACCACCCCCTAATGGAGTTCGTGGACAATGGAATTGTATCAGTGCGAGAAACGTGGTACCAAATACGCAAAAAAAAATAAGAGAAGGAATTCTCGATCAACGAAATTGGTCCAGGGAGAGAGAGGAACAGAGAGAACTAACGATTTGATTTAAAATTTGAAATTCCATTTGATACTCGGGGGGTTGCTTGGCCGATAGGAGACCGCATGGTCGAAACTAGCGTGAAACGAAGCGGAAGAAATGAGCGAATCGAGTATAATGAAAATTTTGAAATTTTACGCCCGATTATCCTCACCGGCTGTTTCTTCTGACATTTGGCACATTAAAATCATAATGCCTTATCTCGAGGACCCTTGCACCACTGTCTCGAATTCATTATAATCGCTCTCGATGATCTACCGACTCGGCGATGAAAGAGAAATGGTATTTACCATGATTTAGCCTTGTGGGTACAATAGTAATGTCATTCTGATTTATTTCTTGACGCTAGTTAGAAACTATTTGGTTTTATCTTTTTATGTTTAAATATTTTTAAAAAGTATAAATTGAAATGAGTGTCTCTCAAAATGTAGATAGTTGATGTTTAATCAAATTAATCTCTTTAGGTAAAAAAAGGAAATTATAATTCTCATTAAATTGGAATTAGTACAAAATAAACGAAAAGTCGTCCACTAATTGAATTAGTAAGAATTTCTACCAATAATTAATAGAAAAGTACTAATTCTTTGTAAAATTCTACTAATTCTGTTATAGTACTTTCTTTATCTAAATTAATTTTTAAATAACTATTATTAAAATCATTGCTGACTTCTAGTTTCAAATCTACTTAATTGATTTTTAATAGAAAAAATCACTGAAACATCAATGAAAATAATTTAACTAATTTCTCAGTGAAATTTCACTCGTAATTAGTCTAAGTACTAAATAAATTAGTGAGAGTTGTAGTACTACTAGCTGAATTAGTAGAATTTGACTAAGAATGAGTAGTTTTCTATTAATTACCAGTATAGAAATTCTTACTAATTCAACTAGTGGATGACTTTCTGTAATTTTATAATGTAGATTTAGATTTCGAGCAGATGTACGGATATTCTCTGTGAAATTTACTGAACCTATCGGCAAAGTTGGCGTCTTCAAATTATGAACTCGAGGTCCCCATTTAAAATAAGAAATAAGATAAATTTTAATTAATATTCTCTCAATAAGAATTAGTAAGAAGTCCCTAATAAAATAATGCCGCTTCGTGTACTAATTCACTTTAGTATGCATTTTTACTATCAATTAAGTAACTAAAGGGAAGGGTAACTAAATAAATTAGTAAGTCTTATTAAATGAATTAGTAGTTTTTAAGTGTAATTGATAGTAAAAATGATTACTTAAGTGCATTAGTAAACAAATCGGCACTATTTCATTAGTAACTTTTTACTAATTCAGATTGAGAGATATAAAGATTTAAAAAAAAAAATGTTTACCCGAAAATCTACAAGTTTACTTTTCTAATTAGAAAAAAAGTACAAAATATTGAAAAAATTATGTAAATACATTTTCAGGGTGTCTAGCGGACCAGGAATACCGGGAAAAACGCCGGAATTTTATTTGACCCAGGAAAACCAGGAAAACCCCGGGAATTTCATTTAGAACCGGGAATTTTTTGTATTTTATCGAAAAATCGACTTTCTTCTACTTTTTCTACTACTACTTTTTTTTTCTACTTTTTCTACTTTTTTTCTACTTCTTCCACTTTTTTTTCTACACCCTGATATTTTTTTCAAGTTATCATATACATTACATTTTCTTAGTCGATTTTTGAACGATATTTCATGTAAATGTTTTCTTTTCTGTTGCAGTGGTGAGTACAACTTCATCAAGTTATCTCTTATGGTTCTCGTGAGTAGCAATAATTTATCTTAAAAACGCATCTAACTGAAATATTCCAATTATACAATTCATATTTTTTTCTACTCTGTAAATTATCTTCTGGTTATTTTTGCACTCCATCAAAGAGGGAACGTAAAAAGAGGGTGCTTGTAAATAAACCGGATCGATCGATTTCCGCCACTATCGATCGACTGAATGCACCTGGCGCCCGCGCCACAACGTGGCCGTTCGACTCGATAAATCATATCTCGCAGCTCGCGATCACAGCCATAAATTCCGAATCAAAACGTGCCAAACACCGGGCATAAGGGTCAAATTAAAAGTGACGGTTTCACGGTATCGGGCCGCGAAAACCCCAGAATAATTGTGAGTTACGGTGATCAGGTTTATTTATTTATTCGGGCGAGCTGTTATTTATGACGAAAATGCATCAGGACATAACCCACGGAGCGTGGGTTGGATTGTATGCACACGCGTCCCGCACGCTACGTCTCGCTGATATTTACTGCTATATATCGATGACAAGTCGATGCATCATCGGACTTTGCCAAATGGAACTTTTCCCGTCGTGTCCCTCATCATTTGAACTCGCGTTTTTTTACGTTTCGTTACAAATTAATTGAGAAATGACTCGTGTGCAGAAGGCGTCGAGTTTACTAATGAAGTCCAAGAAAATATTAACGGCCAGAGGCTACGCTTTGAAATACAGCTTGTTATTTTATTGAAATGCAGTTTTGTCAGCACTTCATTTTTTATAGATCATTAATATCACATCAACCACTAAAATATGAATAAAGTAATTTCTAATTTATATATTTGATAATATAATTTTGAATCGTCCTTCAAGTTTGGTTTAGGTATAACTTATTGTGCGTGATTGATTTCATTTTTATGGTAGATAATTTAATGAAGTGGATATATAGTGTGTATCTTCTTAGGAGGGATCATCAGTTTGGTAGAATAAACGGTACTAGAATAGGAGTGTAGGAGGAATGAAGTTGCCACAAGGGTCTCATTATTTTGCCGAGCACTGGCCGGAAAATTGTTTACTGGATTGTTTAAACGAAATTTACTAAAGCTTACTGATTTTATATCACGCCAACGCCGCCCCGGGGAGCCACCCCGGATTATGCATTAACGAAGTTAGCGGCCGTGAGAGTCCGCCTGAAAATTAGCTAGGCCAGTAATTGCCTCGAAACAAGGCAACGTTCTGCGCAAAATCTAACTGATTTTTATTTACTGAGTTATAGAAAATAACATTTTATTAGTGTAGAGTATTATAGATTATTATTAATGTAGAGCTCCCGTCACAAGTTTATTTTCTCGAAAAATTTACGGATACAATATTTTTACGTCCAGAATCATTAATTTGAGTTATTTTCAATTGAAAATTAGACAAATTTTTATAATTTTATATAATATATATAATGGAATTCGATTAACATATTGTAACATATTGTTGAAAGAGTATTTAAAACCCGAAGGATTCATTTTCCTTAAAAATGAAAGACGTTAGAAGTTCGTGATCCGGTTTCTTGGTGAGGTGAAAGTTAGGCAGTGATTTATCAATTCCGCGCACTTGGGCTCGTTAAAGTTTAAAAATCGAATGCCGTGTTGGAAGAGAAATAGTCGTCTCGAGGATTCGAACCTGCTGTTCGTTGGATCCGTAGAAATCACATAAATAGGTGTCTATATTTATGAAGTCCCATATGCCATGGTGCGCGATGCCACCGAAAACCGTCGACCCATCTGGTCCAAGTGGCGATCTTAATGTCCCGCCGGATATCGCCTATAATTTGGGGTAATATATTACCTAGTAATTCGTTGCGTATTGGTGTAAGATGCAATTATGAATAATAAGGGCCCCTCTAGCCCTCAGTGTGGGTCACGTCCACCACATGTCCCGCAGAGCCTCGCTGACCGTCTTGTTATTCATTTTCTTCCTCATAAAGTGTGAATGCTTTTAATATAGTCCCACATATGCAAAATTTTTATTATGCGTGATGATATAATGATGCGTGCTTTTATAAACCGCCATGGGGTATTAATAATACTTTGTATGGTGCATGTATTATAAAGACGTTTCTGAAGAAAGTCAAGTCAATTAATGTCAAGTCAATTTTGATTTACATTACAGATTTACATTTTAGACTAAAAGGTCGAGGAAGATTAAAAAATGACACATAACCGAATTTATATTATAATAGTAAAAGAGGTGTGCAGCTGTCCAATCGAATTGTTGTCAGTGCAAATTAGTACCTTTTTGGCCACGTTTAGAACACCGAATTTTTCGAAATTCGATCGGAGATGTTTCAAATGAATTTAATTTCAAAACCAACTGAGTAATTTCGATTTCGAGAAATCTTTCATTCGAAGAGAGCTTAGAAGCTTCAATTTCTTCTAGAATTAAACTCAATTTCGACAAATTCAGTGTTCTAGACGTGGCCAAAAAGGTACCAATTTGCACTGATAATTCGATTGGACGGATGCACATCTCTAAATAGTAACTTAAATGATTATAGAGGAGAGAATAATTTTACGTTTTTCGGTGAGAAAAAAAGGGAATTATAATTCGAGTGAAGGAAATTTCTTGGGTTAACTTTATGGGTCGTAGTTTTAAATACTTAAGTTACAAGTTTGCAATTAAGCGTGAGGGTTAAATATCTACCGCCAAAGGTTTCGCGCTGAGACAGATTAGACTTGTAATAAAGTGCTGGGGGTGCAGTCGCGCTGGAAACGATCCACGAGGGAGCCACTAAGGTACTCGCGTTGGAAACTAGCCTGAAACAGATTTAAACTCGTTTTCTCCAGTTCACGCTAAAGTTTCTTGCCTTTTAATTAGTTACCCAACCTAAGGTCCTTGGATAACCTCTAATAGGATCAACCGGTATTTACTTCTATAACCATAAAAAATTAAGCAGAAAAACTCATAATCATCACATTTAATTTCATCTCACCATATACCCATGATTTATTTTTTCATTTTAATGTAGAAGGTTTTATATTTTCTTCCCTTGAGAGCATAGAGGCAATTTTTTGATATATTGTTTATCTTAAAAAGTGTAGAAAAAATTAGCAGGGTTGATACAATTCTTTAAATTCAAACTTGGTTGGATTTATTGAAATGATAGAAATATATTAGACGAAAATAAAGTTAGATTTCTTTCTCGGTTAATGAAAGTCTGATTCGAGGATGGGAAGGTAAAAAATGAAGAGAAATGCACGTAAGGGATTTCTTCATCTTGTTTTGAGAGGATAGGTAGAGTAAAAGAAAATAGTAGGAAGAAAGTTGCTCGCAAAGGTAATTCGGGAGGAGAAATTACTTAACTCTCGGATGATACATAAATTAAGTTGGAGTCGTAAAAGGGTCGGGTAGAGTCGAGCAACCAGTTAGCGTGAGGGTGCCCCAGGGGGCTGTACAGCCCCGAGACCGTGGCCGCTGCCATGGCCGAAGTGTCCGTGCTGCTCTCAACCCTTTACGATGCTATGCCACTGCCTAATAGAATTACCCTCTGAGCTAAAGTTAGTCAGGTTAGATTGAAATCGCCGTCACATTTTTACTTTTTATAACCTCCTCAATTATATTGTGTTGGAGCACTAAATTTTCTCTCTACAAGTACGTAACACGCTTTAATTTGGATGTGAAATCTATATAGTTAATTGTGACACAGTGGCCCACCTGGAAATTTACACTGTATTGTGCAAAGTGTTTGAACTTTTCAATTTAACTCATTAAAAGTAGATTTATACATGGGCGGCGGACCATTGGTTGTCTGCCTTTTTTACTCACTAAGAGCCGTCAATTGTTTTCCGTATTATCGTGTCTCGCTTATTTTTTACATTTACGTCTCTTAATGAGTAAGAAAGACAAACAACCAATGGTTCACTGCACTCTGGATTTATGCTTTTGTTTTTATGGAGTTAGAGTAGAGCAAACTGATACATTTAACAAAATAGTTTTAGTAGCAGATATATCATTTGCAATTCGTAAAGTTTTCTGACAATGGGGATGAATCGAGTCCATTAAACCTTAAGTCCCGTGCGAAGTGATGTGTCATTGAGATACATGAGGATTTCTATGATAATAATTCCTCGCACACTGACATCACCCTTCGATGGGGTTGCGTTGTGAAACAGGGAGGTGCGTTGTCGTATCTCGCGCGGATTACGAAATATGCCCCTTGATCCGCGAGCTCACGCCCATCTCGGGGTTGTGTCTCTTGGGAATTTGGATTATCACTGGCGATAAGCTAATTTTTTTCAGCTTCAGATATCCGCCTCCAGGCTTTCCAATCTGCAGCTTCTGAGAAACTTATCCAATTTCTAGGTTTCTTATTGGCACTTTTTCAATTTAAAAGGTCGTGTAAATTATAGATCTACTAACTACACTTCATTTGATAAATTAGGTGGCTTTTTTTTATTTCTTTTATCAACAATTTATTACGTTATAAAGAGAATATAGTCTCTCATATAAAAAGGAACTAAACTTTTGTTTTTTGAGCGCAAGAAATACTCGATCGACTCTAGAAACATGGCGCATCCCGCTCGTGCTTATTTATTCCCGTCTAAAATCTCATTCGGCTGAAATATCAGGTTATACCCGACGGAACGTGCATTCTCGGTATGATTTTTCATTAAAGTGTCTCCCGCAACTGAGATATGGCCAGGACATTGAATGTAGCTGCTCCCATGAGTGCAACGAGGATCTCGGTACCACACTTGCCAAGGGTCGGAGAGAGATAGCGGGAGGCTATATTCCGTACAATATTGTGGCTTGATATATTACTAGCGCGGTTTTCCCACGAGTGCGATAAAGACGGTGCTATGTGCGGTTCTGCACCACGAAGAGAAATGGCGGCCGGTTTACGTGTTCTTTCTTACCTGCACTCGTCTGACGTCCCGATGCGTAATTACGATTGAATGTCTCTCGCCGTGACGCTCCTTACAAATAGGAAAGCATCGTGATCACTAAAAGAAGGAAAACACTATTTTTTATTTTCTATGAAATATGGGCTCAGATTTGTTTATTTAAACTTCCTTTGTTCATAAATAGATCAGTATATCTATGTGGCATATAGAATCCATTAATTTAGATGTTCTTTACATGCAATAAGAAACTATATCAGGGAAATATTCACAGTGAATATCCTGAAGGCGAAAGATACGCTTATTTTATCGGAAGTATCATTTTTCTCAGAAAGAGATAATCGATATGCCCAATAAAAAGAGGGTGGCAAAGCGATATCTGGTAAACGTGAGTCGACCTGCCAAAGCGGATATCGAATTCTCTTGAATGAGAGACGACCGGCGACGATTCTCGATGACCCGATCGTCCTGATCAAACACATTAAGGTCTGTCTTCCGGCGGACGTTGAGCTAAGTGGACGCCATTGTGATCCAAAGTACCAGCAGCCATTGCCGCCTCGCGCCTTAGCTATTCACGAGTACTAACGCTAGTTTACAGAGGAAATGGGAAAGTCGAGTGGCTCTTCAGTGTTCCATGCTACCACTTCTAGGCGACCTTTTTTTGATTGACATCTCGAAATAGAGACCAATCTTCCGAATACTGTGTCAATACTGTTAACATAAATTAGATATTCTTCTAAAAATTGACTTCCTCCTCACCTTAAGAGCCAGATGATTCATTTTTTATTTACTATCAATCAAAATTGCACATTGTCAACTTTACAATAACCGATCATCTATAACGTTCTTTTTAAAGTTTTGTCATTCATCGCGGACATTATCAGTTTAAGAGAGTACATCCGACTTTCCTAATTCATTCTACAGAAGTAACTTTTTTGAAATGGACTACGAAGCTAGAATACACTAATTTATAAAAAATCCACCCCTTTCATCGTGTCATCTCGACAAGTAGAAACCTCAAAAATCGAATTTCCCTTCGGGAACGTCGAGGCCGAGCGTAAGGGACTGGAGTCCATTGATTCGCGTATCATCGTAATTTCACGGCGCGTTACCTACGCGAAATAACTCGGGGGACGTCGGCGTCGCATCCACCTTCGGCTTTAAACAAGCCACGAAATTGGTTTACTTTTGAGCTCGAATTCAAGCCATCCCTCTCTCGAAGAGGGGTCAGAGAGACGAAAGGGAGTTTGGTGAAAGAGGGGGGGGGATCATTTCTCCAAAGCGAGAAAATCGTAGGGACCCAAAGAGCGGATGCATACTGGGAAATAAGAGGGTGGTTATGGGGGTAAAAGAGGGGTAGTCGGTTGAATTACGCCACCCAGGAACGACAAGGCAGACAAAAAACATCGAGCCTAATTTCAATCCCCCTCCCCTCCTACCACCCCCTATTTCTCTCCCACGGGCTTCCGACCTGGGAATTAGCCTTTTAAATTGGCTCACCTACACCTACCTCGCTCGGCTATATAGATTTGCTTTTCGTGGACCGTGTTTCATCGAAAACCAAACACTCTACTCTCTATGTGGATAATCGACTACTGACGAGTCACTTTCGTCGTGACCAAGTTGTTACGTATCATGATTGAGTGACTATTCAGAAAAAAAATGGATCGTTATAGTCAGAAAGACACCTGGCACATTTAACTAGTTCAATTATTCATTCAATTATTACATATTTTGCAGGGGTAATAGAATTACTCTTTCCGCGAAATTAAATTTTGAGAGGGTAATTGAATTATGGTTTGGATATTATTTTTTAATAGGAAGTTTATTATGAGAATCAGAATTAAACTTAAAAACGCTGGTGATGATGGGAAGTTTATTAAAAAATTGAGTTATGTAATGTATAGTGTAACTAGTAAAAACTTTATTTCTAAGAGAATAAGGGAATAATATATTAAAGCACTTATTAATTCAAAAGACGTCGAGGGTCAAATGTCACAAGATCGTCGCCGAAATCTTGGGTTTTGATCGCTGACGCACAGAATATATAGTCTGCCTGAAGAAAATGGAGGACCGTTTCATCCTAAATCCCTTAGCCGTAGCCCTTCAGCCCCAACCAATAGAGCTCATAAAACCGAATTCTCGACCCTTGGAGTAAATCCCGAACATATTTTCGCGATGTTAGCGAATTCCCTCGATTTGCCTTGCTTATATATATATATATATATGTGTATATATGTAGTATACAGTATATATCGGCGGCTGACCGCAGCGTGTATTCCCTCAAAGGTCCAGGAAAGGTCCCAAGGGGAGTGTTATCACGGGTCTTTCCAGGATGACGTCTACTTCTGTCCCTGTTACGCGGCCATAAAATCGAGATTGTGATTTAACGTGGGTGGAGGTTGCAGGTACTAAAAGAAAAATATAAAAGCGGATTTTCTATATTCTCTAGAAGACGAGCACTTCAAGCTCTGCACCTCTGGGCGGCACATTGAGTACCTTGTAATATCAATATTAAGAGTTTTAATACTTAAAAAATTACACACATTTGAAAGTTATCAATTATGAATTACGTAAAGCAACAAAATATTAATTAAGATCTTCGATTAAGATAAGTGCTTCGTATCAGTTACATCGAGCTGTAATTGGATACTAAACTACATAGTTGGTTAAATTCGTAGGAAGTTTACATGTAGGTGGTAAACCTGCGCGTATCTATTGTACGATACCCTAAACCCTAAACCGTTCTTGCTGAGGTTCGTTGCGTAGCCCGCGGCCAAAATCCCATGGGTCCCATAACCGACCAACAGCCACCCTCTCTTTCGACCTATGCCTCTCCCGGTTATCGGACCTCACCATATGCATGAATGCATACGAGATTCCTTTTTAACATATCCCTTCTCCACTTTGAATCAACCATAAGTTCTTTACCACCAAAATTTCATCACCATTTTTATTCAGAATCAAAATGAACCATCTGAATTTCTTGAACTCTTTTCTAGAATTAACTAATACGATTGTAGTCCCCTCTTTTGTAAATAACTTCTACCAGTATACTTTTAGATTCAAGATTACAATGGGAGATAAATTCAGTAACATTTTATATAAATATATACTTTGTTCTATAAATTTAAGTTTGGAAAGCATTTAAATTCAAAGTGTCACCCGCGATGAATACAAAATCATAAATGTATTTGAGGTCGCTCGCGAAAATAAAAATAAAAAGTCCCTTTGTATTCGTTCGACGACGCTTGTGACATTCCCACGTGACAATATAAGAGAGACAAGGAGCGAGAATAATGAGAGAAAAGACGATTCTTTCTGATTCCCCGTGCCGTTGGAAAAGACACGGACGCGATATTGCGTACGTATTCCCTCGGGGGTGGCGATGGTTATTTTTATTTATGAGGAAACCACCATGAAAAGGGACACTGAGCCGCAACCCTCGTATCATCCCTTTCCAGAATCCGCTGGGATTTTCACAACCTGTGTTTCCTTCATGAGTTTCTGCTTAATCGGTAATTGCGATTTTCCCCAAAAGCGACAATCCAGTCTCATCATTAATAATATTAACTCAAGTTCCGAATTTTCTAAGTTACAAAATTTTTCCTAAAATTAATTCATCTTGAAATATTTTCAGAATTATTGCTAGTGGTTTACCCCTGGTACGGAATTGAATTATTTTCTCACTGAAACTATATTAATAGAAATAATTTCAATTATGGTTTGAGATTGAAATAATTACGTTTAACGACTCTTTGATGTCTCATCATTTTTAAATAAAATAATCCATTCTCGCTCCTTAATTTATCTCCTTTTTCTTAAAATGGATATTCGTTGTAAAAAAATTATCAGCACCAACCATAACTATGCTTGTCGCTTGTCGGATTATCGATGTCACTCTGACGAAAGAAGTTGAGCTCAACAGTCGTTTCGGTTGCTTTAATCTCTTTGCTCCACAACTTCCCCATCTCCGTCTCGCATCGCGTCTCCACGAGATAATGGACTAATTAATTCCGTCGCTAATTTCCAACGACTATACGACCGTATCACGGCTAATTGGTTTGAGTTATTGTACTACGCTTTCGACCTGTTTTTGTTTCCACCCTGAAACCAATAGGACCTACCTATAGTTTTGAACACCACTTTCTTTTTCATTATTTAAGATCACGATCATCAAAAAATGTAGATATAGTTACTAATAAAGAAGCAGGCAGCTGAAATATATAATATATTTCAGCTAAATATATATATATATATATAATATATATATAGTAGTATATGAATTATTGAATCAAACTTTAATATAACTAAATCTTAAAAATCGATATTTTCTTGACTTGTTTTTATAAAATAAGTAACTCTCTAAAATTGAATCAGTGGAAGTTCACTGATTCTCAGTGACTCTTTTCTCACGATTTTAATCAGTAAACATCCACTGAGAATCAGTGAAAAGTCACTGAAATTTTCAGTAATCGTTACTAAAGTACTGAAAATTTCAGTGACTTTTCACTGATTTCCGTTAGATTTTTCACTGATTAAAATCGTGAGAAAAGAGTCACTGAGAATCAGTGGAATTTGACTGGGAATCAGTGAAATTTCACTGATTTTTCACTGATTCAAGTTTAGAGAGAATATTTGCCTTTCTATGCAGCAGTAAAGTTGTTCAAAAATATGAAAACAATTTTCTTATCTGTGGAAGGTCGATTTCATAATAACAGGGTTCGAGAGTGACTCGAGGCTCAGAATAAACTCGCGTGCAAATAACCAGATCCGTTTTATATGCAGTCTAAAACACAGCAGTATATGAGATACATAGATTACAATATACAAAATTATAATCAAGAAATCGACTTCCATGATCGGTCATTCTCCGACTTCGTATTATTACCTTTGATAAAAATCTTATCGCGAGAAGCGGCTAATTTGAGAGAGAAATCGAGCCCACGTGCAAACATCGCTAACGAAAAGTTTTTTCAAGAATACCTAGCGGCTAACTTAATCAGGAGTGATTGACGTGCACGGTAATGGAATACGAATGGAGCGCTGTAATTCGACGTGGGCCTTAATCGCGCGAAGTATATATTTTTATTATTTTTAAGCAGTGTCTCGTTACCGGCTTCTAGCATAGTAATTGGCCAAGAAAGGCCATTATGGACACGCGAACCTTGCAAAACACGGGAGAACACGGTGGATCTTGTAGTCTTCTCCAATGTACATGTAAAACGATGATAATAATGACAATAACGACGTCGATAAATGCCCTGACCTGCGAGACTGAGTGATATCATGCCACAAGAAAGTCAAACAAAAAAGAAAACAAAAGCCACAAGTCGATAAGGGAAATTTCTCGCCGCTATTGTTGACGCTTCTTATTCGTTTAATTACTTCGCATCTGGCTCGTAATTCAAGTGGTACGATCCATAAAATTGCGTCGCAATTATATCTTCTATACATTGTATTCATTGGCCAGACAGTCTGGTGACATCATTTTGATTACAAAAAATGTGATTGGAATATGAATTGTTTCTTCATCCTCAATTCAATTTCGTACACAGATGAAAGCTTTATTATTTAAAAGTATATCCACTTTTAGAAACGAAAGTACTATTTAACTTTTACCATTTTAATAGCAAATTGAAGTGAAAGTTGCAAGTTTGAGTGGAGAAAATTGGAAGAATTCTCGTGAAATAATATGGAGTATGAAGGAAGTGTTTTGCTTGTGAAAAAATAAAAGTAAAAATACATTCGATATGAAGCAAACAAAATTTTACTTGAAACAAATAAATAAACTTGTAAAGAACTCTATGATCCGCTTTATTGAAGCGCAAATAAATGTGCTGATAGTTTTGCATTTAAAGTGATATTTTTATGATCATTTACTTCGCAAGTGTTTTTTGTTCCCACAATTCTTACTATAAATCGTAAATTCAAATTAGATAAAAAAATTTAGATAATATATTTAAGTATTTGATGTCAAAAGCATCAATTTTTATTGGGAGCGGCTTAAAACAAATTTCTTTCCTGGTCTTAAAAAGTGGCCTCCTCCTTTATAAAGTCTTTGATTCTAGGTGATAAAGTTAAGAGAGAATTAGAGCATCCCTCTTCGTAAATTGAAGGACGTGTATGCGGTGCAAAGAGAATAAATTGGTAGCGCATCTCGTGGTAGGTTACCGATCATTGTGGTAATAGGTTTTTCGTAGTGTGGCGAATCGAAAGTCAAAGAGCTGGTCCGTGATCCGCGTGTAATTCGTCCCCAGCTATAGTACAGGGTGGCTGGTATCGGTCTTACGGGGGTGGCTATATGCGATGGAGCCGCCAGGGGTTGGAACGTCGCCATCTATCGTTCTATTTGTTAGCAAGCTTAGCAAATCACCCCAACGAGCTTACGTGGTACTTGGAACGAGGGTGCTAAGCCTTACTCTGAAACAGTCTCGTGATATCGCTGCTAATTTTCTACCCTCCCTGCATCCCACTTTTGCATCCACTCGCAAAAAACGAGAATAAATTGCTAATAAAAATTAACGATAGATCGTTTGTCGAGAAAATTGAACGAGTAGTGCAAACATTTAGTAAAAGAATAACGCTTTATGCTGAATTCAAACTTACTCAAAACTTTGAGTCTTCAGTTTTTCCTATTTCACCGATAATATAGAAAGAAATAAATTCCTCGACATTTAGAATAATGTTAAACCATTATAGATAAAACCCAATTTATAGATGCACACGAGTAATATTAATATAATTAATAAATCTTCAATTAAAACAAGCGACAGAGATTTCTGCCCTTTTAACGAAAACGATCGAGATCTAGTTACACGCCCCCGTTCAATTTTGACGAGACTCGTGATGCTCATAAAATAATAATTACAAGGCAGAAATTCCAAAAGAGAGAAACAGAATGGAAACACATAACAGCAAGGGAGAGAAACACGAAATACAGCCATAACACGCATCGACTGGCCTGCCTCTAGTAATATACCAATGGTAATACTCATGAATGAACATGTGGTACAGGACTGTTTCATGGGGGTGGTTCCAACCCCTCAATTCGACCAGGACAGGAAAACTTTAGCTCGCGGCAACACGACGTGAATCAGTACCCAAGGTGCCCGTAAATCTGTCCCTTCAGAACTACCATACAGTCAGAATAAGCCCCATGGAAGGCTCATAACACCCGCGGACAAGTGTTATGGTATGGCTTATAAGTGAATGCCACCCTCTAATCGGAAAATACGAGCGCGATTGTCGCGAGGGCTGAAGGCTTTTGGCTTTTGGCTTTTGGCTTTTGCTCTCCTTCTCCAACCACTAACTCCCCTATACCACCCCCCGCCCCCTTTATTCTTTTTTATTATGCCTTCCTCCCTTTCACTTTTATGGCCGAATTTGTAACTTTAAATTGGTCGAGTCACACCCTCGTCATGTCACGAAATTTCGCGGATTTTTTCTTCTTTTATTCATATTGGTTCCTCGCTCTTAACGAGGGATGAGGCAAAATATTGAATAATTAATGATTTTTAAAGGTAGAATACTGAAAAATTTACTTAGGATTTCGATTCAGTTGATCTTTGAAGATGGAAGATAAGAAAATATGTAATCTGTATTTTCGAAATGAAATATTGATGTTAATGTGAAGATTTTTGGGAATTCTGGGAGTGTCATTATCGATTAGCTCGCAACTTCTGCCTCTTTTCTCTTTTGAAACCGCGAACAGCGAACATGGCTGTATTAAGACAGGGGGTGTCCTTTCAATAGTCGAGGATACCTGGTAACTAATGATCCTTTTCTCGACTGGGGTGCCAGGAGGCTCCGGTTCGTCTAACAAGGCGTTGGACGCCCCAGGACGTCGGACTTTCATCTCGACCGACTGAGAATCGACTTTATCTTCATCTCCATGCGCAATTCATTCACGCCGGGTTTCGAGTGAATTACTTACTCGAATTGATATACCTTTGATATATCCTTTCTACATGTCATTCCAATATATAAAACAGCCGACAGAAAAAATTCTACTTTGCAAATTACTCTTCATAATAAAACAATCAAACTGACAAATTCGCGCGTGAAATAAAAAATGTTTGCCAATTAACTCTCATTGCATATCCTTGTAAGAAATTTACCTACAACGTTAAGTCTCCTAAATTTTTTCGTAGGTCCCCAGATTAATTAAGATGTGACAAAAGTACACTTTTTTTTTAGAAACTTGACGACATGGGGACGACAATTCGCAATTATAGGGGCAATTGCGACCTTGGTCTCTTTTCAATGGTGTGACTTTTTTAGCACTAAGAAGCATCGGTAGCGAATTACCGTCGATCAGGATCCGGATCGGTTTTGCGCCCGTAAACCACCGTAGCGTTCGCTATTTATGGCCGCGAAAACGTTTAAATAACACAATAAAATTCTCGCGGAGGAGCTGTATACAAGTACGAACGCATTTTCTTGCAGCCGTTTATTTTAATTTCGCATTCATGCCGGTCGCTCCTTTGTTCTTCCTTGACTTACATAGACGGTAATACTCTTAAGAATATGCTTTCCTTATCTTTTTAAAATTTTTTTTCCAAGTTCAAGGCCGTGGCATATCTTATTTGCAATAAATGAGCACTGCACGGATCTCGTGAGTGCACTTTCTGAATTTTTTTAAAAAATAATGTAAGCGTTTTCTTAAAAGAATAGTTTCAATACGGCTTTGTTTTCGATATTCCGTAGCCTGAAGAAGTGTGCTTTCCAAATAATATCTGCAGAACTACTTTAATTTAATAAACACAGTTTTTGTCTGATGCGTTTGAAGAAACGCCTTTTGCCGTCGGCGTATCGAATTCTCAGTAATTTTATGAAAATGAATTTAAATTGCATTTCATATACTCTATTCGTGCATATTTTTCTTCACACATTTCACGCTTCTTATATTTTGCGATTCCGCTCGCAGCCGGTAGCGCAAACATCACTTAAAATCGAAGTGCAACGCTGCAATCAGCCAATCAAGCTGCTCCCTTGGGCGTTCAATAGCATCACGAGAAGAAAATAATTTAAATCTTGAAAATTATATGGAAGTGAAAATAACTATTTTTAAAATCACGGTTTTGTATATTAACTTGTGAAAATGTCCCAAATTGTTATTTAGAATGAATCAATGCCATTTCTTTGCAGCAAGTTTCTTCAGGATAAAATCAATTTGTAAATATTTCACCAAGTAATTTCACTTAAGAATTTCCTTAACGCATTTAAAGCAATATCCAAAGATGGAAAAGTGAAGATGTTTAGAAACAGAGTAATTTCTTATTTTTCGTGGTAATTTTTTTACTTCTTCCTTCTTTTCTTTTTCACTATTGTCTTCATTTCCTTTCCTCTCGATAGCTCTTCGTCTTGTTTATGACGGCGAGTCGAAATGGTCTTTTCTTTCCTTTTTTAAAATTTTATTTTACTCTGAAGAGGTAAGTACGTACTATATATACGTACTGACGTACGTACGTACGTGCTGGATACAGAGAAATAACAAGGATGTTCGCCGTAATGAAGACCTCAAGGCGCCGCGCCTCGGCGATAATTACAGGGAGCCAACCTTACAACCTTCTAAAGGCTTAAATGTTAAACGTTATACGTCCCGGCATCACTACGGTAGCTTTTATGCCCCGCAACACGATGCTCAGACGCGGCTACGAGTTAAAACCGAGCTTAACGGTCAGGACCGTAGCGCACGACGAAATGATGATCATTGCATGCCTTGTGAAAACTAATGTCTTCATTCCAATTCAACTTTCTGAACGGGCTCTTCTTTCTTTTGGTGAGAAATGAATTTTTTCATTTTTTCAAATTAAAAAAAAAATTAGCTGTGGTTTAAGATCTTTGAACGAAACAAATTAACGAAATCTTCTGTTGAAATTTCATTTGAAGTTCAAAGATTTTCATCTTAAAATTTTAGTCTGGTTTTTAGTTATTGGTAAAGACACTGAATCGACGACCTCTATCCAAGCGTAACCGAACAAAGCGCTGCTTAACTTCGGTGATCGAACGAGAAGCCTTAAACAATGTATCCAAATGTTACATGTATCCAGACGTTATCATGTAACAATATTTCAAATTCAAGGGATCAATATTAAACTTTTAGCTCTTTAAAGAAGCTTATAAATGAATGAATACACAATTCATCTGTCTCTATTAAAATTGAATATGTATTAATTATTTGATTAACAAATATCCCCTGATTGATTTTATGGTTTAGATTCAAAGACAGTGGTTCGAATTATTTCGAGTTGAATGCTTTGTTCAGTCTTGAAGGATTCGTAATATCGTGAATTAATTCGAAAAGGAAATTACTTCTCAATTGATGTAGGATTAAATTTCATGATGGAGTGTGCGATATATGTAATGTAGAGCGATGTGCTTATAGTGAACGGGTTCTATAAGCTATAACGGGAGGAATTCGTACGGGGCGCCATATTTCAGTTACATCGTGCGGGGGTGGCGTTCGATGCTTCTGCTCGGTGTTCGTTGCCATGGCAATTAATTACCTTCGTCCCTTCCCAACTGTGGATACGCTTCTAACGGGTGTGTCGCGGAGATCCTGTGCCCTCGATTCTCCTCTCGTGTATCTCGAATGAGCGTCGGGATTCATCTTCATTATTCCACGAATTCACGAACTTTCAGTGACGATGCCCTCCTATATTATGTCTAAACACGAAATTACAAACACGAGCTCCATAAAATTTAAATCATAAACTTGTAGAAATACTCATTCTAAGTTTCTATATAGTAATTCTTCGAAGATACATTTCAATGCTGAAAGTACACCCCGTAGCTCTGAGGAAGGTCTAAAGAGTAGCAAATACAATCATGAATTTCCCCCAGCAGCCGCTGGAGATAATAGTGTAACTGATACTAGTGGCTAACTAGAGTCTTCTTCCCTCCTTGCACCCACCTTCAATTTTCAACTCTCCTCCTTCGTCTCCGACAATTTTCGGTTGCCCGAAACCCATTAGAGAAGAAAAATAGTGCCTTCAGAGTTTATATCCCAAATTGAAGAATTTTATAACCTCATTCCATTTTGTTTTTTTTTTTCTTTTCCTCTGGCAATTTTCAGTTGTACAGAGGGAAGTTTCATTAAATATTGATGAAAGTTGGACATGGACGTCTCAGAAAAAACATTTGTTTTGTAAATAGCTTATTAATATTATTGTTACAAGTTATATTATTATATTCAGTAATAATTTTGATTAGAACAAAAAACGTAGTTGGTAGTAAGGAGAATAAAGTTTATCTAATAGAGAACAATAATATCCATTCTAGAGGGTGTGAGGATAAAAAAAGAACGTTCCAAGGGAAGTTAGAAGTCGGGAGTGACGTATTTGTCTCTCGCAAGAGCATCCTGTTTGGCGGAACGGGCGCAGAAACGGGCGTAGGAAAGCTGCTTTGTGGTTTCTTGCGAAATTTATGATGATTAAACGTTGGTCTCCGACCAGGAGGTGTACGATGACTTCATTGGCCTACCCGCATCCATTGCTGTGTTGAGGACAAATTAGATTACGATTTTATGTCCCCTAGAGGTTGCGGCCGCAAACGATTTCTCTGCAATGACTTCCGCGAAAATAAATTCAATTTCCGTCGGCAGGTTTTCGGATCCGTGTCACTCATCAGAGAAAACTCTATTTGGTTCCTGTCGCCACATTACTTAAATCAAGTCCCCTCGATCCCTTTGCTTCGGGCGACAATAATGACTTACAAGCAAAGAGAGGAAAATATTTCATAAGTTTGATGAGGATAGCGAATAAGAATGAAATACTTTGGATCTTAGAAGTTTGATAAACTCTTAATCGCTAGTTTACGGTTTTTAATCCATCTGGAAGGTGTATAAAAAGCTATTGACTATTGACCTTCGGAATTTCACTTACATTGACCGCCTGGTTATCGAATCCTGGATGAAAGAAAGGGCCTTCTACGAAATTCGATGAAATAAAAATCCTTTTTTACACCTCCACCGAATTTGATTTATATTCGACCTCACGATCTTCTTCGTATTCTTCGAACGAGTCCTGAGGATCTCGTTCAATGGCTCGTTTCTGGTTCTCTAACACGCCATGACCGCTCGAGAATTTTCTATTACTCACAAATTGATTTGGATTTCTCTCTTTCGTTCTTGCACGGCTTTATAGACTTCGAACAAAAAATTCGTCTTGGGATCTGATTAATGGGTAATATAACCTACACAGGAAGTATATGAGTCGACGGTATATTTAAAAATAAACAGTGAGTAAAGACGAAATCTATCCCTGCTCTTAGAAATAATTATTATGGATTTAGATTGAGTCTTCACTTGCTTCAATATTATAAGTTTGACCCATTCCTTTGAGCAAACAACTTCATTTTACATGCTTCAAATACGAGGGGAGGTTTCACGTATAATATTGATAAAATAAATAATAATCAATGGGACGTAAAAGCTTAAAAAAATATTTTGTTATAGTTTCTCCTTTACCCCTTTATTTATTTAATTACATATCAAATCTACTATTTTAATTTTGAATGTTAATTGATTCTTAAGTTTGTGAAACCTCTCCCCACAGTTCGAACATGGGAAAAAATTCTTTAAAATGTTTAGATAATTTTATTTCGCGTTTAAAATGAAGTAAATGTAGAAGAGACTGATCTCATTTTCAGATACGTCTCTCGCTTGAGTAGACTCGTTCACTCGTTTCACTGTCGGGAATTTTTTTTGGAGAGATAAACAAAAAAAAATGTAAAGAAAAATAAGAGAACGAAAATAGTACAAACGCACGTACGAGTACTCAAGTAATGTCCACTAACATGGACGTTAATGAGTCGCGAGATTGACTTGTTACTCTATACTTGGAAATTGTTGAGCCCCAAGAGTAAAACTCACTTCCGAAGGAATGCACGCGAGTCTGTAATTAAGTATGTGTTAACGCACACGCATTTACGTCACATCTTGAACAACAAGTAAGAAAGATAAGCAGCAAGTAATGGTGAAAGAGCTTACATACATAGAATATACGACTTGTCGGCTTTATAGGAAGCGACGAATTCAATTCGATTCGCGTCGCGATTCCAAGTACTATGAGTTATGGGTTAAGTACTATTAGTTTTTAACCGTTTCGAGGATACGTAGAACACAAATCATAATGAAGCCAGAAAACTTGTTAATTTACAGGGCTAAGGGTTGACTAGCGTTGATTTTATCAGTTTTGCTGAGATAGGATTGCGAGAATATTTCAGAATATAATTGATGAGATTTCGTACTATGCAAAAAAACATTCGATCCATCTAAGATACTCTCAAAAATTAATCTGATAACCTAATAAATCAATTTTAAATAATATTTATTATAAAAAATGTTTTACAAATTAGTTACAAGATTAGGGCTATACGATTAAACTCTAACATATTTTCCCGAAATAAATAACCAAAACAGTTTTCATTCCTGATTCTCGGGTTCCTAATTGTTTCCGTAACTAATTTGTTATGCGCTTCTCCTCAGAATTAGGTATAATGGCTCTTTAACACAAGGTTTGTACAAGGCTCGTTCTAAAACTATTATACGTGTGTTTAGAAGTTAGATCATTACACCTAATGGGCCATAAGCAGGTTTTCCTTTTTCTGATCATCATATAGCAGTCTCTGATCATTTTGAAGGCTAACTATATGGGAATTAGTGACATATACATATGTTATAATATAATATAATAGAGAGAGAAGTAACTCTGTTGAAACCCCTAGAGCGAATACGTCACTGATTGTTTCAGTATCCATTTATCTTTGGCGCGAAGGATCGAGAGAATGAAGATTTCCAGAAGTGACGACGCCACTGGCATGTCTGTCGGCGGGCTGACAGCCAAATAAAGGACAAATAAATTAAGTTAATATGCTCCTCACTGGAGAAACCGACGAGCACAATCTCCCTCCCAGGCCTACATATTAACACGCTCGATGGACCTCCTTCTTTTTTTAAGTTCCCTCCCCTTCCGCGTTCTCCTTCTTTGAAAGGGGGCCCTATTGTGCGTTGGAATTTGTAATTTAGATTGATATGTTGCGCTGGCCCAATGGGCCAACGGGCGCTCTTTTTCTGCGCCCAACATCACGATAGCGCGTGACCATTCGTTATAACTCGTCTCGGATTTCAAGAATTTATTTATCGACGTGAAAAAAGTCGCGAGTACATTGAAGGAGATTTATGTACGTTCTGGCACTTGGAGATGCGCTGAACGCAAAACGTTATGTTTCTATGGGCGTGGTGACTCCTCAAATCGATAGAGATCGCGAAGCGTCTTCACTGGGCTCTATTGGATAAATCAAGAGTGACCGCTTTCGGCGAAAGATGTAAATCATTCGAAATATTAGCGATGGAACACTGACAACATTTTTCCAGTATTTTTTTCTGTTGTGTTGAAAAAACTATCGTGTAGGCCACGGAGGGACTTTTTTTTTACTTTTACGCATTTTCAATTCTGAAATATTATTCTTATTTTTTATTTTTTCTATTCATTTATAATAAAGAATCTAGATATATTTTGGATAAAGTTCTTACTCGTTGATCAAGCTGGTTGTCTCAATATTTGCTATATCGAATGTCGGACCGACTTCTTCAAGTCGACACGTGACCACGTCAACGTTGTGACAGCGTTTAGTGGCGATTCTTTCTCGAGGCTCGATTCGGTAGCCGAAAGTATTTAAAGGGATGATTGATGCCCGGCACGCGACCGACACGCCTCCTATACCCGTGTTAAGGCAAACTTAACTTTGCCGAAAGATTGCTATTAGAACAATTCATCCCTCATGTTCAATGTTCATCTCTCTCGCTATATTCATCGGTTAAACTCGCGTTCTATAGCGATTTCAAACAATTCATATATCACGCGACCGACGTACTGAAATAATAGGGAAATGAATTTTCGCGAGAGGTTTATAATTACATGTCATCCCTGCATTATAAGTTTTAAGTACATTTCAAAAATAATATATAATATAAGCCTTATAAGAAAACAAGATTTACACATTGGAAAATATGATATATCGAATATAAATTTAAAAGAGTCAATTGGTTTCTATTGTGAGGATAATGTTTGTATTGTTCAGTTTGTGACTTTTTCATGATTAATTTGATTCATGAGGTTCGAAATCATGAAGTTCGAAGGAATCGAATGAAGGTATCGAACATCTGAACATGGAAAAATGTATCATCTATCATCCTGATTGAAAGACATTGAATGAGATTTATGAAAAAAGAGCACGACCAAAAGGGGCGATCGAAAAAGGGGAACTTACGTCGTTCTTCAATGTCCGAAGACCAGTGCGAGTTCAGAATAGATTCGTCCGATAAACGTTTCGGATAAACGTAAAAAATATAACAAATACGCGAGTAGGTCATTTCTTCTAGTACATCTGACAATAAAAAAAAACATAAAGTATAAGATGACGAAATACTACAAATTCATATTAGGAATCCTATTTTTCAATCATAAATTAGGAAAAAAGAATTTCGGTAAAAGTTGTTGAGGTTTTTCCGAATATTATTTTCTAAAATCTTACCTATTTGTGAAACTAGCTAAGGATTGTGGTTGGCTTCTGTGATTTCGGTGAATATAAACTGCTACCACTACAACCATCAAGAAGAACATCATGAAGGGGCTGATTTCAACCCCCACAGAGAGCGCTAACTCGAGCCAGCAGGCAGACCCTCCAACAAGAATTATATTTGGATTACAAGCATTATCGCCCCGGAATAAACTTGACTTTTATGGTTCTCGAATTGCGGGCTCTTTCGTTCATCCCCTTTCAACCTGATCTTGTTCTTGATTTCTTTCGATATTTTTTCCTTCCGCATCATCTTTCTTTCTCCCATTACTAAGGACATCCAAAAGATTAGAGTCAAGAGAAAAAAAACAAGATCCTATAAAATTCCCTTACAGATTTTGAATAAAGAATTATCGCTATCATATTATTTTTAATATATCAATTTAAACTCTCCGATGGGTAGAGTTTCCAATCTATTTTTGAAACTTTACATAACTGTCACAGGATGTACCTCCTGAAATTTTGAAATCCATCCGCTGTCGCAACTCTGAATAATGCTGTAAAACCAAAAACATTGATAATAAAATATGAAACAATTAAATGAATAAATCAGCAGATAGTGAACATTTGTCGCGAATATAATCCCTGGGCGGGTTGTATCATGTTAATTACGGGTTGGAGAAATCTCAGCGGCGTCCCTGAATCCTATCAGCGTTGGGTAGTGTGATAGCGCTCGTAAATATCATTAGTGCGAGCTAAACTAAAAGGGAATTTAATTCAGGTGATTTCGGGCTCTGGTGGAGGGTGCTCCACACGGGGTGGTTAGTCCCGGATACCAGGGAAAAAGGGGGTTGAGGGTGGTTCAGTGGCAGTGATTTAAAATGACAAGCAACCAGCGCTACGGGCCGGTTCGGTCTGTCCCGAGGGTGCAGTGCCTCACAGTCGCTTTCCTGGTTGTTCCTGCCTCCGAAACGCTGTTGGTTTCATGCACAGTGCGATTAAAAAACTTTCGCCCCCGGCACTGCAGAGATCCTCGCAAATTTATTAGCTTCGAGTCCAGTCGGAAACTCTGATCAGTCCCATCTCTATATACTCAATCGATAAACAAAATCCGATCATAATATATTTTTTCCTGAAATTTATATGCCAGTTTTGAACCCAATAGCATTCGACTACTTTTTGATTTATACGTTACGTAAGAGTATAGGGCCATTGAACCGGGAAACCGATAAATGACAAGGAACTTTTCAAGTTTTTAGTTTGCTTTTTTCACTGTTCTAAGAGAATAAAGTGAAGATAATTTGTTTACGCCTCAATGAGGAAACAATGTGTCAAGAGAGTTGAAGAAGAATGACAGGCATCGTTAATGAGGGCGTTTGTCCTGTTTCTTTATTTTAATTCCATTTTCCTCGTTTTATTCTCATTTTCACTCGGGATAAATACAACATTCGTTCGCGGTCCATTCGTCCTTGTAATTAGCGCTCGTGCATCGCGTCCGCGCTACGTAAATACAACACACGAGGGACCTATCTACCCCGGGTAATTTATTCGGCATGCTACTTCGCCTTATTATTGTATTAAGTGTACCTGCACCACCGGCTGTGGTGGCGAGTTAATTACGAGAGCTGTTAAGTCGAAGAAGTCGTTACGCGACTGTTACCAACCATGTACGTACACACAACTGTCTTTCCCACTACCATCACTATTTTCTATTCTACCTGCTCCATCTGTCTTCCGATTTCCGCCTTGATCGGCAAACTAAAAATTAAATCTCACAACTATTAAGGCATTTATAAACAATATTTCAAATTTAAGGGTTCAAAATCAAACTTACAGCTTAAATTCTCATTGAAACATGTTTAGACTTCAAAATTTGGAAATTCAAAGTATGGTTGTAATAATATAATTAATATGTACATTTTTAATATTTAAAATCGTTAATTATATTCTCTATTGAATAAATTACTAAAGTCGGAAGGTCGGAAGGAACTCATTATTAGGAATATATGTTTATTCTACCTTCAAGAGATTTGATGCACACTATTTATTTTTCAAGTGTTTATTGGAAAGCCAGCAGCATTTAGTTTAGAGGTGTCGCTCGATTTCTCTGAGTTCTAGTTTGCGGTTCTCAATATCAAGGGGAGAAGTTACGACCCTCTGACATCGGAAAATACACTGCACCCCCGAGAATTTCGAGGTTTCGCCACGTTAGGGATTCTCCAAAGTGGAAACTCGACTCCCGTAGCAGGAAATATCCGAGAAGAGACTATAATCACAAGACCTCTCGACCTCCGCTTTGCTTGCGCGATAAATTCTACAATTTCTGATCGTTTTCTCGTCTGAGTGATATTGCCACTCCCACGTATTACTTAAACGACGAAATTGATTAGATTTCTGCCATGAGACGAATTTTCTAGTGAAAACACAATATTTTTCATGCCATTTTTCCTCTGACTACAAACTCAACTTGTAATTCATAATAGTCTTATTTTTAACTTTTCTTTCGAAAAAAACCGTAGGTATTTTCCTAAAACAGCAAATATCTAAAATAGCAGTTTTACTAAATATTGAAGTGAGTATTCCGTGCGTTTTTTTCTTCTGTAAATAACCATCATTCATTACTCTGCTGATTATCTCTGAACATTCATTTAAACTAATCTCCTTCATTAGAAAAAAAAAAAAACTATTTTTCGCATCTTCTCTTTTTAATTTAGTTCATCTCTTATCACAGTTATCACACTCCGATTGAATATAAATCTTCCACAGAGAAGTGAAACAGCAAAATAACATAACGAGAAATCTAGACTTAAGCAATAGACTCAAGATTC
Organism: Synergus magnus; assembly: GCA_032275165.1. NCBI lineage: Eukaryota > Metazoa > Arthropoda > Insecta > Hymenoptera > Cynipidae > Synergus > Synergus magnus. The sequence goes on from JAUESH010000024.1 coordinate 7,504,506, forward strand.
TAAATATCTCGCAGCTTTTTTTTCGCTAGAAAATCAATGAAAACAGTATAATTCCTCTCCCACGCTCAATAGACTATTAATGAAGGCGCTTCGAGGTCGACCTCACTTCCTCTGATAGCGGCGTCTTAAAGTCTGCTAATTGTAAGTTTAACCCAGCTGCCCGTTTATACTTTCCACATATATTTCTATCTTTATTCATCGTAATTAAGTTTCTTTATCACTGTCTTCGTTTTCCTCGCACATCATAGGATATTAATTATGCGGGCCGATAATGAGCACGCAACGTAACGAGTTCGTTTAATTGGTTATAAGATACGAAAGCGCGGGGGCGGTAGAATTTTTTCTCGCACGAGAGAAGGATTGCAAAACACAATCATAGAAAAGACCGGAAGTTGATTTCATCATCGGTCAGCGCCTTGGTTCATTGCTGGCAAATTCTTGACGTGAAGCCAAAGCCAATTCGAGGGAGATCAAGTGTTGGTTTTGGATTATCGAATCTTTTCTGTATATTTTTTGCAGGGGTAACATCTACTTTTTCTAAGAACACCCCAAAGACCTGTAAACGTTCGTTATTCTAGAACGAAGACTGAATCGAAAATGAGGACTGAGGTGTGTTACAACGGAATAGGACAACGACTACCTATTTCGACCTTTCGATAAAAAGAAAACAACACAGCTTACTATTGTTCTGTGGAATAGGAAAAAGAAAGCTGACTTGATGAAATATCTTGAAATGATGATTAGAAACATTATTGTGCAATTTTATTTACTAATTTATTAATGTTGAATTTTCTTTTGTTACAGATGAATGTATCTGAAATCCCGCATCGAATGGTGAGTCATTTTAATTATTTTATTCTCGATCATCAAGCATGATCTGTTTTTACGAGAACAGTAAGGAATCTGAAAAAGATTCACACGACTTCATAATATTGTCATAATCATGACGAACGGGCTTTAATATAATCCATTAATCGAGTATTACGTTGAAATATGTTTTCCCTTGGAAGATAAGAGGAGTATATCGTATAGATCAAGGTATCCGATGTACTTGGTGATCTCTTGAAAAGAGCAACAAATCCAGTGGCTTTATCAGCCATTGTCGGTGTAATCCTATAGGTGCTTAGCGTAAAATCCCATAATCGATAGTTTGCTTAACCCGACGTCACGTGGCGCCACGTGCGAATCTCCATTAGCGTACGGGGTGAGCAATGTGAGCATGCCTAACCGAAAATATACACTAGTATTGGCAAAGCCCTTGCTCCACCATAAGACCGTATCTCTATGTTAATATGGGAATGCAAACCCACCAGAAACTGATGGGGGAATTCGACATGCCCCGTATGTCGCATCTGGGGTGATTTTTCCTCTTCTGATTTTCACCTAGGGTGCTCACCTACCCCCTCGATATTATGCAAACAGGGAACTATACACCACAAATTGATCCAAATAAAAAAGGAAAAATATGTACATTGAGGGTGAGAAGTGTTTTCTATATTATTGATAATTTATTTCTTCATTTACTAGTTTCTTTATTATCTATTGTTTTACTCTATTTGAAATTTCTCATTACCAATAGTTTTATTCATAAGGGAAATATCTTTGATTTAGTATATAACATAAACTTCAATGTACAATTATTTTTCGTGTATAATTAAAAATAATTCTTCGCCTTCGTATTCTTCATCTTACAGGTAATTTACAGTTTTTAAACAAATTTGACAGATCAATAAATGGTCCTATTGAAGCTGGGAAATAGTTTTTTATTGTTGGGTATTTTTTCTGTAGTTTTGATACTGTGAGTCATACTTGAATTGTTTATTAATCTGGGAAAATTGTCAGAATTAAAGTAGCCCCTCTAAAGGGCAGATTAAACGTATTCCTAATAATCCGTGGCTAATTGTAGGGCCCGAGAAACAATTTTCACGGTGATTAGAATTAGAGCGACTATGGATGTTCTTAGTAGCAGAAAGACTCGTTCCCATGACGCGGGAAACGAGCCGTACGTAATTGGGTGTGCTGACGATTCGACGTGGCTGCTCGAGATCACTAAATGATTTGGGAACCACCTACATTCTGTTCTATAATTTCCCACTGAATCACTTCCCTTTCAATAAATAACCAATAGAAAAAAAATTACTCAAAATAATCACATTTTTTACCACGAGGCAAAGATTTCACGAAAAGTCATACATATTTTCTTTTCCTTTGCTGCTGTGTAAACAATAATTTTCATATTCTAAATGGAACGATATATAAGTATTATAAATGTTCATATATGTTAAAAATAGTCAGAAGAACTAGAGAGAACTTTTGATCTTAATTTTTATCAAAGTTTAAAAAGTGATGTGGCACATCACCTTAAAAACAAAATTCTTTAACTCAGTGTTGAATTAATTAAGATTAAAATTATTGCCTGACATGACAATTGCAGCTTCTGATTAAAAATTAAACTTCAACGAAGATTTTGTTTTCTTGGTCTATCGCAAAGTCTTTATGAATTAGTAAAAAAATGTTATCGTTTTATGAGGCGTTTCTAAAATTAGATGCACGTTGGATAATTTGACATTTGATAATTTGACTGCGGTTTGATAAGTGGGAAATTGCGTCATTTATGAGATTGACATAAGGAAAGATGGAAGGGAGAAGAGATTTAGGAGTAGCGATGAAGAATAAGAAGGCGAAGAATAGTGGTGGAAGAAGGGACTGCCGAAGAGATAAGGCCTTTGAATATAGCCGCAAGGTCAGCTGGGAACTGACCCCAGCATCCTGCCTGGCTGAATTCGAGTTTAATGAATAACTATTGAATCCCGCCTATCGCTCCCAATAAGAACAAAAGCGATTTGCCCGATGCTTACGACCGGGAAAGGAAATCGCGTGTCTCGCGATTGTCTATTTATAAGGACCGTTGGCTATTTAAAATAAGTGACGTTCAATGTGAATCTATCTGACGAGTAAGTAACTACGAGAGAACTGTCGTCTGCGGGAGTGGATTAAAATTAAGATAAGTAATCAAATACTTTGCATTATTTCTTCTTGCAAATATTGTTTTTCATGAAGGAAGAGAAATACTTTTTATAAAATGTTACTTTTAATTCAATCGATGCGTATTTGAAACTGACTGAGGAAACTTCTGATTAATTAAATAAATTATGAAAAGTTATAGATTACAAAACTCCTCATTTTTCATTTCTCTTGTGATTTTTTAAAATTTCATTATTTCTATTTTATAAATGTCAAGGATGAGAATGAGAGACCCCATTTGAGAAAATTAATCGAATTATGATTGACTCTTTCATTGACTGACAATTCATTTAATTAATCATAGCTTTCCTTCAGTACGATATTTATTTTGTAGTAGAATTAAAATTTGCAAGTTCTATAAATTTGAACCAGCTGTACTTTCTTGCTAGACGAACAGGTGCTCGTTCTTGAGTTAAAAAATGAAGCTCGCATATCGAAAACGAAAACAAGGAGGAGAATGAGAGTGACGGGAGGGTGTGGGTTTTTTGATCGGTGGGAAAAAATAATGAGAGGGTTTACTCGAGCGTGCCGTCCAGATAATCTTAAGAACGGTACAAGAATAGTGCCATCGAAGTACGTATAGGCTGGGGCTAAGTATACATTTTATTCGTAACGTGTTCGCCATTACCCTACAACACTCGGGCTAAGTAACGGCTCGGCGAGAGTCGATCGCGCTCGTAATGCGATGTGTGTGCAACATAAGTGGCCATCAGCCAACATAAACAATCGCCGTGGTAAATATATGGTGCGGAGGCGACGTTCTCCTCTCATCTATATAGTCTACCTGTCCGTGGAATCCTATGGGGTCCTTTGCGCTTTACGCTTTACGGGACGCCAACCACGTATAATACGGGGATCCATTGGAGACGATGCGTCTTAATGGAGCCATTATCGCGGATAACTTCATCATCGACCATTGGCGTAAGCTTTCCCGCTTCCACTGAGCCGATAGTCGATCGATGTTGATCGTGGTTCTTTTCTTACCGAGAGGGAAGAAGATTATCACTCTCTTAATCTTTTGTGCTCGGATGTCTAAGCCGCTTAAAAAATGGACAATAGAATTTTTATTATATATTTTTATTATCTTGTGAGAGGGTTTTCACACAGGTTTGTATAGCAAACTAATGTGATGGGTTCTTATTCATTTTTTTTCGGTACTAGGAATCTTATCTTGTCTACTAATTTTAGGTGAAAAATTATCATTTTGAATGTATGCGGTTATAATAATTTGAAGAGTGTTGTTTCAAAATTTCCTAACTCATTTTTTAAACATCATATTCTTTCACAACATAATTCATCTTTTAAAGTTCGCAATCAAAGCGCAAAAGGCTCCTCTCTGTTTTTATTAAGTTTTTACGTGAAGCTGAAAGACTTCGGCCAAATAACCCGAACTCATAAAACGATGCCTCCTTCTGAAATTATAACTTGAAAATCTTCTGACCCCTTTACCGCAATTCGAAATTGTTTTCGAAAGCGATCGAAAATTGTCTCAATTCGCCGCGGTGTTTATTGTATAACGAAAGATTCGATGTTCCTGGTCGGTTGCACCTGAAACAGATGCTCTCTGATTATCAAGCGTAATTCGCACGACATGGATGGTTCTCTTTTAACGAAATGGGAAGAAACGAGTGAGAGAGAAAAAATAAAATAATAAAACCGCGCGAAAAGTCTTATAGCCTGAAACGACGGGTAACGTCCAAGGGAGATTGACCACCTCCGATGGTAATGGGGCCCTGATTACAAAGCACGCTCCATTCCAGTCCTGCCCCCAGTTTATATCAATATCTCTCGTTCGTACACGAGCACATGGATACGAGAAGTTACATTGGTAGTTTATGTGCATATTCACACGTATAATATAAGTACACGAGGCTTCGAAGATATACCTTCACTTGTAAACGAGAGACGAGTTGTATAATGTATACTTACTTAAAGTCTCGTTGCTAGCTATTATTAAGGAAAATGTGAGCGATTTAACGAAGATGAAGCCTTCGATCATGATCTTGAAGATATGTGGTAAGAAGATATACATAGATATCGTTGGTAGCAATTAGTTGTCGGGTTTTTGATGTTTTTCAATTTTTATGGTCGGATATACAATTATATAAATGGCTGGTTTTGTTTTAGTTTCTTTGATTTATTTGAGGGTAAACTAAGTGGCACATTTGTAAGGTATTTATACTTCAAAGTCTTTAAACGACGAATCAGGCGAATTATGATTTAGCATTGATGGGATTTTGTTTTGTTTCAATTATATTTATATTGCCGCAACAAAACGAGTTTCATCTTATTTTTAATATCATCTCGAGTACACTAGAAAAAAAAGTAAAATTAACTATTTTATTTGTTCGCTCGCGGGATTACTAATAAAATTCTAGTTAACTAGAATTTAACTATAGAATTTAACTTAACTATAACACTTTTTTGAGGTGTACAATTATTTTGTGGTATAATGAAGCGGGCATAATTCTATTGAAGTTAACGTTTACTAGATCTTAAATCAGAGGATGTAGAAAGTATTTGATCGAGACGGAAATTGAGAACACAATCGAATTCGCGAAGCTAAACATTTTTCCGAGCGATCACCGCAATTTTCAGTGATACTCAGATTGAACCGCGAATCAGGGAGTCGTTGGAGATTTTACTGTGGAAAAACGAGCAAGCGAAGTGGAGGGAGGGTCCAAGGAAGAAAGACCGCGATTTTAAAGAGAAACTTCAGAGTCAGCACACCAAGGAACAGAAGGACGAGCTTTCGAAAGAACGACTCTCGAATAAAATGTATTGGGTATTTCCCTCTCTGAGTCCGCATTGGTTAACCTCTCTTTTCGCTTTGGGGTAAACTTTATTCTTTATCCATGGGAATATCGTTTCTTCTTTCTCCAAGATATCCGGTCATAAGTGACGTTCATATAGTCAGAGATTATTTTACGAGGTCTAAATCCATTGCGAGAGAAATGTACAATTGGAAAAATATTTCTAGTTTTTAGAATAGAATTTTAATTTTAATCTTAAAATTATATCAGATGTTAGGAATTATTTGTAAATTCTTTGAAGCCCTTAAAATCTCTTCTAATTACATTCTCATCAGAGAATATATTATTTTTTAAAGTATCTTCCACCTTTTTGAAATCTCTTGAATTCTGTTAAAATATTACCAAACCGTCTGGTGCAAAAATTTTTCAGCACGAGTTTAAAACCCTTTGAAATCCTCAAAATCTTTTAAATCTTCCGAAATCCCTTGAAAACTTTGAAATGTTTTGAAATCATATGAAACACAGAAAAAAAAGTCTAGTTTATGTTATAGGCTTAATTTAAGTCCCCTTTTAGACTTAACGATAGATTTAAGTCCATCTTAGTCTTAAAACAAGACTTTACGGTCTTGTTTTAAGACTAAGATGGGCTTAAATCTCGCGTTAAGTCTAAAAAGGGACTTAAATTAAGGTAACTTAAATTAAGCCTGTAACATAAACTAGACTTTTTTTTCTGTGAACGCTAGAAATATTTTGAAATCTCTTGAAGTCTTCGGAAATCCCTTTAAGTGTTCGGGTTTCAGTAGTAATTTCCAGATCTCGAAACTCATTTAGCTCATATCAAAGTTTAATTATAATTATATAATTTGAAGGAATGGAAAAATTGAATAAGGGAAAGGGAACAGTAATAGCTACCTCATTCTCTCCTCTCTCTATTTTCTGTTTAAATCACGTCCGTGCTAGGCTAGAGGATGCCCGGCCTCTCTAAGTGAACTCCACTTCGGTCTTTGGATCTCGCCTTATCGGGCAGTTGATCTGTAGACTGTAGAGTTCGTGCCATACCATTTCTTGGTCAGTGAGAGTCGACCGTATTATAGTGGCGTACGCACGAACACACGGAGGCGAGGGATAATGTGGTCCCTGTTTGATTTATGGGTTAATAGTTAACCGGCCGTAAATAATGCTAATCACACTCTTATTATACGTTCCGCCGTGCCATCGCGCCCAGATCAACCGGCGTATATGTTTAGTCCATAGCGCGCGAAATTTCAAAGAGTCTATAAATTCAACTCTTTCTCTGAGTTCACTCATATAATTTTTCCACACTTATCCTAACATTTTTTGGGCTCAGGTTTATTTAGACATTGCTGCTGATTTTCTTTTTGCCCCCAAAGTACCGAAATGTATGATTAAACATTTTGCAATTGATGCAAGATTAAATTTTCCTAAAACCTAATGAAATAAACTTTGCCTCTCATTAAATCTTGTAATAAAATTCATCTGAATCTAAATTTCAAAACACCCCTTAAACAATCTAAACACCCTTTATGCAAAATACCCTCGAAGGAACATTCTCTGCTACACCATCCACCTTCATTACCCAAAATCTCACATAATCACCCTCTCATTACCAAAAAAGCACCCCTAGTAAGCAAATCTCTTGGAGTAACTGTGCAAGGGAAGAAAAATTAGCATTTTAATACTCATTCGTTAATTCTTGTGTGATAATGGGGCATCACAAATTTGAGAAGTATCAACATTTGCAAAGTATGAGGACGTGTAGGTGTACAAGGACGAATGAGTGGTTGGGGGCGGCAACGCGAAGAGCTTACCGCGGCGGGGGTGGAGGAGGAAAGACCTTACACCTCTCGAGTATTCAAGGCACGTGATCTTGGCTGCCAGTGGTACGTCATTCGCCCTGCTACTAATCAGAACTAAGCGCCGTCACGTGCCCTGCATTCTGAACGAAGGCATTCGAAACAAAGACTCTGCCGCATCGAGGACAGATTCAGGATCTGGCTGCAGCAGTTCAACAGCAGCCATCTTTGCATTCCTCCTTCTTCGCGATTCCTCAACGGGGAACCCAGACTGCGCCCATTTTATGGCCGCTCCTGACAATCCGCGCCTGAGCGGAGAATTTCCCCTTTCTCTCTCCACACTCTCTAGTTATCGTTTCTCTCACTCTATTTCTTTGTTCCCCCCCTGTTTCAACCCCCTTTAACCCCTCTCACACCTCTCTCAATCTTCTCTCGTGTGCGCCCTCTTGTTTATGGAGACAATTTGACTTGCAAAGTGACCGAGAATTCGAGTCTGAGGTTCCGCGAAAGGGCGAAGACTCAAAACAAAACGCGAGGAACGGAAGAACGAAGCTGGTGTAGCGACTAGCGAGCTTGCAGGATTTATTTGAGAGTAGACATTTCAGCGATCAAGCTGTCTGATGAGGTTTGGTGAGGAAAATGATGGCGGTGGTTAATTCGTTTGGAAGGGAGGAATAATAAAATTAAGGGCGCTCAAGAGGTTGAGAGTGACAGAGTTTTATGCGAATATATTCGGATAGATTCTTTTGTGATTAATGAATTAATATTCATTGTGTAACTTTGATGATTGAAGCCAAATATCAATCGTGAAGTCGCATTAATAAAAATTAAAAAATGAGACCTTTTAAGTAGTTTTTTAAGAATAATAATTCAGACCCAGGATGAGATTATAAAATGAGTGGGAATTAAAGCTTGCGATATTAATGAGATAATTAGGAATTTAAAGCTCGTTGCCATTACCGACACATAAATCTCGATTACATGCGCGGAAGAACTCGCACAGGGTATAAGTTTTAACGAAGAAGAGCAGAATCGACTTTAATCAAGGTCGAATCCATTTGGCACGTCCTCTGGCTCGCCATCAAATACAATCACCGACCGAGAGAGAAGTTGCAGACCATCTTTTTTCTTTCTTCTCTTTATCTGCTTCTTCTATTTCTTCTGTGTCCCTTTCTTGTTCGAAAAGTTCTGCTTCCACCCTTCCCTTCTCTCTCAGCCAATTCGTTCTCACCCTCAAGAATTGAATCTCCGTGAACGCGGCAGAACGAAGAGAAGAGGGTGAGATTGAGACGTGGAAGAGGGAAGTGTGGAAGAGAGAGAAAGGAGGTTTCCCTAGCAACCACAGAAGAGGGCTAGATGTGGTTGCTGGGGTAACTTCTAACCTGCATCCCCTAAATATACGACAAGAGGGACAGAGAGCAACAGAAATGGTGGGGCTGAAGAGAGTTGGTTGGTACTGTTACCGCGGAAGGTGAAGAGACCCAGTTAATTACTAAAGCGTTTTAATCGTCGGCGAAGTTTCGCCAGTATACGAAGTGCTGGAAGCTGAATGTAGAAAGTGCCGTGGGATGTGGCGACCGTGTAAATTAGAGACTCACCGACTTCCTTCGTTACCTTCTCGTTAGATGTTTTCGAGGAAAATGCCACCAACTACTTTCATAAGGAGATTTTCTTAGGCGGAAGAATTTTAAATGGCATAAAAGAAGTTATTTGGTTTTAAGGGAAACACTTAAACTTAAAAAGTCGTCTCATTAAGTTATAAGAGCAGAGTAACTCGTGACGATTTTTTTTTTTATGAAACGCCGAATAATTTATTTTAATTGAAATGATTTCAGACTGATGAGTATTTTTTTTTTAAATTAATCGTATTTAATTATTTTTTGGGGGAAATGATAAATGATTTAGTTCCAATTATAAATTATTTGACTGAATGAAATATTATATTACATATCACGGGCAGAAAAAATACATTGAGACAATAAAACATATTTTTCCTTAAAGAAATTAAATGATGACAAATATAAAATTGAGAAAAGTCAGTATCTAATTAAAAATTGAACTATGGAAGTTTAAACCTCGTTTCTGAACGGGGCACGAACTAATTACTCGAGCTTTTATCGCTTGACCAAGACACAGTAGACTAGAGGGAGTATGGAAAAAAATAATCACAATCATATGGGGACATTATATACGTGCAGACGACTTAATCGTTCTTTCTCAATATTGCAAGACAAGTTTGTTGCGATTTAATTAATGCGTTTTAAGACGTTCGTTTAACCCGACGACCTATAATCTCATTTTTTTCGTTATTTGGATATATAATGTTCATGAGAATCAGCTTTTTTGTTGTCTAAATGATAAGAAAAACTCTTTGTCGCGCCGCCTCTATCGTTGCTATATTTCTATTTAATATACGTTTTAATTAAGAGTGTATTCAAAAGAGACTTTGAAAGAAGTTTATCATTTTGCAAGAGGATTAATTATTCGTTATTCCAAACGTGTAGACCTTACTTTTGGTTCAATGAATCTTGCATAATGTCCTTCTCGAAGGACGTCAACTCCCTATTGGCTCGTTGCAAGCTTAATGGAACTTTTCAGCTCCATTGGGTCGCGATGAATTTTAATTGAAACACAAGTGGTTATTATGGAAAATAAATAGAGATTCAGGTCAATATATGGCAGGAAAGTATAGATGTAATTTGTTGGTGGAAGTTGTATTATTAAAAATTTCTCACTTTCAGTAAATTGTTATACAAATTAATTACAATATTTTTTCCCAGCTGGAAAACTTTTACCTTACTGCAAAGTTACTTTTATACACAGAGAGAAAGCTATGGTTGGGCCAACCATGAAAATGGAAAAATATGGGGCAACCATATCTATAGTTGCTGCAACCATA
>JAUESH010000024.1:7523360-7540859 GCA_032275165.1 Synergus magnus
GCAGCAACTATAGATATGGTTGCCCCATATTTTTCCATTTTCATGGTTGGCCCAACCATATCTTTTCTCTCCGTGTACACATTTCTCCCATGTTTTAGTAAGTCCCTCCATATCGTCATCTGTGCTTCTCGCGCTCCCGTATTTCATGCAACATCAAACATAATTTTGCAAATATTTTATCACAAATTCTATAGAATTTAATTCAAATTTATAGTCTTAATACGAAATGGATGCTCAAGCCCACTTAAAAATTTCACATTTATATAACCGTAAAACTATTAGGGTCGCTCGAGGGACGCTTAACCTGGTCAAGTTTTTTTGGACAAGATATACCGAATTAATTCGCTACCGAAGGAACCTCGCTAACAAGGTGTTGCGGAGTTAGAAAAATAAAAGGGAATAAAGTTACGCAACTCCGTAATGGCCGTCGGCTCCTCCTATAAATTCGAGAACGGAGTTCCGGCCGGGTGTAATAAGAGGCGAGTAGCGTCTGGTTGAAGGGAGGGTAAGAGTGTCTATAAGTGGAGGAATAAAGTCAGTAGTGGGGTTAATTTTAATTTCTTAATTTTTCCCACCCCGAGGGCGCCAGCGCGCGAACACGACTGGCGCAGGTAATTTCCTTCTCGCAGAAGAGAATAGACGTAATTACTTAACGCCTTTGAACCCCCGCCACTGCTCCTCTTCTTATTAAAAGAGAAAAGCGCTCTGGCGGGTGGAAGCCACGGAGATTGAGGGTTGGGAGAAGATACGCCCCTCGAGGGGCATTGCATACATTACTAAGGTGAAATGTGTGTGCCTCAAGATCCTTTGGGGTAAATCGGATCACTTAAGATCACTCGCTTTTCTTTGAATTAATGTTGCGGAAGAATTCTGTGGATTAAATGTAGAATTTGAGGACTCTCCTGTTCAGGTTAAAACCTCAGTTAGATTTACTTTTATTTTCTATTACTATACATTTAATTTTCTCTTCCATGAGAAACATGAATTAAAAAGTTTAGCTGATTTATTTGGCAAGATATATCTGGAGATTTGGAGCACATTTGCACCTTTTCTTCGATCAGTTTAAGAAAGTCGTAAAAAGATCAGCATGTACCTGTATGTGGGTACTTCGATGGTCTCGATATGCAGACTCAGTTGTAATAGACTTCGATGCAGTCTATAAAGATTAGAGTTACATGCAACTTGAGACCGATGCGGGATCGTTAAGTGGACAAATGTATATAATATACATATATATATGTAAAAGCATTTCCTTTTAGTAAAGACGATAATTATTATCAGAGCAATCAGTTAAGTGACTTCTACACTTATTCCATTCATTTAAAGAGGTTTATATAATTTCAAGCAAATAATTATGCTGATATTTAATAATCTAAAAAGAAATGTTAAAGCTTTCGTCGAAAATTATAATTTAAAAGAAGGCATTCTGGCAGAGTATAAAGAAGGGCTTAGAAGAGGATTACTTTATAAAAGAGTCTCTCTTCTTCGCTTTTCACTGCTTCTGTTTTTCTTTCACGAAACTTATATCCATGAGATTATTTCCCATTTCCTTCATGGCGCTCGTGTATCGTTATTTAAGTTTCATATTAAAGCACAGCTCGGGTCGCCAGGATTTGATGTACGAGCTGCGCGTGCCCTGGTTCCTTCACCAGAGTCTCGCCTAAACGTGAGATATCGCGGTCGATCAATTTTTCATAAACCTGCATCCCTTTTTCTCGCTTGTTTTCCTTTCTTTTCTTTCAGCTTTCTTTTTGTATATGTATGAGTTTTTTTCAATCTCTTTCTAATACTCAAAAATCAGATATTTTCAAACTTTCCGGTTTATATATTTCTCTCTTCAAATTCACAAATAAAACTTTAGTTTGAAAGAAAATTATTGTTGGTGAAGTGGACCTAATATATGAGGAATACGTTGAAGTTATAGCACAGTTCTCGAAATTTTCTGCTATTGACAAATTGAAATGAATAACTCTTTTTATTTTAATTCTATATTCGCTCTAGTTCCAGTTAATGAAAATTTTAGTGACCTTTCACTGATTGATATTTTGTGAGAAAAGAGTGATTGAGAGTCAGTAGAATTTGACTGCCTATTCTTACAAAATATTCTGTAAGACTAGACAAAAAATATCTTCTTTCCAAAATAGGATGAGTCGCACATATGATCTTTACATTCGCCAAATAATATTCGCTGATTTATCCGGGATCATTTATTCTTCACTTGATTCCATATCTATTCTAAAACCAAAAATATGAGCAAAACCAATCGTGCAAAAATTTCCATATACTATAAATCCATTCTAACTTTTCCATTGAGCTCACAAACAGGAATTGATTCCTCGAAAGAACCGTTCCCAGACTCGGAAACCAACATAAAATCATCATCATCTTCATCATCCTCATCATCCATTCAGATAAAAACATCAGCAGTAGAAATCGTCGGAGATAGACCGGCTGAAACAAAACGAGGGGTGGTTTTTCAGACGTGGTGGAACTGGTGGTGGTAGGGAGGAGCCATCTTGCGGCTGGTTACAGGGTGGCCGTCAATTGATTTGTCCCCTCCATCTACCTCGTCGTCGGAGGAAGGGGCGTCGATTCAATTCTGGTACAAAAAAGTTCCACATGCTAGGCGGAGTCGCTTCAATAATCCCAAGGATACCATTCGCCGGCGATACCATAGGTCCCCGGTACCCGCAACAACGCCAACCAATAAGCTTTCCCTGGGTGGAAACCGAAACTGGTTTAGGTATCGTGGACCGAGGGGAGCCTTTGGTCTGAGACTCGAGGCAGATAGTGTTGTGCCGTTGGCTCGCGCCGTAGTGGTCTACACTAGTCGGCTTCCTTAAATCCCCTAAATTCATTTGTGTCACGCGACAGTACCCGAAACTGATTTCGAGTCAAAACTTTATCGTCTGTACTTCATAATCATCGATAAGAATCGCTACCCTCCGATAAATCAACAACAGGGACATTGTGATCAATTTAGACATACTTGTAACAATTTTTCGATGAGTGTTGTGTGATTTTTGCGACGTTCAACGCAAATAGTGAAATTGACAAGTGACATCTGCGTGAGGACGTTGGGTTGGAAGATTGAAATGTTAGACAGCGATGTCAGCTGACAATAATGACTGCAAAGTGTTTTAAGAGAGTTGTCATGACGATTACTGCAGAGATGAATATAGTTGACAAGTTGACTACTGCTCACGTGGAAGAATCACATGCTAAGATAGTGCGAGGTTCTTTGGAAAGCTTTTGTATTTCTGTGAAGTGTATCATCGAGGAGAAGAGCTTTGACTTTTAGGGATTTGACTTGTATTCTCGACTTCCTGGATTCTTGTCTCTTTCGAGTTTGATCTTTGGTAATTTAAGAATATATTTGAGAATATCGGAGACTGATTTTTGACGAGTGAAGAGTGTTCTTAAGAAAAATTCCTGTAAAAGAGAAGTTTTTTTGATATAGTCTCACTGCTATCCGACGGCCGGTTGCTGCTCCAATTTAAGTAATTTCTTACATGCGAAATCCAAACTATAGAGAAAACTCGATTTATCAATATCTAACTAAAGATTATTAGTGACGTAGTGACAACATCTGTTCATCAAAACACCTGCACTAATTACTCCTATTAGTTCCACTCCTATTATACTACTCTGGTGATGATAAAAAAATGTATCGGACTTTGTGAAGCGAAACTCTGAATCAATTTTTTGCCGACGGTATTTTGGTGAAGTGCCCATCAATGAGAATACGAGAGCTTCTGAAAAAGGTATCTCCGTAAGGGAGACAAACATTCTCAAGTTGATTCCGAATATGGTTCTAGAACCAGGAGGTGGTTTGTCCTTTCCGCCGCCTCCTGGTGGCGGTTCTGCCGCCTCCGGAGGTTCACTCCTGACACCGGCGAGGTTGTTCCAGAGGGCGACACCGGTTTTTCCGTTTCACCTCGCAGGATGGCCACCTCATCACCAGGTCCTTGGACAGGTGCAAAGCCAGGTCCAGCAGACGATGCAAGCACAGCATCAGGCTGCGGCTGCTGCTGTCAGGTTCTTGAGCCATCATCATCCCCATCATCCCCATCCAGCACTTGGAAATCATCCTCTTGTACCAAACATTGGTGCACATCATCCAGGTGCTCATCATATCCATCATGGAGGCGATCACGGGGACGATGATGATGATAAGAAAGGTAATTACTACAAGATTTGTGTCAATGCTTCGCAACTATTGTGTTTGTGATGTGAACAGACACGGTATGGATGATATAGAACTGATTGAATGTTGATATCTTTAGTTTCATCCTAATAGATTAGTTTTTGTTGTTACACTAATATCAAATGATATGGTACAGATGAGCTAGAACTGATTGATGCACATTGTTAATTCTTTGCTAATTTTCAATATAAGAATAATGCACGTTGCTGATTAAATGATCTCAAAGGATGTAGTATATGAATGATTCAGAACTGTTTATTTAAGCATATTGTTTCATTCTAATTGATTGATGTTTGATAAGAATATACACATTTTTATTTCATTTATTCTTTGGATATTGTATAAAATAATATGGGAATGGACTACAGATATTATTAAAGTTGTAACTCAGTTGATGTGAACTTTGATATAGGTTTTATAGAACCGATTAAGGCATATCGTTTCATTTTGAATTCCATTCTAATAGATTGATTTCTGATAATATTCTAGATGTTTAGACGTTTCGAGTTCTTGTCATTACTTTGAAAACTGTTGTGAAATGGCTTGAGTATATATTATATATATACGTATAATTGAAAACTGTTGGATCATTCGTTGTGTTGTACATAGAACTAGTTTAACCAGTTCAAGATCATCTTTGGACGTTTCTTAGATTAAAAACTTTGTTCTAAAATTGGAATTAAGTGTTTCTATATACCAATAGATAGATTATGTTTACCTATTGTTTGACGACTCTAGATTCCTTGCTAAGCTGAATATCGCACTATCATTTTCCGAAACATCGAGAACAATGTCGGGAAAATGGCCCAGTGGGAATTCTGTAACGCGGTCAATCATAAGATCGTTCTTGCCATCCCCCGGGGACCGCTTACGTAGCAGTCTTGGTTTATCCACCCTTCTCCCGACGGCAGGAATCACGTTTCGCCTAGAAAGTACCACGTTGAGGGTGGAAATCTGTTTTTTACGTGATCCCATTCGCCACCCTTAACACTTGTTTACATCGTCGAGAAACAGCACGCAAGAATACCTCTTAAACACGATTCGATTTTGGTGAAAGTGTCCCTCGGTGCAATTGCCGCGAAATTCGAAACTTGATGATGTTGTCGCTTTGCAGGTGCAAGATAAATGGCGCTGACCTTTTCAATAAACTTGTTATTTATGCATTTCTGTAAAAGATAATCACTGCTCAGATCTGCTGTGATTAAGTAAATTGCTTCATAGATGTAGGAAATTTGAATTTAGTCAATTAACTATAAAATTGAAAAATCTGCGCTGTTCATCTGGCTGATTTTCAAAGGCAGAGTAATAAAAGTGATTGATCTATTCTATAAAAGTAATGAAAATAGTTTATTTAAGCGCTACTTACAATCAAACAATTAAGCATCAGGCAATTAAATGGAACTGGATGCCACATGCGGGATACTATCATTATTACCTTTGAACGATACTCTACTATCACAGTATTTAAAAATGGAAGTTCGTTAGTTGTGCTGAAATTGAAAAATGCGGCGTTGTTAAAGTTAAGCGATAAGCTGTCGCTGAGTATTCACTTGTTCATATTTTGAACAGTTTAAAATACAATTCCAGTTTCATTCAAGTTATTTAAAGAATGGAAATTAATATTCTGAACTATTTTTATTTGCTTCTCTTAAGCAAGTTTATCTGACTTCAAATGTCGATCATAACTAGCAGCTTAACTTAATCACAGTATGCAATCAGACTATTTCCTTCAATCATGTGTATCATTATAGCCCAAGAAGTAACAGGATTGAATTAAATCATTAAAAACCTTCCTTATTACGTAATTAACATCGCGAGTGTGTTCCGCGTCTCAGGATCATTTTCTTGGTTTACATTGTCGTTAAACTTTTTAATACACGATCGTTAAACTTTGCGTCAAGACATTGGTCAAGTGTTCATTTTCTAACACTTTTGTAGCACTTTTGTAGCACTTTTGTAGCACTCTTGTACAGGAACATGTGTTCAGCGAGAAACACATTCTATTTTATTATTGCCAGACCATTGCTCTCCCTCTAAACACCAAACTGCATTAAAGCTGTTCTCTGCATTTTTATTATGACTTAATTTTCGAGATAAAAGTGTCTTGCAAGGCAGGAGCGTGTTCAACACTAAAGGACTCTCTAATTAATAAACGACACAATCATTTAATTAAACTCAGAGCCCAATCCTATCGGATGCATGATTTACAAAGACTTTCCGCTTAAAACGGTTCGTAATAGGCGAGATATAACCTCTACGCTTGAGAAATGTTAATTACGTCCTTACTACTCGATCATGATAAACTGTCAGAGTGCTTTACGAGTCCTGTCTCTAATAGAGTCGGCATTCTCGTATTATTTTCTTATGGCTATTATTATATTGTTTTAAAATTGTTGTGTCAAAAAAAAAAGGGAATGGAAAAAACGAAATTGATCTTAAAGTCTTTAAATCTCATTCTTGTTTTTCGTCAACATCTGGCTAATCGTGAAATAATGATGGAGGATGGATGGTTAGAAA
The DNA here is from genome assembly GCA_032275165.1 of Synergus magnus. Classification (NCBI taxonomy): domain Eukaryota; kingdom Metazoa; phylum Arthropoda; class Insecta; order Hymenoptera; family Cynipidae; genus Synergus; species Synergus magnus. The sequence continues at coordinate 7,530,085 of JAUESH010000024.1, forward strand.
ATCCATCATTTTGAGGACTAGTCTGAAATTTTTGAAGGAAAAACTTGGGGCAAAAAGGGGAATGGCAGGGTTAAGAAAGGAATACGAAGTTGATGGTATTGGTGGATGGGGAGAGAGAAAAGAGAGAAGATAGAGAGAGGCAGAAGACCAGATAGTCGTGGTGAAAGAGGAAAAACAAAATGAGCCGGCTTGGGGTAATAACTTAATTTAAACTAAACTACAGTTTAATAATTCTTGGCCAGGCCAGCCGTGGAAGATGCGGCGGGCAACCAGCAATTTCAGAGCCGCCGTTAACTGCCGGTCGTTAGTCCCTTTTCAAAACTTCTTTCTTTCTCCCTTCCGTCGGGGGCACCCCACAGTTGCCTCTTCGTTTCACCCCCTTTGCCTCCTCCAGATCGCCGCCGAGAACATCGCCGTTCTCTTCGTACCAGCTCCTCGAACGCGAGCTAATTTTCAAATACCGTTGCGTGTCCACCGTAAAGTGCCACGAGGGCTCGAATCTCGCGCCGAGAGGAGCAAATTGAATCGTCAAAATTTCACCCCTCGCAACACTAACGACCATACGTCAAGTTCTCGTCAAGTCGTGTCACTTTTCCACCGGCCTTATTCTACTTTTGAGAATCTTCATTTCACTGATGTGATTGGATTGGATCTTATTAGCGGGATACTAGGATTGAAACCAACTAATGTTGAAAGAAAATAACAATAGTCATAAATAGTCATAAAAAAATACTGCAATACATATTCTGCATTTGTAGGAAAATAAAAAGAACCATCTCATTAGCAGCTAAACGCCCAATAAGTAATTTTCTTAACAATCTCGTTGGCAAAGGTTAACCTGAATTTTCACGTTCTGTTACATACATCATATATATTGTATTTTAAGCAGACGCTAATTCCACTATTAATTTATTGCATTATTATACAAAAAAGCATGAATAAAAGACTAAAAGATTCTAGGAATAGTAAATAATGCAGAAAGATGTATTTCCTTGGCCATATTTTTATATCTAAACAATAAGTAAGCTTTCTTTCAACGAGTTTTTATTTATTGCTTTCCCCATTTAAAAATACTTATGAAATTGATGAACGTCCCTTAATATGCTATGGCTTCCAAAGATTTACACGATTGCGAGTATAGAAATGAATAACCATATGTAACCTTCTTAACCTAAGATAATTTAGAATATTTAACAAAGCACTTATGTCACCACAAAAGTATAGAAGGTTTGAATACAAGTCTGCAGGAAATTATATTCTTTAACTTAGCATAAAGTTTAAAAAAAATATAAAATTACTGTTAGAGAATAAAAATTTATTTTTTAATAAATATGAAATCCACAAATTATCTTCTAAAATTATTATTTTCTCGTATTTGTAACGAGAAATAATTTAATGCAACTTTTCCAGTGCTGTCATAAAAGATTATAATCTAATTATCGTGCTTAGAAGAGAAGCAATAGAAATTTATGTAACCTATAGGTTACGTCAGGTCAGAAAAGGTTAATCACCCAAGAATACAATTTTTACCCCTTTCTACACAAAGTAATCTAGCACCACTTTAGAAAAAATAAAATAATTACTCTCTGGATTTTGCAATGAATATTATACAAACTATTTATAAAATTTTCAACCTTCGATCTGTTTTTGTACTTTTCTTGATAATTGTCTTTTTCCATTGTATAAATTACATAACATTTAATTTTATTGTGGAATTAATCTTTCATATTTATATTCAATATGCTGTCTAAAAATTTTTAGGACCACTTAAAAAGAATCCTTCTGTCTATAAGCTAGTAAATTCATAATAGTTTCTCAACGCTTTCCTTTACGATTTTATTAATGTATTGAATACAATTTTAAAAGGCACAAAAACTTTAAATCCCATGGAACTAAATATGAAGACAGTTTCTAGAATCAGTATCGATGGCTCATATTTCCCCAAGTCAAAAACAAAATTGTTGTCACACATCTTATCTGGAGAAACGTCAACCTATCTCCTTCAGATTGATCTCTTCATTTTTTCATCCTCCTTTTCCCGTCACTTTTTTTCCTTCGAAGCTCGATTTTTTTTTTTTGCCGAGTTAACCAGAAATTCTCGGGCTGCTTCGTTGCTGCCGTGACTGGTGTAGGGCACCCCGCTTCTCTTATCGGCACTGTGGTCCGCGATGTGAGACCGAGCAAAAAAGGAGAAAAACATTAATTAAATAGTTTGAGTTATAGCGGGGGTGGAGGCTGATACGGCTGGCGGACTATAAATACGCGGTATTTATATGCCCCGCTAATTGTCTTGGCCGATAAGCATCTTCCTTATATTACTTTTCGAGTTACTTCTTCGTTCAACCCTAATCAGTTCACTGCGCGACTAAATTGTTACGTTTAAAGAACAGGGGCTCTCTTTAATACCCTCCGAGTTTCGAGGCCGTTCTTTTATCTCAAAAATTACTGATTGCCACTTCATAAAAAAATGTGTGATTATGCTCTCAAATAATATTCACAACATAACCCATACTTTTGAAAAAAGTACTACATACTTTATTACCGAAATGAACATATTGCAATTTAAACTTCCCGCGAGAATCACATTAAAATCGTATTGCGACACTTAAACGTAACCTCTAATTTTAACTTGAATGTGGCGCGAAATTCAAAGTGCAAGACTCTCCTTTTCCACTTTAAAGTTTACGAGCACTATTTTTGTTTATAAATAATATGTAATATTCTTTGCATAATTATGTTTTCACTTCAGTCCATAAAATATTGAAAACACATGCAGGCTACGATTATTGACAAAACATACTCAACAATTCCTCTCACACTTATTTATATGGTCAGTAATCATGGTGTCATTAAAAAACTATATTTCTTAGAATGTGAAGGATTTCTTCACTCAGAAGGAGATGAGTATTTAATATGGCATGATAAACGTTTGAAATGACGCAAATAAGAGTGAAATGAGCTTTTTAAATAATCGTTCCACAATTTATTTGGATAAAATTAAGTCACAAGAGCCTGAGGGCATCGTAAACTTTGCCAGAACTTGAAATACAGTACCTTTTCGCAGCGTGGTCGCTTTATTCGCGAGAAATGGGACAGGTATTAAATTAAATGTTCACATTTGCAGTAACACATAGTGATATTGTTATAACTAACATTATTTTTCTGACTTTTATCAATATTTCCCTCTGTAATATTCATCTTTATATTTGATAAATTATCATTTCCTATATTATACTCTTTCAATGAAAAATATCGCAAGACATAAAGCTTTATCCTCAATCGATAAAAGACTCATTTGTTAAAATTGAATTATTAATTTTTTAATCAGACTTGACCTCGAAAAGAGATGTGTCAGTTAATGAATGATTTTTGATACCTAATCAGCTTTATTTTTACAACGTAATAATCCAACAAAGTTTTGTCTCCAATTTACTTCTGTTTTGATACAAATCCTTATTTTTTAATAAATTCCACTAAAAGGGAATAATATTTTCACGAAGGTGATTAAAGTCGATTGGATTTAATTAGATACGCATCTTCACTTTCTTTTCTAGATTGTTATTCCGCGGACGTTTTGCGATGATACTTTATAATCTTTATATATTTACTTCGAAGAATTCACGCGTTCACCGGTGAAATTTAGCCAGCGGCTAACGGAGCGACTGATAATTAAAATTGTTATTTATTGCATCGCCTCTAATCGACCAGCCGCTTCTTGCGTAACGAACATTAATTAGCCTCTGTCGGATTACCGCGCAAACTTTTCAAAGAAGCGACCCTCTCAAAGTGGTAGACACTCTTCGGATAAATAAAACGCGCGTCGATACGCATCATTTCGAAGGATCAGACCGCGATAATAAGGCAAACTTGTATTCACGACTTGGACGAAGAAGATCTTGCTTGATATTTTGCAAAATTGAAATTTACTTTTCCTCGCGATTTTTAAACTGATTGGGAGATTTAATCACATTTCGGCTTTTCTTTCAAATTAATTGGTAAAGAAATTCAATTTCATTACTTGTTTAATTTACCATTATTGAATATTTATTGTTTTATTAAAAAGGGCTTGAAGAGTTAATTGGATTTGGATAAAAGAATCGTTTTAAATGAAATATCACGTTTTAATCCACATTCGGAAATAAAAATGATTACGGTGGCTCATTCTGTTTGTATTGAAAGGTGATATGAGTGTCGATTGTCCCTTTGTTGTTAGTAATTAGATCGATGCAAACCTATGATTTGCTAGCGTTAATGAATAAACCGATTTCGATCGGTCGTTTAAAACAATCGACTGACCGACTAGTCGCGCGTCGAACACGCAACTAGGATAATATTCTCGAGCAAATGACACGCCAAGGGGTAACAACCCATAGTTAGTGATTGGGACGGCGAGAGGGTGGCAAAACAGTCAGTAGAGTCCGTGTGTCGTGGCACGCAATTTGTTTCCTACTTATAACCATCGAGAGTGCGAGCACTGCACTCCCTACACCCATAATTCTGCCAAGTAAAACACTTTTTTTATTTACTGCCTGTTACTGTTTATTTTTACGACACCTCTAACTCTTCTACATCACAAATCAGATCATATAACTAAAAGATGAAATGACTTCTTTATTCTCCAGGAAACTTTCCTCTCAAGATTACAAAAACTATCCAAATATTTAATATTTAGTAACCTATAACAATATAATTTATCAAAGAATTTAGTACTACTGTGACGAAACCAAACATGCTAAATTTTTCTTAGACTTGGAATAAAAACATTGTAGTTTCAGATAGATTCGTAATGTAATAAGGTGTTAACAACCGTTAACCAAGTATAGTATATCATAATTATACATTACATATATCATCATTATAATTTTCTCTGCGTGACTCGCATAACTATATGACTGAAAGTAAATGTTAAAATCGGTCATTAAATTATGTTTTTCGTAAACTAGTTATGACAGGGAAAATATTGGAATTATCGGGTTGTAGATTAACCGAATAGATAATTAGAGAATTTTCTGATGCTTGAACTTTCGTTACCTGTCAATTTTCGCTCAGAATTAAGCATCACGCTTAATAAACTTTCTTAAATGAAAATTACTATCTTCTATCGAAATATCAATCTTCTAAAAATACTTAATACATTTTCTCAGTATTTATTTTTTAACGCGAAAACAATTTTCACAAGAAACGTGAGTCGTTGAACCGTTTATATCTCAGAATCCACTTTACTTTTTATCCTATTTCCTTTTTATTATCTCACTTTCTTTATCGGATCGAATGCAGGATGATCAGATCGATCTTAATGATTGCCAGTTATATCGACATAAAGGTGCGTGGTCTCAGGGTAACAACATCTCAATTTTACGCTCGAAAATGTAAAAGACCCTCCTACTATTTTTCTTCCTTATTGTTTTGCTTTTGCTTTTTGCTTCCCCCACTTTTTACTCCTTGTTTTACTACAATCCATAGCCATCTCATCAGGCTCTCCAACCCCACCTGGTTGCAACATAAAACCAGCTACGTAGCCAAGGATTGCACGCAAAGGTATTAATATATAATTAACCGGCCACGTTGTAGATCCTATCTATAAACCTCCTTATCGGCTCCAACCGCCGATACAAGAGCTACCCGTATTATGTTAACCCCGCGTAAAACCCTCTTCTTCTTATTATTATTCTTCTTCTTCTTCTTATCCATGACTTGCCAAAAAGAAAATTCCGAACTGCATTCTATTCTCACAATCACCGTTTTCCAGGGATTTTACATGAAGAAGAATTGTATTCGAAAAGTGCATAATTAATACTCAATTCGAGAGTACATCTGTTTAAACACAAACTTGTCTTGTATCACGATTCACGAAATTGGATTTACTTCTTACATCATTTTCTGTGTTACAGAAAACTTTAAATTACATTTATCAATTATAATTTCCCGAAGCAGGAGAAGTTTTAACATTTATTCGGATTAATGAGTTGAATGAAACGAGTTGCAATAAGTAATAAGCCAGAAGTGAATCGCGTAATGCTTGGCAATAAGAACACGAGAGACAATTTATAATTAGAGTTAATACTCCATTTTCTATGGAGCACGATTTAATCGTTTAGGAGTATTATAAAGTTCGCAACCACTATATGATTAAATCGACCAAACGTTTCTTCAGCCTCTATAAGTAAATTCGTTTCTAATTAGGAGTTCTGTACACCATCGTGGATTTAAAGGCCATTTTAGCCAAATGGCATAATACACATAGAGTCAACCAGCAGGTGGAACTGGCACTTTAACCCTCTTAATAACCTCCTAACAATCTTAACGATGCTTGAAGATAATTGTTGATACCAGAGAACTCGCATTCGAGGCCAAAGTTCCTTCTATCATTTCATCAATTATTATCTCTGCTGCACTTCATTATCTAAATCCACTTCATACAGTTCTACTAGATAAATTATTTATCTAACTTATTACATAAATTTATTACTTCATGCCATCTTCCTTGAAAAATCTACCTATACTGCCAAGTTCTAGTTCCAAACTTTTAAAAGTGGAGTTTTAGTTACTTCTCGCCAAGTTAATTCTAACTATAGTATAATAATTCTCAGCACTATTGGATAGCACTATAATCGATCTACTTTTTTGAAAACAAATATTTATTCTCTATATCAGAATTTATATAGACATAAATTTTTCCATGTAGATGTAACAAGCTTCCACTTTAGCTTATTTGTGAGGAGGATGTAGTTTTGAATGGCTACCGAGGGCTAGATCGCGAGGGCTCATCATCATCGACAAGATGAGGTGCAACGATGTTCCGCTTATACGCTGGAAGGCGTGTAGGACTGGCTCTTATTACGGCAGATATTTAATTCAAACTTGTCCAGCCAGGTTGGGGCGGTTGACGAAGAGGAGAGCTGCCGGATCAGGATAGTGGTATAGGGGGTGAAAAGGGGGTAAGGGGAATGTAACCGGGCGTCAGGAGGATTGATGGCGTCTAGATGCAAATGTAGTCAGTCCGGCACGCAAGCAATGTATCCACCTACCGACGCCTTATGCCAGTTAACGCCTTACAGCTTAATAATCACTATCTTCCAACCCCGTCCACTCTTTCTCTTGTCGAAACAAGTCCCAGCTAAATTACTTTATTAACCCTTTTCTCAAGTTACGCGGTTCAGATTCGCCACTCGGTACAGTAGCAAAATTTTATCGTTTTATTGAGAATACAATTATACAAATCGACGCTGATCAATTATGTGGGAAATACTTGATGTATATTAGCAACTTGCAAGAACAGAATTAAATTTTTAATGAAAACTACCCGAGATACCACAGAAAAAACCAAGTGTAATATTTACCCCGATTTCAGGATAAATATTACATGCAGCAAAAATTACCCTCAGATGGGTAAATACTACCCTGAGGGTACGGTTACCATGTCAACTTATTGTACCTTCTTTTATTTCGATGCGAAAAAAATTAAACTTTATCCACTTGAAAATTACCCGGAAAAAATTTTCCTTTGTGTTTTTTCTGTTTCTATTATTTAATTTTGAAGCAGTAAAGTTGCGTCACGTTGATCTGCTTAGTGCTTGGAAAGAAAGTAATTTCCAAGTAGTTTGTTTCTATCTTTCTAGAGAAAATTGTAAGTGTATTCAACTCAGTCTGAAAACAATAGAGTTCGTTTATCCTTTCAACGCAGTCCTTAATTTTATCACTTGAGTTCCGGTACAAGACATTAATTGCGAGAAGAGTAGAGCTAGCTTGGAACGAAAAGAAAGGAAAGTATATAGGAATATAAAGACTCGCGGCAGCAGCATGTCGACTCTCACAAAACTTAATGTTCTTTTGAAAGCGAGCTTAAGACGATCGTAAGTCGAAGGCGTGAAGGGATAATTCCATTCTACGAGAGCGCTGATTATGTTAGTTACTCGTTATACTCACTTCGCCACAACTTTACACCATAAAAGTACTATAACACTAGTTATGTGCGAGTTCTAAGCGCGGTTTTACTTGTAACGTGTGTTGAGAAAACGCCAAGCGCTTTTTACACGCATTTACCGTCATGAGAAACAGGGGAAACCGAGAATCGCGGAAAATCACTTCGTTCCGGAAATCTAGACTCACTCAAAATCATTAAGATCTAAGATATAATTTTATAAGTTGTATGACGTTTTACCGCTTTCCTTTGAAATGATTATACGTGATAATAACAAATTTATTGTAAAATGGTCCTGATTCAATTCATCTTTTACTTATCAAAACGGTAATTCATTTTTTAATGCAGAGTTCGTGGAAAAGTACAGGGAACGTCTTCCGGATAAAAAATCGATGCACATGAGTTTCGATCCGGTCCTCAAGCACGCAGCAGTTTCAATTTAATTGCCTGTTATTTCGGGTGTATGAGAAGGTGCATTAAATGCATCGAGTCAGCACCGCTACCCAATACTTTTCCCCTTATTCTTCGACATACCTGTGTAATAATATCCGCTTATCTCCCCAGACACAGAGAAAAATTGTGCTCACTATATTTATACAACACACTAAAACGATATTAAAAGTGGGCAGCACTTTAGCCACGATAGATCGGCAGGTAGCAATCAATAATTGTCTGTGTGTGTACTCTATGTATTTTTTGTGCAAAGCGCATGCGCACGCCGTCTACGAGGAATCAAAAACCATATCGAGACATAAATGAGAATTCATTATCAACTATGTATGATGTATGATTTTCCATTCCTGTAATTACTGTATGGGAACTTTGATCAAATTAAGTCTCATTTCTCTTCCTGCTACGCAATTTTATCATGATTAATTACTTGAGGTACTTTATTTTTATTCAATATACATATTTATCATAATATAGATTTTCTTAAAAATCAAGCCCTTTTTTTGTTGTACAAAAATATATTTTTCTTTTTTTAATTTTATTTTAAAATTTCATAACAATTATTATAATGAATCAGCTGTCCTTGTAAGTGTCGGGCATTTATTTCGTCACCTGACATCTGCTATTAAAAATTCGTTATTTTGTTGTCCCTCATTATTAAAACGAAATGGAGACAATTTTAGTTTGAATTTTAATTCGAAGAACACTGTTTTTAAATATTTTCGAGATTCGTTTTTTGGATAATAATCTAGATACTTGGAAGGAGATATCCATCTGCCATTTGCTTAAAATCAGAACATGGTGAGACATTTAAGCAGTGTGCTTGTCTATAATTTGATGGTATATTTTTGCTCACTATTTATGCTACTATTGCTGGTAACACGTTTGTCTCTGCACGCGACCACCTTTTGCTAGTAGATAGTTGATCCTTTCTCGTTTTCTACTGTCAGTTTATCGTCTTACAAATTGATTCTCAGGACGGCTTCAGGAGATCCTGTCGTTATTAAGGCCCCTTTTTAAAAAAGCGTTCATCCTCAGTTATAGTGGATCCTATAATCCTGAGTGACGATTACAGCAATAATCCCCCTGCGTTGAAAGAAGTCAGAGAAATAAATGAACTGAAAATAATCGTGATTATATGCCAGATATTATATACACGCAAGCGACTCATCCGCCGAAATAAAAAAGAAACGGATATCTCTCTGAAAAGAAATGCACCTTATTTTTGTTGGAACTTATTTCCGACAATTCAATTTTTTATGTTGTGGATCAAAAAATAAAAATAACGTTATCAAAATAAATGCTGAAGATATTTATCTTATTTATTTTGTAAAGTTAACTTTAATAAAGATTCATTCGAGGCTGAATTATACGAGACCGTTGAATTTTAATATATGAAATTCATATAAGATCATATATATATACCCTTAACGAGAGTTTAGACTCTGCGCGTGCAAAGTAAAATAAATTACATACATATTAGTAAGCATATTAATTTGCCTTAGAAAAGCAAGCACAGCGGACACTTTTAATTAACACGATCGCTGTCAACATTGTTGCATATCATAGAGGGAAAAAATGCGATTATCGCAAGAACTACACTCACTCTATCATGGCAATATGTAATAAAGCAAACGGAAACGAGCAACCTTCGTCGCATCCGTGGATTATCGGGATAACGATCAAAATTAAAGATGGGGGAAGCCGGTTTCACCGGCAATATTAAATTATAATAAAATATCGTTAGCAATTTTCCCAGTTCCTGTGTTGATCGACATACACAAACTTCGATTGCGATCTCAGACTCTTGAGATTAATCTCGCGTGTTGTCGAGTATATTATTGCAAATTACGGATTTTTGAGAAATGCTTTCTCGAAGTATAGAGAGTTATTATGGAAAGGAGAAAATTATATGGATTTGTCTGCTTGTGTGTTTTAAATGCGAAGAGATGTACCGTGTTAGGAGAAAAGTTCAAAGCAATTTTTTATTGTGATTCTTGTCCCAGAAAACATTACATTTAAATAAACTACTCTTCTATTACTATGATTATTCCTTTACGTAAATTCTGATTAAAATAATTAAAAGGGGAAAGATTCCTATCTACTCTTCAAGTTATATGAAAAACGTAAAAGAAGTAAGACATGAACGTATTTGCCATGTACCAGAAATTTTGAACGTTCAAATGAACGAAATATTTTTTCCAAATTCTATTTTAACCAGAAATATTGTTCCAACTAAAAATAACAGGTACACATTACAAGTTTCTTTCATACAAAATTATTTTTAATGCAAGTGTATCAATATTTTAAAACTGTTTCTAGTTTAAAATACACGGAAAAAAATAATGTTTTAAAATTTAATACACTGTCGCTGACTCTTGGATAGAGAGTTTCATATGACGTC
>JAUESH010000024.1:7578313-7593068 GCA_032275165.1 Synergus magnus
TAATTACGTTATAATTACGACTTCTTGATGATTCTATTTTAGACCTACATATAATCAATTTCACATATAACTTTATTTTTTAGTATCTTCTTTCATATTTTATATAAATACCTCTTCATCGGTTTTTACGCTTATGTATTTATAATTATAATTTCTTCGTTTTCTTCTCTTTTTTTCTCTTTCATCTCTTTTAAACTTCTCTTTTCTCATTTATCAACCGTATAACTAGGAGAATCCTTAAACATTGGTCAAAAATGCTTAAGACCTTAACGCAATTGTTCGTCATAAAATGGAAGCTTTTCAAGTGGTCGCAACTTAAATTAGAATTTTTTTATTTGAGACACCCCAACATGGAGTGACGCGACCACAGGTTTGCTTGTGCGACCAGTGAAGATGTAGCAGGAGGTTATGAAGGGAAGAGGGAGGAGAGTAAGATCCGTGCCGCAGAAGGTGTCGGACAATACTTTCCAAGGCGTCCGTCGCCACTTGACGTCTTAATGCACGTCGAGAATAATCTCGCCGCCAATTTATTACACTCTTTCTCATTTCTTCCCCCGCGAGCTCCTCTCGACTCTTCCCCTCCAAGTACCCTTACCTTTTCGGAGAGCAGTTCTCGCGCCCTGAGGACCACCGCAGCATCTCCCTTTCTTTCTTTGCCTCCATCTCTCTTACCGCAAGTGCCGTCATCCCTCTTCTGAGCAGTGCCGGCGGCTCACACCTAATAGAATATGTAATTTGAATTTTTGAATTATACCTAAGCCGATACAGGAGGATGGGAAGTTGGGAAAGAAGAGAAAGAGGTATTGTGCTAGGTTTTGCACAAGGAGAGAGGAAGAGGGACGAGAATGTCGTGGCTTCTGATCAAGAGAGGGAACAAGCTAAGGTGTCGTAAATTTATGGACTTTATGGGATTCCAGTCTATGGTCATGCTATTAGGATTAGAAGTCTTATAAGAAGGTCGTTGACACCTGTTCTGTGGATAATTTCTGTCATTAGTGCGGTATTACTTTATTAGCGGTAAGACGGAATTATTTTTTATTGCAAAGGAATGTCTTATGTTATTTTCCTTCATTCCATTATTTTTGTTCATTTTCCCTTTCTTGCTTCAACCATTAGTTCTCTAAGACTAAAGTGACTATATTTTACACGCTCAAATGAAGGACGCCTATGATGGCGGGCCAATGTAAATTTTTCGAAGATGTAATAAGTTTCAAAAAAAAAGGAAGGTTGCACAATTTCCCAAAACATAGGATAGGTAACTAAAAAAAAGAAAAAACAAGGTCATTCCTCGGCCGCAGAGCCCTGAAAGGAGAAAAAGACCCTTTTTCGGGACTACAGGACATATTGCTCAAATGCGGGACATTTTACAGAACACTGATCTTCACAGAACACATTGCTCAAAAACAGGACTGTCCTATGAAATACAGGACGGATGGTCACTTCATCTAAAGACTCGTTTTCTGTTTCGCTCTTTATTCGTTTTGAGCTCCATTCCTTCTTTCATTTATTTATTCATGCCATTTGTTTCCCTTCCTTCCTTAATTTGGAAGACAATTAAATGATAGAAAAAGAAATAATAAAAGGAGGAGATGAGGCATTCTTCATCCCTAAAAATTGCACCTAGAATTTTAAATTTCTTGAACCTGAATTAATATTTCGGAGAAAAATAGAATTTATTTTCGTACCTGGGAATAAATTTCCGAATTGTCAAAGTTATTTCAATCGGTGGCAAAATAACAGATCATCACACGCTCGTAGAAAAGTAATTTAATAATGGATTCTTGAGTTGGTATAGGTATGCGACCAGCGGTCCTCTGGCGGTCCAAAGATTCCGGCTGTCTTCTTATACTCATAAATAATCGTTTTCGGATTAAAAAGCGACTTCGGCCGCCTTAACCGCAACCCAGGATATGAAATTTTGGGCCTCGCCCATCTTTCTATACGTATGGAGAAATATATATAAAAAAGAAGTTGAAAAGCCAGATGGAATGGTAGGCGGGATTCAATTTTATTCTATCGAGGTATTCGATTCTCCAGATCTATGGATTTAAAATGCTGAGGTCTTTATCGAAGGTATACATTACGCATCACAAAAGAATGATGGCTATATTTTCATAATGAGGAACATAAATAAACGTGCTTCAGAATTGAGTCAGTAAATTCGAGAAGTGACAAAGCGGGAAAAAAATAGAGGAAAATTTACATATTTATGGTAAATAAGAACATCTTGCAAGAATATAAATCTGTTTTAGGAGGGTCTTTATAATCCTACGCAATCGATATAAATGTCAATAATATTGAATAGAAATTTAAATTAATAACGGTAGTAGAGTTTTACTAATTATTGTCTAAATATTTCACGAGCAAAAAAAAAAAGTTGAGAATCCTCCTTTCAATACGATTTTTTTCTCGTCGTGATGGTACTTCTAAAACCGACTGCAATCACGCTTCCCATCATTAAAATCCCTTAAATCCGAAAATAAAAAGGCGTGCCTCAATCGAGATAAATTAAAGAAAGGAAGCCGTAATTAAAAGTTAATGAAGTCCTCTGTTAATGGTCGCGAACAAAAGCGATTAGTTTGACAAACGTCATGCAAAAGGAGAAGAAAACACGGCAATAAATTTGTAAAGGTGCCGTTCCAAAAAGAAGAAGTGATGCCATGATACGTACAAATGAGAAAACAACAATGGATAAGCCTCGTCGAGAGAATAAGGTGCGAGTGGTCAGCTTGTTGCAGTGGAAGGGCGGAAGGATCGAGGGAGATAAAAGGTGGATTCAAATGAGAGGAAGAAGAAGCAGAAAGACAAGGTGAAAGAGGAAGAACAGGAAAAGGATGGAGACTATAAAAAAACAGAGATAGCGAGGAGAACGAAGGAGATAGACACGGCGGTCTTACCCAACGACGATGCGGCAGCTGTTGGCCAAATTAAGTGATCATCTCGTCATCGTCAGTGGAGCCGCCTCGAAGGGAGCCTTAAAGTCTTGAACTCCAACTCCTCTTGAATTCACGGGCTGCGCCTTGCTGACTTGCGATACGACCGCGAGCCCCGTGAAATTAGCATCAGAAGATCGTAAAGGAAGGAAGGGTGTCTCTTCAGGATTGGACGCAATGCGTGCGAAAGCTCAGAGAGAGATGGATCAACAGGGGAAAAAGAGAGAAGAGGAAAGGTAAATTCAGTAAATATTCTGGATAATACGTAATAAATATAGTCAATAATAATGAGAGAAAAAGGCTATGATCTACTTAGGGAATAGGATTAAGACAAGAAATAAAGAGGTAACAGAAAAAATAGAGAAAAGGTGGAGATTGGCGATGGATAGCCGTGGGACATAAGACGGAAGATGAAATTATAAAAAGTTTTGAGGTATCCTTATATTTTAATAAGCGAGAACTATAATCGCTTTATTTACGAGGCCCGTGATTCAGACTCGAAATTAAATTATTGTCAAAATATAGATCGAGGTGTAAAAGCAGTTCTTTTTTCTCAGTTTCAACATTAATATTTCTTATTTTATTAAACGAGTCTCACCAGCTTAAAAAATCGATCAAACTGCTTCACTTTTAAATATGTAAAACATGGATCTTTTTACAAAAAATTTTGTGTTTCATTTGCAAGCTTCAAACTTGCAGTTGTGTGCAGTTTAATTTCAAACAGCAAGGGTTAATTATTTGCATAGGAATTTGTCTATACATGTGAGGACTAAAGTGTCTAATAACAAATATTTCGACTGATATTATTTGACATGACGCATACTATGTGCTAATTTTCATTATGTTTCATCAACTTATCCTTATTTCTGAAAATGGTACCAAGGGAAAAAGAGGAAATGAAAAGGGAAGGAAAAAGTAGTTGAATTGGCAGGTAATGCTAGCGTAGGTTAAATTGTGACAGGCAAAAATGGCGGAGAATATTTTATCCTTAAAAGGTCATGCGATCAGTACGAATCGGTCTGTGAGAGGCAAGTTGGCGTTGAAACAATGAACCAACCAACCGGCGCGTACCACGAAATCTCTCGGCTTAGCACCCCTACGTTTCTCGCCACCCCCGACGCTTTGCGGAAGGGTGCTTCCGTGGATTTAGACGCCCTGGTCGCCATGGAAACTGACTGCGACGGCGTATCTCACAACTTCTTGTGCCTCCGATCTTTTTTATTAACATGGAACAAATGTCATTTACGGTCCTCCTCGCTTGCCTTCCTGTAAAAACTAATTTAAATGTCGGTTTAAACCCCAACCGGACTTTATGCGCTGAAAAGGTGACTTAATTCTGTTTCGCTTTCGCAGTTTTTTTACTACCGCGATTTACGTCAGTGAGTCGTTTTTGTAACTTAATTTACATCGGCAAAAAATTCAGCATTACTTCTTTCGGTATCCTCGATTTTAAAATTGCTGTCTATATATATAAAATGAATTAAAATAGTTGAAGCTTTTATTATTTGTTCCACCTAGTTTGGAAAAAATATTGAGGAAAATAAAGAATTTCTTTTTTGATGTGTAAAAATCCTCTTGTATTTTTTGTCTTGGACACAGTCACCGAAAATTGGCATCCGTAAAAAATGAGGGTAAAATGGACTCTGAAAGACTAGCTCTTTGTTTTTCAAATGGCGATTTTTCGCCAGTGGTCTCTTTTAGGAGAGGGTGAGGACCTTATTTTTGCCTCTCGATTCATCCCCAAATGGAGAAGTCAATCCCTCCCTCTGCCTCTGTCCTAGCTACCTTTTTCCCGAAAGTTTATCACCCCACATAAGAGGGTTCCTCCAGGAGAATTTGTCAACCAATTCCCAGGGATCAGCTTCGAATCGAAGGGAAACCAAATCGAATTACGAGAATTCCGCCCCGCAATGGCTCTTTTTTGCGGATAAGTAGCTGATCCACGTCCTTTTTTCCTCCACTCAGGAGCAAATAAAAACTTTTCTGATAACTGGACTGTGCTTCTAGTTTTGAACCTTTCTTTTGTACCATTTATTTTTCGAAAAATTATGGATATTTAACTATTTTTTTTATATATCTCTTTACGCGATATAAATTAGAATTCAAAGATACATAGAAAACTGAAGGAAATTATTGCCATAAGGGTTTCTTTTATAAATTAACTATGTTTGTGTTTATATAAAATTTCGGGTACTTAAAAACTAAATTAGTTTCATTTCCTTCAATGTTTGAATACAGATAGTTAAAGTTGATTATTGAGACACGATTCTCATATTTCGTCATCATAAAATGGCTACACGAGGCTAAATACAAAACTTCCAGTAAAAAAATGGAATGCTCTTCCGTTTTATTTACTGTAGTTTTTTCTTTTCTGAAGTCATTAAAAAAGAGAGAATTGGTCAGAAGCTAGAGTTTAACGAGCGGAAAGAGGTTGGTAAAAATATTTTGGAGATAGGTAGGAAAAGGTAAAAACAGATATAAAAAAAGCGGAGGGAGATTTGCACCCGACTAATAACCCGGGGGCAGTTTGGTTTGGGTCCCGACAGTGGAGTCTGCCAAATGAAATTATCCCAGAAACTTGGGACAATTGTGGTAAAGTTAATTCCAAAAAGGGTTGACTGTAGCAAATATTGCAAAGTGGAATGGGAAGTCGTTGTTTGTTGCGTTCCACATTGGTATCACTGGCTCGCGCGCTGACCATAATTTAATACCGGCCACTAATACGTTTCCTCTTAGACGATAAGAGTTCGCCTGCACTATGGACACCTGTGAGGTGCAGGTGCTTTTATATGCATCTAGCGAATATGTGCGTAAAGCATGGCTTTAATTCACAGATCTATCTAATACTTAAATCGCTCGAATTTACTGATAAATCCAGACTTGGTAGTTACGTTACTATCTTTTACTTTTTACGTTACTATATTTTAAATATTCTAAGAAGTATATTTAATGCATGAAGGAAAGTTTCAATTTATTTGAATGTAATATTATTAATAAATCGAAAACAGGTGCATAAAATGGTTAAAGAATTTCTATTAGAGATTGGAATATTAAATCGAGGTGGATGATCAAATTCGAGAGTGATACATTTATAATTTAAGGATGTCAAAATGAAATTGATAGAAGTAAATGATTCTATAATTTGAAATAAAAATTGGGTCGAAATGATTTCAAAAATATCTATGCCGTCTCTTAAAAAAAGATCCAATTAAACCTTTTAATATTAACTCGTTATATTAAAAGGTATAAATAGAGCATCAATTAATCAACCATTCACCATTGGTAAATTCGTCTTTCTTCAGTTGATCGCTCATCGTTGATAGAAATCAGGTGTCCTAATACAATTCTCGAACTAATTTTTAACAGGGGAGAGAAGGATGGAATGGAAGGCTCTGGGTCGATCGTTCCTCTTAATAATATATTATGTTGAGCGGAATTATATGAAATATAACGAAGTAGAATGAATTAGAGTGGAAATGATAAATTTACAATTTTAATTTGCGGGAACGGACGAGATGAGAAAACGTAAAGGGGCGACCCTCGAGGTTGCGAATGCTTCTGAGCAGCGAGATGAAGGTACATTCATCACGAGTTATTAAACAAGGTAACAAAAGGAGACGGGACTCGGGGCGCGTAAAAAAGGCGGTAAGATAGAATCGCCTAACTAGTATACTCCGCGATGATAGATGGCCCTAAGGATTAACCTCATCATCTACGTCTGGATCTCCTTATTTCGTCTTTGTCGAATTAGATATACTCCTAAAAATAAAGGCAAAAATGGAAATAACAATGTCGTAACTCTCACTCTCCAAGTTTCATGTATCAATTTGCCAGACTCGAAAAACCTTCAGTGTTATTTGAGTAATTTTTCATAATGAAGCCACTTTTGCTCCATAGTTTAATGACTTTCTTACTTGCCACACAAAGTGTCAAATATTCAGAAACTCTTTTGATTATTTCAGTAAATGAATTGATAAATGAAGCGATAAAAAAAATTATAAAAACGCTAAATAAAAATTATAATTATATTTTAGGGTGAGAATACACAATTTCAATATTATTTATTTCATGCAACCCCTTTAAAATATCATTTCTTTTATATCTTGCCGACTTTATATAGCGTACCCTAGCTAAATTACATATAGTACTGCGTAACGCAATTAACTTCTGTGTTTCTTGTAATTATATTTAATCTCTGATTTTCATTATCACGCCTCTTCGTTACGTCTTTGCTTTATTTGTAGAAAACGGGAGAATTCAGATCGGAAGTGACCCTCGCTCAATTAGATATCAGGATATCCTCGCATTCCAACAACCCCTTTTTGAATATAACACCATCCCCTGTTGCCTGAAACATCAATTAAAATTCGCTCGTGCGACGCAACTCGCGGTCGATGCGCCGCTGTTTCGTGCGATCGTCCGAGGTTTTTAATTGGATTAGAGAGAGACACTCTGAGTCCTGGGGAAACATTGAGAGTGAGAGAGAGACAGAAAATATGCGAGATAGAAAGTAGGGAGTGAAAGAGATTACAAGTGGAAGAGGAAACGAATAAAAAAAAAGAAATTGAACCAAAAAAGTGAGACAGAAAAGACATGTGACATGATTTCAAGCCTCAATTGGAGATTTTTAGCCCTTATCTCTTTTTTTTTGTTGTCAAAAAAGTTTAAACGAGACCTCAATTTGTCTGCCGAACCGTCTATAATGTAAAAAATAATTTTTAAAAGCAGATAATAAAAGCCTGAGGCTAGTCAAACTTCTCGTGTTCGGTGCACGCTGTGTTAATTATGTATTCAATAAATTTTAAATGCATTGAAATGAATTCAAATTGCAGATTAATATTAAACGGTGTGCGCTA
Source organism: Synergus magnus (assembly GCA_032275165.1). Taxonomy (NCBI): domain Eukaryota; kingdom Metazoa; phylum Arthropoda; class Insecta; order Hymenoptera; family Cynipidae; genus Synergus; species Synergus magnus. The sequence continues at coordinate 7,586,103 of JAUESH010000024.1, forward strand.
ATTGGACCGTCGATTATGCAACGTTAATGAAACATTAGGCGGGCAATCTGTTACCATCCGACGGAACTAGTCGCGGAACTTTCCGGAACCAATGGCTCCATCTACATATCCCTTTTTGAACAGGAAGTTTAATTAATTTTGATATTTTCTTTAATGCGCGAAAAGAACAAATTCTTATAGTGCCTAAAGTTCTTTTTTTTAATTCATTGTCCAAATTTTATAACTCTTTGGCGATGCCAGACTTACTGACATTTACATATAATGAAATTTATATTCCATTTCATGAACTTTCTATTTATTTGTAAATTTAAATACAAATAAGGAAGAAATTAATTAATCAGATTGAGCATCACATTCTTCTTTTGCATGCAACAGATGGTTTATTTAACAATGAAACGATAATGAAAGAATGAAAGAAACGATAATGATATATTATTAGACTTTCATTTTTGATTCTTTTTTATTCAATCTGATATGTCCAGGATTGGCGAAGTATTAAATATACGTTACAGGTTAAAGAACTTTGTACAGGAGTCGTTCGTTTTTTTCCCAGCATGTAGAACGAGCTTCTCAATTAATCATATTACATCGACTCACTAAATTATTTTCATAACATAAGCTACATCTATCTTTAATTTCATTTAAATTTCATTTAGTTAACTATACAAGTGTGAAAGTTTTTTTTAGTTTAGGATATAGATTTAACAAGGAATCTTGAACTTTAAAGAGGCAGATATTCGTTGAAATACAGAGAGTAATACATAATTGTATTTATATATTGATTGTATTTAGAAATGAAAAACATTTGTCACAGAAAAGAACATGTTTTCCAGAAAAGATAATATTTTTCTAGACAAATAAATCTGCCATTTTAAAGTAATCCTGATTGCTTTATATGACAATTTATACAAGCTCACTCAACATTCAGTCATACGGTTTTGTCAGCCTTTGAAGACAAACACAAAAACAGGTAAAACTTTCTTGAAGAAAGGATGTACTTATTCTTCACGTTTTTAATTTTGAACTCAGATTTTTTTATTTACATACAACCATCAATTTTAGTGAAGATACGCTTTTTTAAAAAGCGAAATTCTTTCAAAAACTCGTTATATCTTGTGATCTTTGGTTCTTGAATTACTTTATGGCAGTGTTCTTTCGAACTGAAAATATTCTCCCCAACCACCAAGTTTCTCTGATCTGATTCACTTCTGGAATTCAAACTAGAGTGGAGTCTCGTCTTCATGAAGTTACCTTGGAGTCGGAGGAGGAGGTGGTGGTCATACGGCACTTCCGGTATAAAAGCCACCCTTGGGCGCGACGCCTGGGCCGCGTTTCCTTTTTTCGCACTCCATTGTGCTGAATGTATTTTGGGCAATTTGGGACTTTCTTTTTGGATTTTGTAGGGTCATGCTCCTTTGACTGGAATTTGAGCTGGAACTCGTTCCTGGTTCCGAAACTCTTAAGACTCCAGAATGTATGGTGCCAAAATTCTGGTAGATGTACTGCGATTGAATTGCAGAAACTGATGATGTTTGATGTTTTAATGTAATTGGTACTGTTTGACCCGCTAGGCTGTTGTATCTGAAAAGAAAAGATTGGTCAATATGTGTCAATTACATGTGATCAACGAATTGAGTTTTTTAATTTAATTGAAATTAATTAAATTAATTGAAAGGAATTTAAACGTTGTCGGAAGAGGATATTGTAATCCTATTTGTTTAGCATATACAATTATTATTTTTTTAATGAATTAAGGATATCTAATCAAGCTGTAGTTAAGGAAGTCTACAATCAGATAAGGTAGACTCTCATCTAAAAATAAGATGTATATGTAAATGTAATATTACATAGAGGCAAAATTTATAGCATACAAGTTGTAGTCTTTTGTACATTATTATTATTGCTTTATCTGTTCATCATTTGAAAGTCAAAGCTTGACACAATAATCTAATAATTATGGGTCAATTGAACCCGTATCATCAATATTTCATTTCCAAAGTGAAGTAACACAGGGTGTTATAATTTAAATTTCTTGAGGTGTAAACCTGTAGTAAAATTATCATGAAGGCTTGAGGATACGAAGATTGTAATCTACAATAAGGTGCTAATCTACAAGATACCACGATAAAAAAATGAAATACCAGAACAAATTTAAGACCAGATATCCAATTTCAATATTGAAATGAAAAAAAAAAGAAGAAGAAACTTTTGTCAATAATTATTCCTATATTTTGATTACAAAGTTTGAAATTTCTTTATTTTCACTGAAAATTCATCTTAATAATATATTTAGTATAAAATATAGACTTTCATCTGTATATGAAAATTCAGGGGGTGATAAAATTCTGTACCTGGTGTCATACCCAAAGGGCGTGTCTAGTAAGGACTCCCCGTTATCGGCATAGCTAACATAACCTTCCTTATCAGCAAAGCTCACTCTATTATCGACAGGGCATTGTTCCACTCTCGCGACAAATTCTCCATACCTAGGTTCTTGGCCATTGGGATGTTCTTTACTTTCACTGAAGGTAATAATGTTTTGTCTCGATTCGGATAACATTCTAGAATCCATGAGACCTTCCTTATCAGCAAAGCCACTTAATCGAGAGTCCACAACACTCTGATCTGCCTTATCGACGAACGTGAATCTGGGGTCTGGAATTTTACCCTCTGGATACGCAGGCAGCATGTGGGATAAATCTGCCTTATCTACGTAGCTTATTGACTGAGGGTTTGAGGCGCAGATATCAGGGGCTGATTTACACAGAAGGGAAGTGCCTTCCTCGGCTATCTTCTGAGAACCTGTTCAAAAAATTATCAATTGAATCCCGTTTTTGTTGATTTTCTAAGTAACTAAGGAATATTTGTAGCAAGCCGTAAATTGATGACATGTATTTGTTTTTCTTATTAATAGTTGTACATTTTTCTTAGACTGTTTTCTTGTTAATACTACAATTTTAAATTATTTTACAAATACCCTTCCAGTTTCAAAATTACTAACTTAATTACAATATCCAATTGTTCTGGAGTTGATAAATTGTCTAAATTCCGAGTAAACCAACCCTCGTAGTCTGTCATCAATCAACAGCTTCCGTACTTGTACCTTACCCTCACCTTTCGCAGGTTGAGCAAACCCTCCACTCTGTGGAGGTCCGGGTGATTTCTGATGAGTTCTGACGAGGTACTCTGAACTGAGACCACGTTGCTCCCTTAGCTTCCTCTCTGCCCCGGGAACCATTACTCTTACCTTTAGGACAAGAATAACAATGTTAAGCAAACTACCTCAACTGAAGGATATTCAACCAGTTTCAGTGCTCGATTCAGTAATAACAGAGTGGTCAGCGTAATCCTCTTTTGTGTAATTGTTAATTTAGAGTTTGCGAGGTATTTTCCCTATCTTGTTGAAATTTACAACTCTGTCGGTTGTATATTTACCATGTCCTCTACTGTTGGAAACCGTGCCATGTACCCAGAGACAGTTAGGAGGGCGGCAACTTCAGCCAAGATCAAGGCAAGTCCTGATAATTGAAGGCACCATCCGTATTGGTACTGGGGTAGGCCATTATCATCCGTTTGACCTCCACTATTTGAGAAGCTGTACTTTCGAGGCAACTCCAACGATGCGTCTGATAGGGCTGATGCTAGGACTATCAGACCTCCACCCAATGAAAGCCCTAAAACAAATACAAAAATTTTAACAGTTTTATTGGGGATTTAAGCATTGAAAGCGACATGTCAGAGTTAAATGATGACAGCGGTGGGATTTTCTAACTCAGAATCGAAGTTTGTCTGAACCAAGTCAAAATTGATCTCATATACATCATTTCTATTAGAGAGAAAGCACTTTGAGATGTTTTCTTTTTTAAAATAATAAAAAATGAATAAATCTTTCAGGATACGTGAGGAGATGGTATATAAGAGATGAGGAATATTAGTGGAATGAATTCTTCGGGGACGAGGAGTGGCTTCGTAGGTAGTAATGAATATTTATATCGTGATCGATTCGTAAAATCGGTCGTCAACCGGGGTTTGTCGTAAACGACGACAACCCCGCGAGAACCGGATACGACCCGAATGCAAAGCACTTCCGCTTTAACGCTTCGCCAAAAGGGCCCGTAAAATGACAACAACGAAGATGAGAGTCCCGCGGAAGTACCTTCTTAACATGCTGCTGACTACTTTCCGCTCGCTCGTTCTGTACAACCAACCGCGATTCTATCTTGCCAAGGGGATGTAAACATTTGCATAAACGTAAAAGAGACATCCTTGATCAAATCCCTTTTCGAAACTACTCCCAAGGCTTACTTTCTGATATGCCTTTAACAAATCTTGGGTTTCTTACTTTTGTGCGAGTTACTTTTTTAAAAACGTACAATAACTATTGAGTTATTTGGATGTTATAAATTAGCATTTGCTAAATATAAAGATCCTCACTAAAAAAGGAAAACACTGCGTGCAAATGAAGATTAGTGAAGGTGTGTATTACGAAGGTCAACATGAAGTAAAAAACGTTTTCCTGGAACGTCGACAAAATTTCAATTAGCTCGGTCCCTTTTACTGTATAAACAAAGAAATGAAAGAAACTTCCCTCTTGAAAATCTAGCAAAGCTGATCGCTTTCTTATCAACCACGGTGTCCCCATTGAATGAAAACTAATCAAGAAAGAAGGGTAGAAGGAAGAAAAACAGAAAGACAATGCATTGAGTGAAGATTCTTTTCTCACTTTCAAAGTGTTTTTTTTTTACTCTTTCCCCAGAAACGCGCTAACAGGTTGAGGCAAAGTAGAGCAACACCAGTTCTCACTGAATCGAAAAGATTCCTCAAAATTATATTCAGAGGAAAAATATTTTTTCTCGGATTCATCCTCGAACGCTTTTTCAAATATCTCCCTCTTTAAATGTCTTTTCGAACTGAATATATTTTTACACGTAAAAAAAATTCACCTTGGTTCAAGTAAACACATCTACTTGGCCGATTCTATACTTGAGACAAGTTAATATTAGTTTATCACAAGAAAACGAATTTCTAGAATGAAGAAAATAATTGTATCAGTCAAATTACTTGGAGTAATTAAATGTATATTAGAAACAAATATATATGTAATTATTTCCGTTCAATTATTTACTTGTATGTAATACAAATAATTTAGTAGATCAGTGTTTGTTTATTTTTTTATTAACTGAAGTCAATGTGCAAGTATCATAAATTCTTGGGATAAGAATATTATATATTCAAATTGATTAATACATTTACTCAGTTTAAGAAAATGTACGCTTGTTCCATACGAATCTTTTCAATAATTTATTTTCTTGGACCAATCTCATATGGTATGGTCCGTATGTAAGATGACCAAATTCTTGATCCAAGTATTTTTTTTACGTGTCAAACGAACGCTTCTTTCTGATTTCCTTCTATCTTTACATATCCTTAAACAAAGAAATTTGTATGTATTTAGATTGGAAAGATCAAGAATGCTCGTTTTCTTCTTTGCTTCGATCTTTCCTTTTGATAAAATTTCATTCCAGCACATATAGGAAAGCAATATTCTTTACTTATACTTGAAAGTTTATGGATAACACGACGTTTCGAGGACATTGGTTGCACCGATATTGAATTGCGAATCCGTCACGACACACGCCGCATTTCCCTTTTTACCTTAACCGTTTATTTTCTCCACACGTTCCGTATATTCCAATATTATTGGCCGAGGCGTTACGCCAGCCCGTTTTCGCTTTTACCTTAGAGTAAATATTTGTCGGGGGTGGCAGTAGGCAACACGCCGAGCTTTCCTTTCGAGAGTAAATAACTTTTTTTTACACTCAACTGTCGGCTTCAGGATTGAGCACTGTGCTTTCAAATAAGAGGAAATCTGTATTCCTCGTCAGTTACAACTTGTTTCTACTTTTCGAGCGACACCTTTTTGATATACCATGGTGTATACTCAGCAACATGAGTTGAACCAAATATCCAATATGGAAAGAAAAATGATGGATTGGAATCCTATCGAGTGATGGTTTAATTCATCGCCAATCGCTGCTAAATGTAAAATGCTAAATGCTAATTCTGTTGAAACTACATCAGACTCAAAGGAATCAATTTTTATAGCTCTCGTAGAATTTATTAATATTTTCTACTTAATTAAACATTTTCTCATTGAGTTACTTATTCGTTAATTAGAATTCAATCTCGAATTCAATTTCCTTGAACAAACTTAGACTAACAGAAATCATTCACTGCTAAGTGGAGTACTTTAATCAAAATGATTACAAAGTTGAACTAAACAAGATGTTGATCACTTGAGTGAACTAAATTTATCTCTGGGGGAAGAAACCGCCTACAGGATTGGTTACCACCTATTTCAAGTGATTACTTTAGAGCGTCGTCTACGAATCTTGGTAGCGTGACATTAAATTACTAGATTGCAACTCCAGTGAGTTCCAGTTTTAGAGAAAATCTCCTTTAGTGGGTCTTGTCAATCTTCTAGTTGTTTACATCTCGAATGTACAATCTCGAACAACAGATACCTTGCTGCCAGGAGACTTTGGGCCCTTTGCTCAATTAATTAGCAGTAATTGCAATCTAGACGTCGAACCGGCAAGTAGGACCAAGATGAGATTGGAAGTTTCAGTTAGTAGCTATGCACCATCGCAGTAGTATTACCCGAACACATGCACGTATCTTACGTTCAAAGGCGTAGAAGTGCTTTAGATCAAAGTTGGCAAACTTGATCCAAACTCAAATTTTCCTCAGATCGAAAATTATACCCAGAGCTTCTCGTTGAAAAAGGGGCAGGAATCGCTGAGTCTACATTGCAAAAGGAGAAAAAAAAAAAAAAAAAGGTCTGCACTTCTGGAAAATGGCGACCACTTGTGGAAAATGCCAACCACTCCCCAAAAATGCCGACCGCTTCCCGAAAATGCCGACTCGGCACGAACATTTGGGGGGGTGTCACACCCCTCACACCCC
>JAUESH010000024.1:7609745-7619954 GCA_032275165.1 Synergus magnus
TTGCTCATTTCTCTTCAAATTTGCTTTTATGATAGTTTCAGTATAACTAAACTTCGCTCGTGTGGTCACAGCATTTATGTATCTTTTTGCGCTGCATACGTATTCTCGCCACGAAAATGTAATTACGCTCTTTGCACATAAAGCAGAACGTTTTGCGGTCTTTTTGACTTTTTGACTTTGAAAGGATATGTTCAAGGATAGTTGGATACTGCACCTTCCAGAGGTTGTCTTTAAAGAGCAAAAAGAGATCTGAAACTGAGAAGATGGGCTTTTTTCAACTACTACCTTTGGCAAAATTATTCTTGCTCTGGTCAGACCGATGGCGTAAGTAACGAGAGAAATGCTGGAAAAGCTGCGAATATTCAGTCTTGAATTCTACTGCGATTTTATCTAATTGAATCTTTTCGAGCGAGTTAACGAGCCACTCGTACCGATTCTGTGCATAGCTCAGACAACGGTTACGTAATTTTTTTATCCACTTAAATTGAAACTTGGAGTATGCAAATAATTTTCTTTTCAGCTTTACATAGTATAAATCTTTCTTTCATTATAGTTGATATAAAGAGGGAATTTATTTAATTGCCAGACGAAAAAGTACTCTTATAATGAATTTAGAGTTTACTCTTTTCGTAAACAACAACTCATTGTTTACTATATCCTTCATTTTTATAGGAGGACGCAGAATTATAAGCGACTTTATATGCATTTAATTTACATGAGAGACATCCTCTATAAGCCAGAGCTCTTTATACGAGTATGCATTTTAAAACAATCTCCAGAAGGATTTGGACATATTTCTGTTAAAAGCCTACAAATCCCATAACAATTTTCACAAAACCGAAATACTATATTCCGGAGAATATTTTTTGAAACAAAAGTTTTATATAAATTCCAAACTTAATATTGAATACAATCCTAATACATCTTTACATTTATTTTCAAGCATCACTTTTCGAATATAGTTGGAACATTTCGCTATCTCGTTCATTCGCTAATTACGCAGGGGCAAACGGTCAATTACTTGACCGGAAATTCTTGCACGATCGACTATTTGATTGAAGCAATGCCAGCTGGCTTATCCCCTCTCCATGTCTCCTCTTGAATCATTCCACGCTCTTCAAAAAGGAATCGAGAAATTTAACGAGCGGGCCAAAAGTATCATGAACCGATATCGTGATCACGCCTCTTTCTTCTCATAAATCCTTGCGGATTCAGCGAACTTTACTTCATCCTCGAGATTTTCTGGTTTATAACCAGTATAAAAGTGAACTCGGGGTTCTTAACCGACCGAGAACGAGTGGAAAAGCCTGGATATGGAAGAAGCTATTGTGCCACGTTAGAACTCGACCATTAGGCATTGTTCCTTATGAACGGGAGCTGCGTGCAACAGAAGAGAAGTCTACTCTTATCGAAGGACCATAGAAACATTTCCACGTGCTTCTACGCACGTAACCTGTGATCCTTGATCCTTGATCCTTCATTCTCGCAATACCCTTTCGTCCACTTTACCCTCTTGCACCACCTATTATGTGCCAACGGGGTCGAGAGATCAAGAATCACATTGTTCACTCGACAGAGGAAAGTGAGGCTGATACACAACGACGTAGGTCAAAACGTGATCCGAAAGTCAAACACCTCTTCACTGGCCTTTCACCCGGTATGCTACAATGATACACCCTTAAAATTTGGTGCTAAATTGGCGCTGAATTTGACACCGGCAATATGAAGTTACGGACGTGAAAAAATATTTTTCATGTGCTTGGGACCTTATAAGATAAGATATTTCAGAGGCATTACTAAGTTCCTGATGTTGCTCATTTTTTTGTTTTTTTTTTTTAAATACTTAGCTTTTTTCTATATTTTATTCTACATATAATCTTTGATTCTTGAAACATGTAAAAGACTTGAATTAGAAATGGCATTAAAGTTGCTCAAGTTATATAAATATATTTTTATATCTCAGAAGACTTGTCTTCCTGGCAATATAGGCTTTCTTTTAATCGAAAAAAATGTAATCTAACTTTTATCGATTTGTTACTTAGGGTATAAACCCAGCGACCCAGAATTCCCAAGCCCATGATTTCACATAATTTCATGCATTTGGTTTTCGGGTGTGCTCTCGCCAGATAAACCCTGTTCGGACGCTATACCTTGCTTGTTATTTAGATTCAACCCTCCCTGAAACTTACCTCCAAGGAGAAATAAGCCGCAAGCCACGAGGGTCCTGTGATCCGCGTAACAATGACCGATCATGGCAGATATAGTGCCTGCAAAGATCAAAGCTGCGGCTGCCACTTGAAATGGTGCTGATATTCTGCAATAAATAAGGAAAAAACGAATTTAGGTTTACATATCAAAGAATGCCAGGAATAAATAATGAAGCCTGTTGCTATAAGTTTTCACGATAAATTCACCTATCAAATATATTTTGAGATCACGTAAATCAGCATTAGGTTCATGGAAAAAATTTGTTCCTGAAAAATTCTCGAACTAGTACCTAAGTCTGGGATATGAGAAAATTTTCGCATTATTTTAGGGGCGTTCAGAGAAAATTCCGAAACTCTGAGGAAAAATTATTTAAACTGTTCTAAATTTTTTTTTCAGTAATTATTTAGAATGAGTTTAGAAGAAAATCGGGAATAGAATCTAACATCTTACGAAATTTCTAATAAATATTTTGGTCTGTCGTTATAGTTTCTTCATTTTCCTCTAAACCAGAGAATTAGGTTTCTTGGTCTGTATGAATTCCTGAAGTGATTTTCAACTTTGACTGCGCAATCGCCATTGCGCACTTCGCAATTTACATATTGTATGCATTGGTTCTGAGGCACGAATTTGTACCAATATTCATAATCCGTTTTAGTATAGAGGAAAGGCCGAGATAATGCAACTTGGAGACCCGTGTTCTAACACGATTTTTGCTGTTTCAGCTTTACAATATAATTTAATACTTCATTCAAAGTAAACTATTTATAATAAATATAATTTTGAACATGTGAATATGTATAAACACGATATATGTGCGAAACGGTGAGAGGTAAAACGGATAATTATTTTTATATAACACATGCATCAATACGGCCATTTTGAATGACTGTGGAGCGAACATGTTGCTACAAGAGTCCACTTTTTAAAAAAATTCAGTCAATTAAATTGAATTGTAACGCATCGTAATCTTGCTGTCATCATCCCACGCTCGTTTAAATCGTTTAAATGTAAAAAAATCACTTATCAATTTTCAAATACAGAATTCGCTATGAAATACTGAATTAATAAGACTGAAAGAGAGACGATTAAAAAATTTGCAGTCATTTTTTCAAAATTCCATGATTTTTTCAGGTCTTCCAAGTTTTGTAGCAACCCTGCATATTTATGCCTTTATTATATAAAATATGATGCACAATATACTTTTTCACTGCAGATCAAAATGTATCTAATTATGTTGATTTAACACAATACAATTTTTCGTGATAAGCTTAATCCAAAGAACAGAACCGTTGTCTCAAGGATTCCTTTCCTTTGATACATGTAGCTGGGATTAATTAGTATAATTAAGCTTGTTGCTCTGAAGCTCGACCTCCCGAACCCAACATTACTTCATATATATACTCAGGTTTCCCAGAGACAAGATTACTACTACACCTGTATACATTTTTTGCCCCAAGATATTATCGAACGTAATTTATTGGTCGCCATCCTATCTACATACCCAGATTTGGTAAAACGATACGTTTGTGATTTATTGATAATTGAATCTAGAATTCTCTGATTTTCACACGAAGTCAACTAAATCAGAGTTTGCAAAATTAGATATCGAATTTAATTTTCCAAGGGAAATTGCTCGTGAAGAAAGTGACTCGTCAAAAGGGAGAAATTATCTTTTGGCGGAATTGCATTGCACTCCACAACTGCACAATGCTCGCAACGAATTACAATAGCTGTATTCGGTTCACCAAATATACAAAACTGCAAAGCTCGCAAATTTCACATATTTGTCTATCTATTACGAACAAAAACTTCTCCGAAATCCAACGTCGACTCATTTATAAACATAACATTAGGTGTTTCTAGTTTTATTGAAAAGAAAAAAAAAACAAAGAGGGCATATTATATTACAATATTTTGCAATTTTGGCTTTACTTATAAAAAACAGCTTCAAAAATAGTAGTCTTTCTGAAATAAGAGAGATTTATATAAGGCAAATATGTATTCCACTTTAGAAAAGCATCGGATAAAATTGAAAAATTTCTCGAAATATATATGTATATAATGTATGTCCTTATATCTCGAGTGACCGCGAATTTGAGGCCGATTTTAGATTCTGGTAGTATATTTTCTGACATTAGCCAGATCTGGGAACAAGCAAGAGGTTTCAGCGCCGAAAGCTGGGGATATAATATATTTGGGAGGTGATGTATCGCCCCACCCTTTCTGCTTCCACCCCTTCCGCAGCGAAGGAACTAGGCATTGTCCCAGCCACTTTGAAATATCCCACAGAGACGAAGACAGAGGAGGTTAATCAAGATTTGTGGTGGAAGAACGAGCTTACTGGGAATCCGAGAATGCCAACATACCCCTAAATTCAGATTGATCTACACCCAAACATGAATTTAACCAATTTCAGAATTTCTAGAACTATGCAGTATGCACTTCTAATACGAATAAAGTATTCACCAAAAGAAGGAGAATCACCTTCTGTATACTCCCGTGCAAATGGTAAAAGACGTATCTGCAGTTCGGATAAGTCACCTACCACTTTTTAGTTTTTAAACCTAACTAGGAAGAAGAGCTTTTATGAATTTTATTTCAGGTACGAAAAAGTGACACGTGACTTATGCAAAATGCAGATACGTTTTTTTACCATTTGCAGGGCTGTATAGGTCCATTTATCTTTCATTAAAATCAGTCGATAGTGAATGAGAAATTCTCGTTGATGAGAAAGATTTGAACTCGTAACTTGTTTTTTTTTTTTTTTTTTTTTTAATTTAAATTTTAAATAGATAAAGTTTAAAAATAATTAGCTGCATCGATAGTTTTAGTTTTTAAAATAATCTTTTACCAATTTTAGTAAACAAATTTTATTAAAATATTGAATTAAAGGGAGCGTGTGTAAATTATATTATTTTTAAAAGATGGAATTATATTCGAAACCTACTTACTTGAGTTTTAAATAATAAAAAGCTTTCCATTTATAATAGCAGCCATAGCATTGAAACAAGGTAATAAAGGCGTTTGAAAGTGCTCTATAATAAATCTGGTTAATAACGTCGAGCAATATGCAGAGAAGCTGGATATAGTTGAAATTCACTACTAATACTTCCCATCCTACATAGTTAAATAAGCAGTTCGCTTCAAATTAAATTTTATTAAATGAAAATAAAATAAGAGGAAGTTCTCTATTTACTTTCTGTCATTTTCGAGGAAGTGGCTTCCATAAAAGACAGTGAATTTATATTCTAATTAGACAGTCAATTGTCATCGAAAACAGGCTAATTTCTTTAGAAACTCATGAATGAAATTGTCACATATATAGATATAGAAATTCTAATAATTTCTATCATGATGAATCAAATCTTTCTAATTACACCTGCAAATATTCATTATTCATTGTAATAATTGAAATTGATTTGAACTTTAACCTACTCGTTTATATTCAGTTTCTCTAAAAAGTCGAGTGTGTTATTTCTGCATTGAATTTTTCGAGTTAAGAGATCAATCTGAAATGTTGAGTGTTCGTAGCTATAAGAGCTCTTCGCCTGATTGGTAAGTTGCATCCAGCAGTCGGATTTATATTCAGAAAGTGATTCAAGTGGATTTGCCTCTCGAATTATAATGATTTTAGTGTCAATCAGTTTGACTGCTCTTTCTTGCAGAGTAAGTCTTTTTCGATGGGCAAATTCTCGAGGATATTAAAAAAAATATCTACAATTCTCAGTATTACTAGACGTTCCAGAAATCATCAATTTATTGGATTTTAACCCAGATTGTCTTTTTTTTTAAACTGTACGATTTAAAACTGAAAAATTTGCTTCAAAGTTCGAAAAATAATATGTTTTAAATAAGTCCTTCAGGAGAGTATTACAGTGAGAAATTATTGTCGGAAGTTTGAAGAGATTTCTTGGTGAAAGTGTTTGTAGTGTACTCCTTTTTCTCGGGCGCATAATATAGAAGGAAATAATGGTAGGGTCTGAATGTGGAAAATTCATCGTCATCTTCATAGTGCACCAAAACTTGCAAACGCTTCTGCATCGCTGAGCTATAATAAAACTGCTATGCGGCGATCCTCGTAGCCAATATCTATGCCTATATTTCATCCGACACCATTACTTTTCCCTCGTAGCCAGAGTACGAAGCCAACATATACTTTTTGCATTAAACGATATCGTTCTCGCTATTTGAATTTGTGATGAACATTCCTGGAACGAGCATAAAGTAGAAAGGCTAATAAAGGCTTCTCTTCAAAGCTCGCACAAAAAAAGATTTCACAGTGGACAAGCAATTGTTCCGAATATCTTGCGCTTTATACGATAAAAAGAGATTTTGAATAAGCTTGTATAAAAAAAAATTGATACTCTTGATTAAAATGAACGAAAATATGAAAAAGCGTATTTTCAATGTGTAATATCCACGAAAATATTTGTAAAGATTTCTCTTTCTTGATGTAGAAAATTTCAGAATCGGAAGTAATAAAAACGAAGTTGGAAAAATGAGGAGGATCTTCCACTTTCCTTCTGCTTCCTTGTGATTCCAATCGATATTTTACCTTCTTAACATTGTTGCAAATTTTGCCGTTATTTGTTAACAACAGAACATAAAATTTAAATTATTGTATCTTCCATCTTCAATCTCCATAACGTTTTTCAGAAAAGCATCATTTAATTTCAAGCTTTTGATTATGTCAAAATGTATTCCACATATTTATATTGGTAAAATGGGTTTTAACAAAATGTTATATTTTATAAATATGCGTATATGGAGTACAAAGCAAATTCTAGATATATAAATATGATGCGAAATTGATAAATATTATGGGATAAAATGGGATATGTAGGCTGAAAATTAATTTTGTTTTATATTAAATACACCAAGCGATGATGACATTTTTCATTAATTCATTAGTTCTGCTTGTTATATACGAAATGAAATTAATTAAAACAATGATGCGGATCAATCATCAATGAATTAATGAATATTCTGACTATAAAAATAAGATGCATGAACTTAAAATAATACACAAATATTTTTTTATAACTTTATAAAAGTGACCTAATAAATAAGTAAATTGAGTAATAAATCTAATGTATGGTAAATTACAATTGGAATAAATAAAAAAGCTTTCGGGTAATTCGAATTTAGGATAAATGAAAATGATGGGAAGTCGATTTTGGGAATGCCTCGCTCTCAGCAAGCAGTTTATCTGAAAGTCTAACAATCCTGTCACTCTATAGAGTTGGCCAGTAGCAGCAGCAGCGTCGTTAATAACTCGCGCTTGCGGGGTGTTGTCACAGTAAATAACAATAAAACTCTATTAATGTGATAGTACCTGCCTGTAGGCACGGGTCCTGGCTTGAAGCCAGGAACATACCAGAACGGCTATTCACCCCGCGAAATACAAGCTACCGTCGTACAACAGCCGCCTCCTAATGGCTGCAATACCTGCGTATGAACGTGAGTTTGTGGGATGCTTAATGCTGCATTACGCACTCAGATAAGCCCTTCATCTACCGCCCACCAATAACCCTTCATGCCTCCACTTCACCAGGAAATTATTAGTGAACGATAATCAAACACGATCGTATTCTATATAGCTACAAGCGACATAGTTTGTAGGAATGCATTCGAAATCTCCATTCTCAAATCTCATTTGAATCTGGGAATATAAAATCGAACTTGAATCTGTCATTCACGATTAAAGAGAAATGATATGGAGGCTGAATAATTCACTATCAATAAAATATGCGCTGTAAATCAGATATGCGATCTCTTATGAACTCATTTTAGATTACGAGGGTTTTTTTTACGATTTTTAAGTTCAGATGTCGTAAAATTAAATGTAACTTTTGGGATATACATTATCGTGTAGAGTGTAAAAATATTATTTCATTCTTTTAATTATCAGTATTCGCTTTCAATTTATTTATGTAAATTTACTCTGTAAAAAAAGCTCAACTGCTATTTGAAATATGTATAAAGAAAGCATGAATGGCAGCAGACTTTTCTCTTTAAGATACTTGTAGAAGAACTTTCAAGCTTTTTTCACTAATGAAAGAGTAATCTGATTGCCGTGTTTATATTGAACATTCACTGAAAGATAAAAAGAAGCGGAAACGCATCCAAGTTCGTATCTTAAAATAAAGTGCTCGTTGGAATGACGATCTCGACCGTGTAGATTTTCAATAGAATAAAAATGATATTGGAAAGTTGGATTTCTTCCTCCTTATTTGGTCCGGCATTCATTGAAGCAAGAAAAGTCGAAGACAACAAGAAACTCGATTCCTCGATCTAGAGATCGAAATCATACGAAAATTTTCAACAATGAAGTCGGTGACAAAAATCGATTCCATCTCGATCTAGTAGCAATATTGAGAGAAAGCAAACGCTCGTGTCTTCAACTACTCGAGACTTCTTTTCAAGTGAATCGATGATAGTATGCTTTCTTTCTCCCAACTTATGTCATATTTCCTAAAAATTTATTTTACTCAAAAGTCCTAATGTAAAAACTAACAGAATTATTAAAATAAAATTAATTATGGGCTTTTTACATCGCAAATGAAATTTCTATTTAAAGTTAAGCTCATAATTCTTTTTTTCCAATTTTCTCTCAATCTGCAGTTCTAAGTCAGTATAATCTCCATTTTCTCCTCTCGGAAAACCAATTTATATTTTATTGAAACCTTATGTGTTCTTGAATTTGCATTGTCGAGGATCTTTTCTTTTTAACGATTTCTTTTTCTGAGATTGCGTAGATAACCGTCATGTTAAATAAAATAAAAATATAATTCGCTCACGATTAGATTTATCCATACGGAGAAGTGAGACAATATTTTTTCTAAACTTTATTCTCAAAAGTGAAGTTTTAAGTAAAACATATTTCGCTTATGATTATACGCGATCTTTAATCTTCATCAGTGGATAATAACGTGACAGAGAAAAGTATGAAAAAGTGTCAAAGAGGACGGGCGAAAAGAGAGGGGGAACTAAGATGGGTAATTGATATAACTTTGATTATGAGATTAAATCGAGCGTAAAAGGGGAAAGGTGAAGACGGTAAAAGGTTTTTCAAATTAATTTCCCGTTTCATCGTACGGGGTTGACTCTACGGTATCTCAGTTTCTTTTTCCAAAGCGAGAGCTTAAGGGTGGAAGGATGGACAATTTGGAACGTACTCGAATCGAATCGAACTTTCAATCTCTACCAAGACCCTTTCCACGATAAAAACAATCTTTTCTATTAACTTCCCCTATTTCAGTGCGAAACGAATATCGGCAATAGAATTGCTAATCGGAATATAAACACCCTAAATATGGAAACCGGAGCTGTTTTGTGCAATCGCTTTAGGCTTCATTGGCGAAACTCGCAATAACGAGATAATAGGCAGCCAAACTTTACAAAGGATCGTGTTTCGGGACTTACGACATCAGTTTGTTTATTTAGTGAATTATTCATAATTTGCATTTATTGAAATACGTGCTCCTTGCCTAAAATATTAATCGATTAGTTTTCCACAAAGTATATAGGAACACAAATTAACTGAAACTATACTCAGTGTAGAGTAATATACTCGGTTTATAACAAGGTGCGAAAAAAGTTGGGAACTGTTGATATCTGAAGTTTTGTGGGTGAACAAAAATGTTATTGCAATCTGTTTAGCCAGAAGATCTTCTTGTTCTCCGGTTTCCGGGCTAGTAACGCTTTATTACTACTAAACAGGCTGACCAGGCGGTATATTACTCCTGGACGGTTCTACTGGTCTGATATATTGCTTGCGGGCCTGCCAACCCTCTGCCCAATATCCATACCATACAAGCCTCTGCGGGCGTATCCGCGCCCCTTTTCCTTGCCGGCCAAAACTATTAATTTTGGTTTGCCTGACCGTGTTCGGTGGATAATTCAATTTTGGGGACGCAGTGCGCGAAATTAGTGAATGATATCGACGGTCGATGTCGTGGTTACCAGTCTCTGAATCGTTCGTCTGCACTATCAACTTGC
>JAUESH010000024.1:7669184-7679966 GCA_032275165.1 Synergus magnus
TTGAGAAGTTATAGTCGAAAACTCAATTTTACTAAAATTATAAAAGTACATAAAACTTGTAAAATTAAATATTTTTTCAAACCCTTTTAATAAATTCAACTTAGTATATAGTGGAACAACTATGCAAAATTTCATCAATTTATCTCTTCGCGTTCTCGAGATTTTGCAGGATCGTTAAAGCGTGACATACATACATACACATACACATCCATACACACATCCGGACAATTTTTCAGGACATCATATTAGATATATTCCCCTTGAAATATGTTCCAAAAAACCTTTTTTTAGAAACTGGATTTTGTCACCACTACAAAGCTTCCTCTATGAGGAAGCAATATTATTATTTAAAGTCACTACATTATAATTGAATCACGTAAATTCAGTAACAGTCAATATACAACAGTTTTAACATCAACTTTGTATTTATTTGGATCAGAGAAAATGTCTTCATTTGAGATTTATTCTATATGAAAAAAATAACTTATTGAGGGGTGGTTCGTATCCAAGGTTTCGTCGATGTAAATCGACTGTAGAGCTTTTTTATATGAAGAGTATCACATGTAGGTTGTTTGGTTGGGAAAAGGATAAGAGTGATGGATATCCATCATTGTAAGCTAACAAGAAAACTGCATTAGGAGAATTCGTTTTTATAAAAACTTTGGGTTAAACGAAGGTCGCCGAAGCGAGAAGGTATTCACGCAGAATACTTTCGTCTTTTATTATTTAGCTTCTTTTTACACGGCGTCTGACTATGTCCATATCCTCAGGCGAGGCTGAATTTGAATTTCAAGGGAAACAGAATTTTCGCCAAGTAAAATCAACATCTCAAAAATATCAAGTGATGGATGAATCTCCCAGGAAAGATTCGCCTTGATCTATCTATGAAATTTAAAATTTAGACACAAATTCTTGGAAATTTGTATTATAAACTAGAAAATCATGAAAGCAATAATCAAATAATAAAATTGATTACGAGTTGTATTTATTCATAATATTGTAGTAAATTATTATTCTTATTCGTTGTAAATAGATTGTAGATAGATATTCTATAATAATAATAATAATAATAAGAATAATTTACTACACTACTATAAATAAATACTACTCGTATATTTTTATATATATATATATATATTTTTTTTTTTTCATTTATTCAGATTCTGGAAAGATTCGAGTTTCCACACGGAGAAAACTGAGTAGTCAAACTCATTATCTGGAGTGTCGCCTTCTAAGATAGTCAACCTGAATATCTGGGATAGTAAAACCGATTATCCCTATGTTCAAATTGAATATCCAAATATTCAATCGACTACCTTAGAAGGCTCTCCTATAGTTGACACTCCAGATGATGAGTTTGACTACTCAGTTTTCTCCGTGCAATTAATATGGGTATTTGATTTTTCTTCTTTTTTATATTTTTGTTTATCACTGGACCCAACAGAAAATTGAAAAGTGTTGAGTCAATTTTTTTACATCAAATTATGTACATAATTCTTGAATTGACATGAACCGCATACAATCGCTTCCTGAGTTATAAATTGAAAATCCTATGTTTGTGTAGGTAATTGAAGGGATGAAAGCATCGAAACAGAGAGAAATTGATGGTGCTGCAAATGTATTCGAATTTTTTTTACATGGCTTGTTTGCCGAGTTGTTTTTTTTTTTACTAAAGTTTTTTTCACATCCATGAAACGAGTTGCATACATTTTTCAATATTTTTTCTGGATTTCACAACTAATATTATTTGAATGAATATAAAGAATTGGCCATGCATGATTGAATTAAAAGTTTTATGAAGAGATAGTAAAAGAGAAGGAGAAATGGGGTCAAGTATTATTCAAGTTATATTCCAGCGCTTGGTGCGTGACTGGAAATGAACTTTTGGCTTCAGAATAGGAGGAGGGCTAGCATATAATTTGTGTTGCAAATCAGTTTCCTCTATGATGAGTTGATCATAATATATTATCTCCGTCTTCACAAGTTGATTCAAAATTAATCGAAATTAACCATCTTGATGTCACCGTAATGAATTGAATTTGCATATTTATTAATTCTCTAACTCTATTACGTTATTTCATTTTATTTATGAAAGTATTTAGATTCTTTGTAATCGATTTTTAAACCGCCCTATAATATAAGGGTATTTAATATTAATAAAGCATCGCATCACAAGTAAATTAAATTGAACTTCATGCAACTATGCTGAATCATAATTTTCATCATGAAATAATAAACTGATTTAATCACGACATAAATTGCAAAAAAAGTTCTGATATATCAAAAGGAATTTCAATATTCCTGCTAAACGCAAAGCGTAGCATGTTCTCTAATTCATCATTACTATCATTAATTACCTTTCAAAATGTAATTCTATATGAGCAACCAGCAATATACAATTAAATTACTAATGTACGAGGTGGTTTTGTTTTAAATTGAAATTTCACTAAAGTAATTAATTTTTTAAAATAATTATCCTGCGATATAAAGAACATGTAGAAAGTATTAAAAATATTTAGTTTAGGTAAAATACTCATTACAATTATTTATATAATTACTAATCCTCTCAACTGCAGAAAACTGTGATTTACTTCAGCCCATTTCGAGAATGATTACCTCTTAAAATGAGCCTCGAGGCTGTCGACGCAATAAACGAAATAAATATTGATTTCCACGAAAGTAGCACACAAAAAGTATAGTCTTACTCGTTTTACTTAAGGACCAAAATAAGTCCTATTTAGGTTTGAACAATCAAAGCGACACTCTCGAGCAGTTTACTCGAAGACAGCACTATAAACACTACTCCACTGCCTTCTCGTGTATACAGCCAGAGAAATGTGCAAACAAAGACGCGAAAAGGCACTTTCGTGAAATGAGCTCGCTCGATATCGTTGATAACATCATAAGAGCATTTCAAGCAAGAATTCTATGCAGAATCACAGAAGACGATGATTTTTCTCAGGACAAAAATAAAAATATCTGATTATGTTCTACTAACTACCAATTGACGTGAAAGCACACTTGAAGAATCGTAAAATTGATGCAGTAAAGCTGTCAGTGCTTTACCCCATTTTGTATTTCATTTCAAACGTGGAAAAGCTCAAAGGCTCTTTCATGTTTTTTTGAAAATGCAGATCGATTCGCCTGGACTAAGTACCTATGTATATAAGGGAAATCAGAAACAAGAGAGAGTAAATGGAAAATAACGTCACGTCTGATCATGACATTCTGTTGTCTGACTATAACAGATTTTTTCTACTGAAAACAGTTAATCTCGGAAATATTAGTTACAAAACTATTTGTGAGTTCTTTAAAACGATGGTAATAAGTTTCCATAAATATAAAAAACTAATAAATATGAAACGAATCGAGAGAATAATAGTCTTAATAGATTTTTATCAATGTTAGAGATGGATAGAATATTAATACGTCTTCTCGTTGTAGAATTTTAGTTCCGTTAAATATCGATATTATATTGAAATATTACAAAAATGTAATATTCAAATTCCGATATACTTGTATCCTGCACGTAATATTAAAATCAGAAATAGATGAAAGTTGATTTTATTAAAAAATGTGTATTAATTATATTTATAAAATTATAAAAATGATTTTCAGATTTTCTTAGACAAAATTATAAATTAGAACTAAACATTACACTAAAGATATTTCAATTGATTTTTTAATGAATCTGTCTCCTTTCATTAGTGAAGAGCTTTTAAAAGCCTTTTTAAGTATCAGAAAGATATATATTATTTAAAAGCTTTAATTTAATTTATTTAAGCTTACATTTCAGATACTTAAAAGGGCTTGGAACCTTCTGTCTTTGGGTTCAATCCCTATTCAGCACGTTCTTAGTGTCGCTTATACCCAAAACTCTATCGGGCGACTATATCGGCGTTGCAAAGCGTTTGGATATATCGGAACGCGATAAGGTATTTATCGACCGTTATGCAGTATGCACGGAATTCGAGTACGATCTGAAAATTGATGGTCTATTGTGCGAAAGGCGGCTTGTACTCAGATCGACTGTATTGAACGTAAACTGATGAAGGATTTCCTAGACTGACCTCAAAATTCGCTGTGTAATTCATACATTTACAAAAATCACTACATCATTGTATATTTCAATTCTATCGGTTCCAATTTAAAAGTGATCTATATTCAAAAGCGAAAAAAGAATACCTACATGTTTTTGACTGAAAGGTTTTAAAAATTGAGTATGAAAACAATCAACGAATTCATTTTTACTTTTTGAATAAGAAAAATCTTTTAAATCCAGCATCTATATTGGAAATTGAGGTCTTTCTCTTAAAAAGAGGAAATATTAGAGAGGTACTCTTTTCATATTGCTAGGTGCTTCATTCGCTTCATTGTAAAAAGTTTGTGTAAAGATGTTTTCAGAGAACTTTATTAATAATGCAGATGTATTGTTCGAAAAAGCAGCTTATGAATACCGCTAACAGCGCCGGACAACAAAATGACTACGGTTCGCGAATGGGGTGGGAAAAACTCCGGTCTGACTATGAACGCTGCAACGGTATTATGCAGGATTTTGTGGCTAGCATCGGTTCTCAGTGTAACTACTGTGACTCGACTATATCAACAGGCAGATGGCAAACACATCCACTACTATAACGCATTTCAGTCTATGGTTCACCCAACCAACTTTTCTACTTGCTCATAGAGAATGAAATTATCAAAAGCTTCAAGCACCTTTTATCCTTTTTACTCAGCAATTTCCACTCGACACACAGTCAGATTACGCCAAGACTCTTTTCCCATTCTTATACTGAAAGGAGAAGAAAATCTTACTTTTAATAATCTCTTCTACTGACATTGTTTCCTGCTGATATTGAACTTGTCATTTACCTTGTCTAATATGTACAAAAAGTTCTAAATTTTTAAAATAAAATTGGCAATCAAAAAGGATCAATAAAGGGTTGATAATACTGATCTTGGTAGGGTAAAAATAATTTTGAAATCAGAATCAATTTATAGTGGGAACTCTCTAAATCTGAATTAGTAAAAAATCGGTCACTAATTTACTTTAGTGCAAATTTTTACTAATTATTGGTTGTATTTCATTATTTCATTTAGTAGTTTTCAACTTTTCACTAAAGTTTTAGTCAAAAATGACTAACAATTAGTAGAATTTTTCACTAAAGTAAATTAGTGACCCACTTTTCTCTAATTCGGATTTAGAGAAAAGATTGGACTGAAGTTTCAAACGCCTACTAAGACGATTTGTTTTTCTTTAAAAATTCTCATTAAAAAAAATTGTTTTATTTACAATAATTTGTTCGTTACAACAGAAAGCATGGGAAATTTTTTTTGCAAACTATATTTAATGTATGAGGATATGAGAGGCGTTATGATAATAAATGATTCATGTGAAAAAGATTGTGCATTCGAGCACTTTAAGATTCAAATTAAATTCCGATAAAATCATAGTAACGTGACAATGTTTCAATCTAAAAGCTTTTAAAATCGCAGTGCTTGGAAATTTAAGTGTTTTTTCTAAATATCTACGCTGAAGGAAAATTTTGCGATTTTTTTCCGAAATTCTAATTTTAAATTTAAGTCTATTATTTCCATTTTTTAAACAGACTTTTAGGGAATGTAGTTTTTTTATAAGACAATTTGCAGTAGTTTTGAAGTTTTTCGTGTTTTATCGGTAGATGTTTGTAGGGAAAAGCTTGGGTGCAACTTAACGAGTATAATACGCGTCAAAGTTCTCTCTCAAAACGGGCACACCTGGTTCCTACTATACGAGCGGAGACTTCGTCGAAGTTGGCCGAAGTTTGTGGTAAAGTGCGTGATCCAGAGAGTCACGTTAAGCTATGGAAGAAGGGATCGGACTTAGTTACTTAAAGGGAAATTCACAAGCACGCCACAGGTATAGAGCTTTAGTGGCTAAAAAGTGATCTTCGCTTAGAAACTTTCGCTACCATAATCGCAACTCGCAGTTATAGCTTTTCGAACTTCTTTGTAATCCGACACGTCAGCTTCAATAAGTCTCAAGAAGTCGGGAATTTTCGAGACGAACAAATAACGTCGATGGATTAAGTCACATTCAACTTCAGAAAATTTCCACATTCTGCAAGTTTATATATTTTATTTTCTCAAAAAAATCATAATTAAGCAATAATGGTTTTCTATTTATTAAAGATAAACATAATTCAGTAAACGAATTTTGTAGTTGTGCTGAAACTAAAATGAGAAATGAGATCGTTTTATTATTTTAAGCGTTAAACATGCAGTCATAACCTTTTATAGTGCGGATAAAAATTTAACAGCGCGTAAAAATAATAACCTGAATACAAAACTATAAAATTGTACTCCAATTTGGTACCAAAAACTGAAACCATTCAAATTTAATTGAAGTAATTCACAATTGAAAGTTTTGAACTTCAAATTACCTATTACACATAAAATAATCAAACGTAAAAAATATGCAAAGTGGAAAGTCTCCAATTTTAAAGACGTGTAATAAATCTTAAAGTTAATTAAAACCCAAAATTAATTCGTTCAAATCTTAAAATGATACCAAAGTCTCCATCATTTTTAGGACATATTCGACTTGTTATTCCTAACGCTCTAAAGATAATTTAGCAGGCATAAGGAGAACTAAGCCTTCTCGAAAAATCGCTCATAAAATACTTCGCGATATGTAGAAAGTTGAGAAAGTTTTGGCAAGACGCGAGCAGCTGTCGTGAAATGTGCCAAAGCTAAGAGATAGGTACCTTCATCGTGAAATACCGATATTTCTCTATCACAGGGGAGACATTGGCCAACTTTTTAAAGTGTCGTTAGAAAGAAGCGACAAACCATCTCTATCTTCTCGCCGCCCCATCCTTTTAGCCCCTAGTGACCTCTCCTCCGGCATCTCGCGCACTTTCGCCAGAACCTCAAGCCCCGCGCTTTCACAAGAAGAGGATGGAGGTTCAATGGGTGCAAATAGTTAGTCGAGGGAACTTTGGGAGGCTGGGGAATGAAGGCTGAACTTGGAAAGTTTCAAGAAAACTCCACTTTTTTTTTTTCTAATTCACACCTGAACCGAGCTATAACCGCGCGGAAATGTAGCGGCGAAGGCGTCGATTCAGTGGCGTCGGTATGGGAAACGAAATTTCAAGATTCTGGGAACGAAGGTGATTTTCGCCGAAGGTGTAGTAACAGGGAGAAAACGAAGAGATTGACGGGCTCGGCTCGTTACTTTGGGCTTTCGCGTTCGATAACGTCCCAATTTACGACCGAACCTTACGGATATCTTCCCTTCTTTGTTGATCCTCTTCCTGTCTCACCCTCTATATCTACTCTTCTTTGAATTCCAGAACTCGGGTTTATTTGCCTAACTGATGTAAATGGGAATTTTCTAACTTATTCAGAAAACTTCTGCTGATTTGAAAATTTAATGGCGTCTCAAACTCATTGAAAATCTTGAATCGATTTTTGGATACTTTTATAATTATTCTCAGGGGCCGTTCAAATATCCCGTCCCATTCCCATTTTCTAACTTTTTATAAGACCAAAGGCACGAAAATACTATAGGAACTTTTTTAAGGCTTCTCGTTTGATCACTGATGTTAAGCAGCACTCGGGTCGGTTATATTTGGATTGGGACCATCGTACCAGCCTAATATAATAATTTATTTAATAATTTACTAATTTTATTTTATTTCTGATAAATTCTTTCCGACTAAAATCTTTATAGTTTATATCTCTACTTTATATATGAATGTTTATATATTTTTTTCTAATAATGCGCGAGAGTGAAGAATTTATTTCCAGCAAACAAATTTGCTTCTGTGAAACATTTTGCCCAGTATTATTTCATTATAACTCTTCTTTGTCTTATGTTTTAATTTATCAGCATCGGACTACTCTGTAGATTTCTCTCTGAATGAAGAACTTACCTGAAGAATGTAATAAAGCTTCTTTATATCCTGCCTCTTTGTTTCTCCATTGAGCAAAGCTTTGACTTCATAACTTTGTTATCAGTTTTCTTAATTCTTGCTTACAGCTTATAAAATTAGATTTTTCTGGTCATTTATCTGATAAATTTATTACGAATACTCTTGCGTTGAACCGTTTGAGATTTAATTTAATTAAAGCAATTAAAGCTTAGACTTCAATTATAAAAATATTTTTTTCTCAATTTTAGTATCTATTAATATTTTATTAATATCCTATGGAATGCATATTATTGAAAAGTATGCATCGCGGTATTTTCTAGTGCAGCAGAAATGCTTTAAATAGAAATTCAAGACTATACACTCTACTAGAATAATAGCGATGAAAGTACGTGGTATAAATTTATATGTCACACTAAAAGAAAGTTATCATTATTTACTTTTACTATTTAATTATTTAAAAAATGTTAAGAATGTCAAAATTCTAAAATCAAGTTTCTGAATCTACTTGCATGCCTATCATCTAGGATAAGTAATTGATATTCGGAACCAATTTCAAATTCCCCATTTTTACAGTTTGTTTTCACATCAGATAGTCAGCTTCCGAAGCGTGAAAAAGTAAAGCCTACACTGAAGCTTCAATTCCCATTTGGTCCCGTTCCCTCTGTTCTATCCTATCTTCACACCCTGCTCGAAAAAGTTTCCTGTGAATTTCCGACCGTAACGTTCAATTTGGCGGAAGGGCAAAGCCTCTGAGATTTTCAAGCGTTCTCACAGACTGGAATTATTTAGTTAAGAAAGTAGGGAAATGGTTCTTTTCGATTAAATTCAAAAATTAATTTTAATGTGAGAAACAAAGGTGAATAATGTAGTTCAAATATTCTTAATAAAATTAATTAATCAGAGGGAAATTTAATTGAAATCATCGAAATGAAGATGAAATGTGAACACTTCTCACGTTGAATCATATAAATTTAAATGCCTCTGTCGGTCCCTTTACTTACAATTTGGGTAGAATCCAAAGAGACAACTTAGAGCCTAAAAGCTTCAACATACGAGAATCTGAACCGGTCCAAGCTTTTATTGAAGAGTGGTTAAGCGTAGGATGGTGGTCCGATCGATTAGAGAGAGACGAGAATCTACGCTCGCGATAGCCGGCCGTTGGCTTAATTGCCTCGAAACATAAATTCTTAGGGGTGGTGCCAGGCGATTCGCCGTTCGCAAAGCCATATTAATTTCCGAGCCGTTTCCATGTCGTATATATACATAGTTCACGTAACGAGCAGCACTCTTATGCTCGTACCTACAAGATACGTAGGATAGTTTTGCACTACACGGTTCGCGATCAATGATATATGTGGTCGCTTATATACAATATTTGCCGTTAGTATCCATGAAGATTTGCGGACAGACATCTGATCATTTATTAAAATAGATTAAAATAAGGAAAAACTTTTCTCAGAGTCAGTGGAAAACTTTTCCTAGTTCTATAAAGACGTCACAGATGAACGAAATCTTGCTCTCGCTACATAACAGTAGACGACAAACGAGCACTTCTCCTTGACGAATCAGAAATTTCTTACTAGAAGTTTCTTCCTTGAGATTTCTTCATTAGTCAAATTGAAATGTTGGTTGATTTTCTGTAAGCAGTTTCCGCACTGTATAACTCGGAAAGATCTGATTTTCATTAACAATCTCAATCATTAGGAATTGCAAGAAGATGAATTGTAAATCACTCATAGTTTAGTAAGAACTGATTATAAATTACGATACGCAAATGAAACAAAGGTGTGATGAATTTTGAGCATCAGGTAAATCCCTTTTACTTTAACGTCAGATTAGTGTTAACATCAAACAGATTACGTATAACCCACGAGACAGCAAACAAGCTTCAGCGAGGATACAATCCTTTGAGTCATGTTTGATATGATCACAAACAACCACTCGGTAATGTGATCGATCAAAATTTTTTGCTAAAGTCTGAAGCTGCAAAACAAATTTCTAAGGATGACACCTCTAAAAACGAAATTAAAGCAGAAAATTGCATCAGAGAGGTAATAGAGTATTCGAATAATTTTGCCGAAAACAATCGAGTTCAATTTCACAGTTTAATTTCAGCGCTGCAAGCATACGAATTAGCAATCTCAGGGTACACATTTTTTTTATCAAATTGGTTCAAACATGTTAATTAATTTTCAACTGCATGCAGACAGCAAATGGCTTTGAACTTTCTGTTTCAGTAGATCTCCGTTCATGTATCCATTAAATCAAATGAATGTTGTAATCTACTGTAATGTATTATCTCAATCAGCAAAGTTTCTCAAGCAATTAAATCGTGGATTTTGAGTCGCTCTATATATTTCACACCAAATGCTTGTCGAATTCCTGTCTTTGTGAATTATTCTCAGATTCGCTTTCACAGCGAATCTATTGACTCAGCAGTATTGCGCCGAGTGTAATTAGGGATGTCAATCTGAGGAAAAGACGTGTTTCAACTCTTCTCTTTCCTCAATCGACTTCAATCTGATCGATGGACCTCAGACTTCTTCTTCCAAAACATTTTAAGCTTCGTCATTTCCGGTTGTCCACCGAGTTTGCTCTGAGAACTTCAACAAAAAAGAAGCCTGACTTTCAATCAGATTGGACGTGTTTTCCTGTACCGAGTAGATTCACTGCGCCATCGTTACTTCTGGTTAGTTAACTACGTTCTGTACGACTTGAGACTCGATTCCTCCTAATTCTAACTGTGAGCATTGAGTAAAGATATCACTCTCTAAATCTGAATCAGTGAAATTACTGATTGCATCAGTGAAATTTATCGCTTTTAAAATTATAAATTAAAACATTTTTGAAGATTTTAATTACGTAT
>JAUESH010000024.1:7710036-7728250 GCA_032275165.1 Synergus magnus
ATATTAGTTTTAGAGAAAAATATTTTTAACCCTTTGCACTCGAGGCCGTTTTGTAGCGCAAAGAAAGTGGTGAGCGAGAGTCACCTCTCGAGTGCAAAGGGTTAATTCAAAAGTGCTTGTTAATTTATCAAAAAGCGAAACCTTACGAAACAAGTCATAAAATTGTGATTGAAAGTGACAGGCGAGAAATGTGCAAAATTCTAAGCAGGATGAACCTGATAAGTGGTTTGGTAACAAGTACTCAACGAATCTCGCAAGTGGTACATTGAGGATTCATACAATGCCAACAAAGACGAGCGAGAGAGAAGGTGGTAAAAGCACTAAGGGCCTGTGGGACTCATTGTGGTGCCCACCATGTAAACTTCTCATGAAAGTGTGGGGTGCGAGAGAGGCCAAACGATTCGAGAGCTGTTTCGCCTCCATCAATCATGGTATTTATGTTCCAGGGTAGTCGAGGTTCTGGCACACAATGCGAAAAGCTCGTCGAAGGAAGAAGACTGAGTGTACGCCGTCAGCGAAAGCAGCCACGGCTTTTCTAGTCTGCTTCAAACAACTAGCCAACACTCAACTCTGGCTTATGATAATAGATGCTTGAATAAAAAGCTTTCCTCGTAGCATCATTATTCTGCGTATCACGAATAAAGACGTGCTTGATATCCTGAACGAGAGTTTTAGATTCAAACAAGTTCCACTTTTCCACATCAGATTTACGTAAGCCGATTTAGGTTTATAAATTAGAAAAGGTCAAACTGTTATCATTAGAAGTAAGTTTTGATTATAAAGTCTAAACCCCATTCAAACTTACTAATTCGCTTTTCGGTAATGACAATAGTTCAAAATAGTTGCTCGTTATCATAAACTTATTTTTAGGAAGATCTGGCCACTGAATTCTAGGATATCAAACTTTAGGAGTGAAAAACACTTTTGAGGGATTTTATTGTTTGGTTAGAAAAATTCATCCAGTTCTGCAAAAGTTAAAGGGCAAGCTTTCGTTTTTATTGAGGAAAATATTGAAGTTAGAGCAGTAGGAAGTGTGAAATCCATAATCCTGAGTAGCATATTTGAAACAAGTGGAAATGTCGACATAAGTGAGAAAATAATTTTATATACCTTGCATAAGGAGAGTTCAATGTAGAAATAATTATTGACTTTAGTGGCTGTTTGTAGAAACATTTCTGCGTGGTATACGACGCTCTTAGAATACCAGCAGCTCTCGCAGTTCTTCAACCCCCATCACGACTTCCAACGACAAGGCAGACGGGTGGTTGGTTTTGTAATTCCAGGACAAAAACTCGTGTTCCGCCGGATGCAAACCCAGCTCGAGGTTGCCTAATTACTCGTGCTGGTATCACAGGTGCACGATATCAGCTATAAAACAAGGCCAGGTATGCACGGATATTCTACTTGGCTAATTGAGTGGAAAAAATCTGTCGCACTGAAAATGTACATACTTTAGCAAAACATTGTTTAGTCCTACTTCGTTGGAATGCTATACCCACAAAATTTTTGTGTTCTTTTCGTTAAATATATTCAATTTGATATTAAATCTGGAATCGAATTTAAAAATGCGGTGAAAAGGAGTTGGAAAATGTGGTTTTAAAAAGTGGATGGAAAAGTGAGTGGGAAAAGTGAGTTGGAGGAGGGGATGTGAAGTGGGTGGAAATTGGGGTTTGGGAAAAATGGTTTGGAGAAGGAGGTTGGAAAAGAGAGTTGGCAAATTGGGTGGAAAAGGGGTTTATAAAAAGGGATTGGAAAAGAAGTTAAAAAAATGATTGAGAAAGGGGGTGCAAAAGGGAGGTAATAAAGTTTATATCTATATAATGTTTAAATACTGACTAAAATAATCATGAATTCTACATTTTTCTTTTACCATTTTTTAATACTCTTCTAAGACAGATGACCTTTCGAACTCTGGAAATCTAGAGAATCGTAAATCTCTATCAGAAGTTCAATATTTTACAGCCCGAAGCTGAAAGGCAGAGGACTGTTTGCATACGAATTAAAGTTATTAATTCTCTGAAGTCTATGAAGGAACGCTTTGCTTTAATCATTTGACGGCATTCTTCATCGACTTTGCTTCAGGAGCTTCAGATTAAATAAATCAAGTACACGAAAGTTGCGAAATGTATTTAAATGAATTTAAATTTTTTCTAATTCACCTTCGTTTTTCAAATAAGTTCACACTGGGCGAATTTGAATTACATACTGAGAAGGGCAATTTCGAAAATTATTCGTCGTCGACAAACCTTGACGGGTTCTAATTTGGGCAATCCAGATTTCCCCCTGTGACTGACGTTATCATGGTACATTTGGAGTTCCTGGATAGGACAGCTTGTACACATTCGACATTAAAAGAACATTCTCATGTCACCTAATTGAATATAAGTGCTGCTAAATAAAGTAATAAAACTGTATGAAAACAGTTTCTTTCACTGAAAGATTGATAATTGCACTATTTTTTTTTTTCATTTGAATTACACTTTGAAATTATCTGTGTGTACATAAAGAAAGTCCTTTTGAAATAGGAAATATTTGCATTTAAGTTCTCTAAGTGAATATAGTTTATCTTTCAGTGTGGTAAGTTTAAGTTGAAACTAGAGAACTCCTATTCTAATTTCATGTAAATTTGTACGAAGGTGGTGTGACTAGAAAGGAGGATGAAGTTATTTTCATTTGACTCGAATTAATTTGATCTTCTCTCCAAAGTCGCTTTGTGAATAATTATTTCTTATGCCGCACTCTCATCATTACTAATACCTCAGCCGTTTGTTTTTTAACTGCAAGAAAAGGAAAAATGATGAAACCTTTTAAAAGTAAAAGAAAAAATTTATTTCAGGGAAAGAAGCCTTAATTAATTATTAGCTGAATTGATGAGAGGAAAAGCTCACATTAAAGAGCAGTTTAAAAATCGGCAAACGCTTGTCTCCACTTATTTTCACATTATCACGAAATTCGTTTTCAATAATAAAATTCCTTTTATGGTAGCCACCAGATGAAAATGGCGTACCTAAGTTTTAATAGCCTTTGGATATTTGTTCATTAGAATGGATCTTTATCGGCAGGCATAAAAAACTTTCCAATCTTAAATTGTTTATGGTTGCTTCAAGTTCGTAAATATGGTAATCATCACGGGGGTTTAACCCTTCATCCACCATCAAGATTTTGTAAATAAAACAGCAAAAATCTAAATACTATAAATATATACAATTTCCCCAAGATATCGGAGAAACTACTTTCATGCGACGATAGAAATCTCTTCAATTCCTTTTTTGTAAAAAAAGACCCTATAAATCATTGTTTGCAGGCAACATGCTGCTTTAAAATTCATTCCCATACATTTTTTATGGCAAAGGCGTAAATCTTGCGTAACTTACGAGTCATTTATGAGTTTTATCGTAAACGCAATACTAAAATCCGTTTCAAGACAGTTTGAAGTAAGTAGTATATTATATTAGAAAACGCGTTGAGTTTCTAAAAAAGTTTACCGACAATAAAACAAAACGTTTTTTTTTTACTTTAGATAAAAAAAAAAATGTTTTTCCTTATTTTAGAAACATTCCGATCCTCATAAATATAATTGCCGAATGAGTTCCGAACTCTCTCCGAAAGGAATTCTTTACTAAGCTCACGAAACTTGGAAATTAATTTTGGAATTTCGCATCAAAGTACATATTTCATGGACATAGGGTTGTACCGGTTATCCGTTGTGATTTTGAACATCCGTCGCTGTGCCTGGATGCACTCTATTGACAGTTGCTTCGGCAAATAATAGATAGGTGTATCGATCGTGCATTTATGATTTACAAGGTAACAACCACGCATTAGTCGAGAGTATCAAACGAATAAGAGTGTGTAGTAAGCCACATAGTCACTGGATATTTGGCCAGAAGCTAATTCATTTCATCCCGACTAACAGAATAGTAACTGTTACAGTGCTACATACTCTGCTCTTAGAATATCAGGTAGAGGTCTAGGAGCTACCAGAGCATGCAGACCAGCATGCTGGTATCACACAAGTCGTGCAACGTAATAGTGATAACCTTTATGGCTTGGGGAGCCGAGATACCAACTATTACCACAACTCTGAGAAACTGCAGAGTGGAGAGCTATCTACGTTCCTACGTGAATTCACCGACAGATCTCACCCCATTCCACATCTCCGCCACCGTCACTGGAATTCCTGCACGCCTATTATTTATCCGTTTCACAGTGGATTCGACTTGAAGAAGCTCAGGGATGAAAAGGAGAAATGCAAGAGAAATAAAAGAGAAAAGGAGGGACATCCTACTGCTTTTATATT
Source organism: Synergus magnus (assembly GCA_032275165.1). Classification (NCBI taxonomy): domain Eukaryota; kingdom Metazoa; phylum Arthropoda; class Insecta; order Hymenoptera; family Cynipidae; genus Synergus; species Synergus magnus. The sequence goes on from JAUESH010000024.1 coordinate 7,714,337, forward strand.
TATTTCGTTTACATTTCTTGAGGTTTTGTTTCTTTCTTTGTTATTTATTTCCTCTTACATTTTCTTTATTCTCGTCCTTCTCTCTTTGGACCTTCTTTATTTTCTGCATCGTCATTTCTTTTTATTTATTCTTTGGGAACCGTTCATTTTTTTCGAACCTTTTTTTCTTCTTCAAATCAAAAAACCAATTTATCCTATCTTAAAAAAGAGATGTTACCATATATCGAACACATTGTTGTCGAAAACCTGATTGGTTTGGAAATTGCGCGAATTGTGTGAATATATCGAATGTTACTTTCGTTGTTAAAACGAGTGCTGTCAAAAAGGTTATATAAAGACAGAAAATAAGTTAAAGTGATAAAAATAATTATTTTGAAGTAAAAAATAAATTATTATTAGTGAAGCAAAAAAATATATCAAATTAGTGAATATTATTTGGAAAATTAGAAAAGATTTCTTTTAGTAAACTTTTAATTTCATGAAATTTTGAATAATGTTAAGGAATTTAAAAGGGTTTTACGAAATTTATTGAAATTTTAGAGATACTAAGTAATTTCACGTTATTTCGAGGATTTTTATGAAATTTTAAGGGATTTTAAGATATTTTATGAATTAATAAGTAATTTTAAGGACTTTTAAGGGATTTTACGGTATTTCGAAAAAATTTTAAATACTTGCAAGATATTTTACGATATTTTATGGGATATTGAGTTATTTTAAGGACTTAAGGGATTTTACGAGATTTCACTTGATTTTTAGGGATTATAAGATATTTTATGAGATATTATGATATTAAGTAATTTTAAGGACTTTTATTTTCAAAAATTTTAAGGGATTTGGTGAGATTTCATTCGATTTTCAAGAATTTTAAAAAGATTTAATGAGACTTCGTGGAATTTTAAGTAATTTTAAGGAATATCAAGTGATTTTAGGATATTGTATGGGATAATACGTAATTTTAAAGACTTTTAAGGGACTCAAGGGATTTTACGGAATTTCATGGAATTTTAAATACTTGTAAGATATTTTACGATATTCGTGAAATTAGACAAGGAATTACAAGTTTGTACATTTCAAGAATTAAAAATTCTCAATTATTTTGCATACTTTTGAAATCCCTTAAAACATTTTAAAATCCTTTGATTTAAAATTGTTTAGAATCCTCTGAATCTTTTTAGCAAAAGTTTTGCAAAAACGAGAAATTTATCGCACCGCAAAGCGCGCGGATCATAGTTGCTAGTAGCTATGTAAAAAGTGTGAACTAATTAATTAAGGAAAAAAGAGAGAATATGTACAAAAGTAAGGATCCTGAAAAAAAAACTAGGGGGGAAATGAAGAAAATATAGAAGGAAGAAACTAAAAATGCTAAAAAGACAAGAAAAGGAAGAGAAGGAAACAAAAGAAATATAGAAGAAACGACAGGCAAATGGATAGATAGCACGCATGGGATGAATCGAGAAAGAGAGACGTTGAAGGCGGTGGAGGGAGTAAAGTCGTCTCATCCCCAAGACTAGTGCATCCTTGTCGCGGTACGAAGCCCGGAAAGAGGTTGAAATTTTATTAGGATGCCGGAAGCCGCAGACGGTATCGAGGAGATGGTATCAATCGATCGCGTCTCAATTTGGATAGTCGCGTCTTACAAGAGGAATATAACCCGCTTCGTCGGGCACAGCCTTTCTCCCTGAGAAGCCTGTGATATTTGCCATGCACGAAATACGAAATGCGAAATACGAATACCCATGTGGTAAAACTGACGAAATGGGAGATGCATCTCCCAGTTCTATTCGCACCAAGTCATATGTTGAAAGCCAGATTATCTGTGAATACGATCAAGATTCCTCGTTAAAGATCTTGTAAAAGACATTTATTTCTGAAGAATCCATTTTCTGGATTAATAGTTATATTTCGTTTATTACTTTTCGCAGGAGATAAAGTTAAGAACATACTAAAGTACGATAATATTACTATAAAAGAACTATAATACTCAGAGAATGAGAAATCCAATGTTAAAGGGTTCACGAAATTCTTTTTTTAAATATGAAGATACTAATCGTTAATAAAATATGAATAACTCAGTCATTTATTAAAATTCTTAAATAAAAAAGTAATTTTTGTTTATACAAGAAGGCGTTTAATGTGGCTTATTGTACATGCGTTTCCGTATTGCAGTACATTCTGGGTATGGAGGTTTTGAGATATATCGAATTCACTACGTACTTCCAGAGTACAACCTACGTAACGAACAATGAAATTGAAACACGTACGCCCCACATGCGAAGATTCCTCGTCTGGAAAAGAACTTTTGTGCACCGTTTTAACAAAAGAATTCCGAAGAATCATAGACTCTTGCTTCCTGAAAGAAACAAAGAAAAATTTAATCACTACCGTAATGATTAAAATTTTTTTTTTTATAAAAAACGCGAATAGATCGCCTCATATTATAAATATCTTACAGTCTTTGAGTTTAATGAAATTGTTTCCTAGAGTTTCAAATAATTAATCTTATTTTTCGAGTAGCAATTTGCAGGTGTTAAGGATTCCTTAAGAGAGAAATATTCTCTTCATCAAAATATTTACGAGCGCTCTATGGAGCACAGCATTTATTATTCGGGCAACACAGGGAGCAATTTGGGATACAATGCAGAAGCTGCAATGATTTTGTCGACTCATTAGTGACACCGGGAAGAGTGAGAGATTGCTGGGGAAGGGAATAAGGGCAAATAGTTCATATAGACGACTAAAACTTCCCTGATCCTCGATGTTTAACAACTCCCTTCACGAATGGATAGTGGGTATACCTACTTAGCACCGTCAAGAAATCGATCTCCCACTCACACCAGCTTACTTTCTATTCTACATGCAAGGAAGGGGATTTCTCCTCTCATAGCGGCTTTGCAAACTCGCAAATTAATAAGATGATGATCATCCTGCTCACCATGATCCTAGAGAAATTTCTCGAGTCAGGTACTCTAGAAATAGGACTTGACTCTAATATCATTTTCAGAATTCTGTACAAATTAGTCAAATTCGGAATCAAAATAAACATAATGATGCTACATATTTCAAAATACTGCTGAAAACAATCGGATGATGCAAACGTAAAAGACCTTTCCGAATGACAGTCCTCTCTTCACTTGGAACAAAATCCACTTTATGTACATTGAAAAAGACAAAAATATCTAGTATTTTCAGTCTCCAGTTGGAAATAATTGGGCTGGACAGTGATCTTCTCGCCATAAGTTTCTGCAAAATAAAGATTTTATTTATAAGACAATAAATAGAGAAGTATCCACTAAGCTGCATTTCATTTATAAATTATGTACCTTGTTCAGGGAACTCTTCTGCACGTGATAGTTCTCTTTCGTAACTGTCGCCCATTTTTCCTCAAAATTCTGAAAATAATTCTTTTTTATTATTCTATATTTTATTTTTAAAAATGATGTTGCAGAATCTATTTAATAAATAAATAAATTGATAAATTCTATTTAAAAATAGAATTTATGAATGCTCATTCTCCTGGAAATAAAATGTGAAATTATATATTGTATTTCAAATAAAGTCTTCCGAAACAGATATGCTTTTATGCATCTCAAACCAAGGTCGTAAGTTTAGAAAATAAAGAAATAATACTTATTTTCTATAATTTCTGTTTATAAAAAACTTGATGCATTTTTGTCTGATCAACAGCCATCGCCATAAAGTTTTTCACCACGGGATCCAATCCACTTATAAACCTTGCGAAAGAGTCCGTCTTAATAATCTCGACTTTGACTGCGTCCAAGGGTGTATCCGGACCTTGAATAGCGTTGAAATAATTTACACGTAATATATATGTATATATATATATTAGGAGTGATATCTAATTAAAGTGTACCAGCCTAATATTTGTCTATAAAATACTGTTTATACTGTCATTCTAAGTAAAAATCTCTTACTCAGACTTAGAGCTCAAAAAGAACTCAGAATCACTATTTACATGAGCTGACTGAATTCTTCTGGGACACGTAGAAGAGACGTGGGATGGCGCTAAACCGACATGAGGAAGATTTGGGCAGGTTCAAGAAGGGCGAAAAGAGAAGGATTTTCTCTCTGGAGAAAAGAGTGACTTCTACTATATCCGAGTGCCGAACTTCGTGACGAGACCACGAAGGGGCTTGAGAAAAGAGACAAGCTCTGGTCTCGTAGATCGAGCGGGGATTGTAAAAACTAGTAATTCGCATGGGGTCTATAAAAATGTTTATCACCATCAATAAAAAAGCTCTTGGTTCGGTGCTCCCAGTATTCCACTTCTGCTATCGTTCTCGTGGTGCTCCTTTTTCTGTTTCTCTCCTTTTCCCTTGTTTCTCTCTTACTTTCTCTTTGCACCCCCTCTGCACCCCTTTCTCATCCCTTTGCTAACTTCCTCTCTCATTCACTCTTCGAAGGAAAAAGAGTGCTCTAATCTTAACGACGTGCCGACCGATAAAGTCTGGCCTCTGGATGGTCTCTATTGTTTTAGTTTAGAGAAGAAATTCAGTTTCGTAAAAGATCTACATTCCACGAATAGAAATTGCAAGAGAGCGGATAATTGTTTCTGACGAGCATTTTTCTATTATTGCAGCTCTCGATCTTCTTCTTTAATTACTTAGTTCCCGAACGCTCGAAGCACGGATACTCCTGTAGCCACGATTAACCGTAATTTACTGTCGTACCTCAACGCTTGTATCAGCTATCCATTTTTTTTTGCGTTTTTTAATCCTTTTTTTAATGGAATCAAAGGATTGGTTGTAATCTCTTCCGTTTTGCTATTGAAAATCTTTTAGAGATAGAGGATGTAAATGTAAAATCAGGGAATGGGGTAGTGAAATTTAGTACGATAGTTCTGCTAGAAAAGTTATTTCTCACTTTTTTTTAACTTTATTAAGTAATGAGTAGATATCATTTTGAAAGAAGTTTCCACTTCTAATTAAATTTTCATATTAGAATCAAAAAGTCGAAGATTCCCGGTTTTATAATCTTCAGAAGTTAAAATCATATTTCTGTTTGATGTAATTTAATGAAAGTAATAACTCTTAGAAAGTAATTAATTCTAACAAAGGGGAGCGCAAATGTTAACTTTGAAGAACAATAAGCTTTATATTTTAATGAAGACGAATAGGACGTTAACAAGATATAATGAAGGGTCTCAGAATAGCAATAGTGTCTCAGTATGTATTCTGAAATTCTAGAAGACTTACCTGACTCCCACTGCATATTCACAGAAACGACTGCAGATATCATGATGAATGTCTAATGACTTGGACCTTTGCATATTAGTCTACATCGTCATATTTTAACATCTTTAACTGAATATGGATGCCTAAATAATAAATATATTATATGCAACAAGTGTTATTACACTTAATCTCTTAAATCTTTTAATTATTCTTTATATTGTCAAACAAAATATTTTAATTGAGAAGGAAGAACAAAATTTACATTATTAGAGAGATGCAAAAATATTTTTTGTTCAACGAAATGTACTTTTTGGATCAGCTTACAGACTGACTACCAGCAGAAACTAAAACGAATTTCCATTGTTCTAGGAACGATAAGGCCAACTTTTCTTTTTAACATAATTTTACGTTTCATTGTTTCGCATATTCCACAAGAGGGCTTTGAATTTTAATATCTCGCACAGTTCTCCTCTTATCAAAATTTCATCCCTACAACCTGTTTTAGCGTTTCTGATGTTCCAAACGCATTATAATAATTAAAACAATATCAAATTTCATACATCCCTCTGCAGCTTTTCTCCAATTTAATAATTGGGAAAAATAATTTCCCCGCGTTACTGATATAAAATTTATAAACTTTTTAGTTCCATTTGTTGGAATACCACAAATAACAGAAAAATAAGACTTTTCAAAGACATCAAGTAAAGAAAATATTGACTTGGTATATCGAATTTTCTTCGTTTCGAGAAAGGCAAGAAAAAGTACCTAACTAGAGTTGACAGTTCTGGGGTTATAGCCAATCGTTTCAGTCAGAGAGAAAATCTTCTCTACTCTATACGGCCTCCGCTTTGGACGTACACGAAATGCCTTATTATATTTCTCAAGCTTGACTTCCGGTAAGCTCTGACGCAAGCTGCACAGCACGTTTTCACCGCAAACAAACCTTCTAGGCAGGAACTTCACGCGTTTATATCTATATCTATATATGTATGAAATATCGGTCTCTTCGAAATATCCATCCTACATTCATATCAGAGCTATCAGTAAACCAAGAGACTCATCAAGAGATTCCGCTCTGCGAGAAAGAGAATTCAACTCTATAAATTTACACGACGTCTAAATTACGTTTTCTGTAACTTCTCAACCTGCATGAAACTTTAATATTGCACCACTGTTAGTTTTGTTTCTATGACTCGCATTCCCGCCCTTATGAAAGCTCGTCTCATGACTTTTTTCATAAAAATCGATGTAAAGGATTGTAAAATCGTTAAATTTTTCACGAGAAACTTATTTTTTTATAAAACCATAAATTTCAAAGATTTTAAACCATTTTGAAATATTTACGGGCCGGTTATAGAGGTTCAGAAATGGGGGTTGGAAAAGGGGATGCAAAAGGGGGTTGAAAAGAAGGTTTAAAAAAGCATATTAAGATAAACAGAAAATACATCTTGCAATTTACATAAAATCAATATACTCATGAAATATCGTTATAAAATGAAAAATAAGTCGTACATAAATGAATTTGTAGAACGAAAATCACAATTTATAGCTTCATTTTTCTTTGGGTTTGGGATTTTGGGAGATAGTTATCCGAGGATCTCTTTCTCGTAATTCTTAACCTTTAAGTGGATTTTATGTCAGAGGGTTGTAGGATCCGAAAAAAAACTCTTCGTCTTTGTAAACCATTTAGGAGAAAAAAATCTACAACGAGGTTCAGCAATAAATAAGTTCAATCCCCAGGATTAATTTAAATTAGTATTCCTACCTAAAGCCCCTGAAAAATTATATTAATTTTTATTTTGTTGTTCTTTTTTAATGATAAGCTTCCTGATAGTAATCGCTATACAATAAAAATCAGGGCATACCAAATGCTATTTAGTCTAAAATCTCATTCTCCTGAAAGTAGCAACAGCAAACATGTCTTCCTAATTCTAATTCATTATATCAGAAAAAAAATTAAGTAACGAATCTTTTTACCCGAGAAAGAGGAAAATGTAATTATCGTGTCTGGAAGTGATCACTTCCAGGGCTAATAAGATAGAGATTGTACATCGAAGACTTTTTCTCACGAAGAAAGCGGTCAATGGTGGAAGAAAGTCACGAATAGGGGGTCGTGGAAACAAACGATCGTATTTTTCTGAAAGCTGGTACATTCGCGAGGGTTGAGGAAGCTTTATCACCCTTGCATACGTGTACGTGTGTACACACGTGCTTTTTGTCTTCGACCAAGACCCTCATCAAATTTCCTGTCGTCAAGAGGTTCGCACAGTTTAATGTCATCCTCCGGCAGTTTGTTTAGGCTGCAGTCGCCAAGATGCGAGGGTTCTGGCTGTTTTACGTCGAATGGATAAGATGATCCCTGCCTCTGAAAAATGTGTCTATCGCCAGATATTGAGGGTCAGGTGTCGCAAAAACACCCTTTCATGATATATTTCTTTAGATCAGATATTTATTTTTTAATCAAATATTTTATTTGTGTCAGATAAAATATATTTCTTTGTAGCCAATTCATTTTAGCAGAGATAAATGTAATATTTCTAAAATTCTTCTCGGAAAATGAGCCCCTTTTTTGGTATGTAGGTCAGAACTATAAATATCGAATAAGAATGCAGATTGCCTCAAGGCTTTCCATAAAAGAGAGTTTGGATTCTTTACAGCCGTCTTTATCGCCGATGCCTTTGCTGAGAATTTTCCGGACCCTTCTCAAGAAAACACGCAGTTCTTATTACGGGAAAACTTCCGGCCCTCGAAGCACATTTCTAATTGAAGCTTGCTCTCACAAGATCAAATAGTTATTTTCGTTCAAGAAGCTACAAAATCTGAAGAAGAATCGAATCTCGTTACGTTACGTTAAGTTGACGTTAAGTGGTTCACTTCAGCTGTCTTGTAATGGAAAAAACGAACCTGATAGAAAATGAAAGGTAGAACTCAAAAAAAAGTAGAGCAAATTTGTAAACAGAAGCGGAAGCTCCATAAAGAGGTTGAAATTGGAAGAGAGAAAAATAAAAATAAATACAAGCTTCAAAAAGAGGAATAGCTTTTAAAAAATAAGTATCTTACAAATGAAGGAAAAGGCTCGTTATGTTATTATAACTTCCGCAGCTCTTGGTCCAATTTTGAATAGAGAGAGGACATAGTTCCAGATTTTTGAGAGAGTGCCAGAATAGTTGGTACGCGTTAACCACCATGCTAATTATCTCTGTCCTAAACAATAGACAGAACTGCACAAAGGCGGAGATTGAAAGACATGGAGAACCGCAGTGGGACCGGGAGGAAGGGACGAGGTAATGGAAGTTGCTAAGAGGATGACAATCATGGCGAACCTGAGATCGCTTCCCTGCCGTGAAACAGGACCATAGTGATTCGCGAAATGTTGGCTGGGTCGACTCATGGTTTCGTCGCTAGCTTGAGGATAAATTCTAGAGAAAATCAATCACTTCCAAAGTCTCCAGAATGGAGAACCGCGTAAGGAAACACCACAGACAGGTAAAGATCAATTTACACTCATCTGGGGTTATCTTCCTAATCCTAACAATGAAAATTAATGGGAAAATGTTATTACCCACCTTGATGGTCAATCTTAGCCACATCCAATTTCACAATGCTATAATCTGGTTTCCCTAGGGCTGCGATATTCGATCAGCTTCTCTAAATCATGATTCGTCTTAAGAGATTTACTGATCAAGAAACGAAACTTTTTTTTTTCGAAAAGAATTACTTTTCAGATTCATAATTAGAAATTGGCTGCTCTTCTCTAAACCAAAAGCACTTATCTAGCTGATGCTTCATGAGTTACCAACTTATGTAAGTGCCCAGAGGCTTCTAAAGCCCTGGGCTCTTCTCGAAGTAAGTTTATGCAGACTGCCACATCCCTGAACGTATCCAAACATTTCGAGATGTTCTTCTAGAAAAAGGAAACTTGAGAAACACTCTTATCCAGTCTCTCAAATTCAATCTTCGAACTTGTTTGAAAAACTTTATCTACGTCCATAATGCCAGGTGTATTAGAATTATCAGTTCTCAAAGCAGAACGTTACTGTGAGGGCCTTTTCTGATAAAGTTCCTAGTGAGCCATCAAATATTACCAACATTTTTGACATATTTAACAATTTTTCATTTGAAGAAGTTACAAATTTATTTAAAATCCTTTTTCGTCGTGATTTCATATACTTCTTTATAATTTCAAAAACTGCAAACGTTTCACTTTAATGAAACGAAATTTCTGATTGTCACAATGCCAAAAACCACATGATTCTGAATACTTGAAAAGTATTTTCTAGCTTTTTCCGCTTGGCAGCTTTCACACTTAAATCGATAAAAAAAATCCTGAGAATCGCAGCTTTACTGTATTTCCGGTATCATAATATAGCATACATACTTGTATATATATTTCCCACTTCAATATCTTCCGCACGTGTCGCCTAGTGAATTATGCAAGTAACTATCTACTTTCAAGATTCCGTAGGTGGCTGCACTCACCTGTATATGAGCATCGCATTTGTGTGCAGTCATACGTACAGAAATTTTCACCTACATAGAATGAGCAGCAGTGCTGTGTTCGTAATGGCGTATGCGTGTATGTTACCATGAATATACGGTGTTACGGCTCCTTCGGGAATGTTTCAAGTCCCGGAACCCTGAATACCTATGGTCCATTTCGAAGTGGGATTCCTTTCGCCTAGGAATTATGGTGCTCAGGACCATTTCGATTAATCTTTTCCATATATGTACTCCTGTGCATCTTTGATCAAGATCGTTTCAATTTTTGATCATCTTATAATAAATTCATAACGGGAAAATAGTAATATTAAATAATTGATCAGTTAATCGTCGGTAGCGTTTAGAAATAATTATATTTCCAAAATTAATAACTGAACGTTAATTATATTTCATTAAGAACATTTCTTAAGTATCCTTCCACTTCCACAGTAATTATAACTGAAGAAGAAATTAAATTTAAAATTTCTCGAAATTTTTTATGAAGATTGTATACGAAAGCAGAAGTGTTCAGAAATGTATATTAGTAGAAATATTTATTTTTATATAATAATAAATAATTATATATAATAATTATACAGTAATAAAATTTTATTTTTAAAAATAACCATACGCAGATCATATGTATTTTAATAAACATTTATTAGTTAAATAATCTACGACATAAAAAATGTGTAATATTACCAAAATATATCAAACATCGAATCCGACAGCTTGGCGGAGTTGCGCAATACCATAGTCACAAAGCGGGCAGTACCTTATTTTCGAGCACAAACTTGGAGTTTTCTCTTAATTTTACATAAGTGAATATTTGAAAGTTTTGCTAAAAGTTTAAATTATCAATTAGAAAAAAAAAATTGAAAAAATAAAAAAATATGTCAATAAATATTGACGTAATGTGAAAACTTTCTTTTAGCTGTAATATTCATAGTGGTCGTACATTTTTGATTCGCACTCGTGATAGAGTATACAATATATGAATGCTATGCGAAATTCGAGACGCCGATATGTCCCACATAACGGGAAATATGAATACAAAAAAAAAAGTAAGAAAATCTCGTGTTCGACGATGTGAAAGACGGAGCTAGAGATTCTCAATAGTGTACCTAAATCCGCGAATATGAAATTGAAGAAAAACATGAGAGAGAGAGAGTGGCAAAAGCACGTATGGTTCGGAACACGTTTAAATAAGGAGATTCGTCCTGGGTCGAACTTCCCCCAGGACGAATCCTTATTCCACTCTATGAACGCCCACTGCAGTCCTTTGACCACCAGAGACTTGACGACACATTTTACTTCCTATTTCCCTTCAGTTCTTTTTACTTTTCCTCCTCATAACTCACCTTGCAAACTTCACTCTGAAGCTTCATATATATTTACCCAGTCGCACCTCCGAGCAAGTTTTATTACGAAATATGGAGTTCCTATGTTTTCAAATTGATATAACAGAGGATGTCAATCATGTAACTTTTCCATTTTCCTAATTTCCCATTTTCTCATTGCTCCTAAACACTCGCAGCATAACATGTTTTTGACGCTTTAAACGTCATCGATGAGATTCTCGTAGTTACAGAGAGTTGGTTTAGATTCCTGACATCGTGGTCGGCTTGTAGATTTTCCTCGGAAAATCGCTCTCTCCTCAGGGTGATTTCGAAATTAACAAGACACCAAAGGCGTTGAAATCTATACGCATAAATGACTGAAATTAAATACGGATACAATACTCCAGAATTAAAATTCTGCAATGCATTTTATTTGTCATGAAGTTATACATTTTTCTATACATGAGCAGTAGAGATTAATTAAAACTTATAAGATAAACGTAATCAATTTTGTTTATTTTCCGAGCACAATTAAATTGTGTTGTATTTATTATAATTTTAATAATTTTATTATAGTTAATATATAAAAACAAATTCTCCAACCACGTGCTTCGAATCTCATCGTTAACGTTTAAATTTTAAAACGTCAAATGTGTCATGCTGCTACAATTTAAGCACAATCGGAAAATGGAAAAGTTACACGATTGCCCCCCAGAAAGTAGAATCTTGATATGCAGAAGGACAATTTTTATTTTATGGTTGAGCTGATGAAGAATTAAATGCTGCTCATAAAGCTCTCTTGCCTTTGTTTAAAAAAATATTTGTTTGGATTTTATGAATGCAGAGCTACTAAAGGTAGAAAAGAGGCAAGGATTATTAAGGAAGGATAGTCAAGCCGTTTGAGGGGCAAGCTGAAGGGGCAATAAAAGTCACTGACGTAGGAAACCGAGAAATCCACCTAAAGCCTTATTCGCTTTCTAACCACATTACACTGCCCCACTGTGGCTTTTTCACTGCTCACTCCGCCCCCAAATAAATCCCTTCGACGTAGAGTCATAATTTATAAGTGCGCATTGCGCTTCATTTATTATCTCTAATGCGACGTAAAAGTAAAGTAAGGGACATTAGTATAACAGAAGCTAAAGTATCGTGGTAAAAATCCAGGAAAATTCAAAATTAATGGCCCTTTGTAAGTGAATAGTCGCCTCAAGTTTATACTTCAGCAATCGGAGGAACATTCAATCAATGTATGTTTCTATATACTGGTTCACGTTTTACACTTGATTGCTCTCGAACTCATTTATTAGAACATATAATCCGAAGCAGATTGAATAAGTGTTTTTCGAATTCCATCATATTTTTATAAAAAGATGTAGTATTGAATAATGTTGAGTTTATCAGTAATTAGTTTAATTATTTGTGCAGAGTTTATTTGTCTAGAAGATTGTTTTGAAAAAAGTAGTATATTGTTACATAATGCCATTTTACACTTGGAAGTGTAATAAGAAAATTTCACTAAAAAGATTAATAACACCATTTAAATTAGATTATTAAATTGATAAATATTCTTCAAGAGTTACAAAACTCTTTCCACATTTCCTTTTCTTGAATCAATCCAATTTCTCTCGCACTTTCGCTTCAAAATCAAATTGTTCCCACAGTAAATGATTTTTCTCTATAAAATCTCTGTGTAAAAGTTACTTAGTAAAGGGCACAATTTTATATACTTCAAAGACTCTTAGAAATGAAGGAAATGAAGTCAACGTAAAAGTGGCAGTTATATCCCATTCCAGTAGTAGTCTCGAATTTTGGTCAGACACGGCTTTACCTCTCCGAGCATAAAGCTAGTGATATTACATCGTTAGTATAATAAATTCTACGATATTTATATGATGAGCTCTTTGCTTCCATGCGCAATTGTACAATGCAAAACGTAAAACATAATATGCAGTATGCACATAGGCTAATAATAATAATATGTAGTAATTAGTGCTTCAATTTTACGTGATAAAAGTTAGAAATAATATTAGATAGAAACGCTCTATTCTGGTCACAGATTCCTGTTGCCGACGCTTACCGACATCTAGAGCAATCGAGGGTTCGTGTCCGTGCTAAATTAATAAGCAGGACGAGAGTTTTTTAATACAATAAATTGTGGTAGAATTGAAGATTCATAAAAGGGCATAAACACTAAGAAAACGCGTCTAAAATATTCCCTCGCTCTTTGTCTCCCACCATTTCCTAATTTTTTTCGTTTTTTTTATTCCACTTCTAAATCCGGAAATGTAAGGAGTATACAAACCCGCGCGAGCTGTAATAACTTGCAACATTTCCTGGACTAAATTATTTATTATCTTGCAGGGCACAAGAGTCTCTCGAGGGTGAGGCAGGTGACCCAGGAAGGAAGATATTATACGTCAACGTGTTACGCGCCACGCTCTGTGTATAATGTTTTGTGTCCGCAATAACCTTTTATACGAGCATAAGTTTTTTTATAATAATAAAATCCGAGGAATCGATTATTATTCTCTTGATGGAAGAGTATTCCCTGGATGGAAATCCCATAAGTATTGCGCTTTTGTGAGCAAACAAAGACGAATCGAGCTTACTTGTTTGCTTTATTAATAAGTCACCGGCAGTAGCTGCTGAATTAATGTTGTTCAAATATTGAAGGCTTTTAAGGGGTTGAGATCCTTTTTGAACTGAGTAAAGTATTTAATATTTTTACTGTATATTTTAAGTAAATAACAATTTAAGGATGTATAATAGTATTATAAATACAGGGTCGGGTTTATATTAGGGGCCGTCTGGGCCGCGGCCCGGGGCCCCCACTAAACACCAGAAAACATTTTTTTAATAAAATAAAGAAACCCAGTGGGCAAAAAGACATTGTCATCCTC
>JAUESH010000024.1:7736993-7760391 GCA_032275165.1 Synergus magnus
TTATTTATTTCTCAGAAGAGGATTCCTACTTTATTAAAAACTCAAGAGAACTTTTCATTTGCCTTTTTACATAAAAAAAATTAATTAATTGAGGCATTACAATTTTTTCTAAGCTCAGCAGACCTCATTTCCATCTCCTGTAAAGATGAAAGAGAGTAATACCTCGAAAAAAAAAGCAATTACAAAAATTATTTGATAGAATGAGAGAGGAATGTTATTAAACTAATGACGTGCTAGATTATCGCGGAAAGCACAAAATATGAGCGACAAAGTAACAAGAGAACAAAGTAATCGAATTTTTTATGTTGCAAGATTTGCATTATGAATATGTATTTCCGGGGAACCAGTTCCCCGACTATATAGTAATTCGAGTCTGGAAAGCAGTAGAGTTTCATTAAAATGAGAGGCGGATAGAAAGAATGTATATGCAACAGCTACGCCAATGGTAGCGTGGACTGATGTTCTACAAAAGAGAATGTGCACAAAATAAAAAAAAAAAAGGAAAGCGTAAGTTCCTTGTCAACGTGGATTAATATCTCGCTATAAGCTCAAAGAATTTAGGATTCTAATTTTAGGCTCGAAAAAGCCTCGATGTAATCTCATCGACTGAAAATAATTAACTTTGTACATAATATGATCACGAAAAAAAATTAGGGCATGTACCTATTGCTTAGAAACACAATATTATTCTGTTCTAATATTGAAAGATGTTTGTGAAAAGAGAGCGAAAAATTACTTTTGGGAAAATTGATTGACTTTTATTTAATATGAATATAATTTAACCAAAGAATTTAAATGGAATTGATCAATTTTCTGAAAGTATAAGCGAGTGTTGATGTATGAAATATGAGATATAAGAAGATTTAAAACCTAGAAAGAAAAGTAATGTTGAAAATAATAAAAAAAATCATTATAAGTAATTCCATTGTTTATGATTTGTATCTTGAGACATTTGTTGAGATAAAATGAAAAAAAAATCAGAGTTCGGTACAACATGTCTTGAGTGTGATAAAAAAAAAGACTCTTGTTTGTACCACGGTTTGTACCACGGTTTGTAAATAGATAGCGTTTATTTAGATGTAGTGAAACCGTTAGCAAGCATATAAAAAATACATACAAACATAAAAACACACAAGGTAATTGTACACATATACATCCGCCGCAATATTAAATGCAGCTACATCGAATAGATATTGTATACTGGTATCCATTACCTTGTAATTACAATTGTAATGATGATTATTATATTTTTTACTAATAAATAATAAGCTCGACAATGGAGACAAAGTTACTTATATTCCTAAAATCCCATCCTATAAAGAAGTTAATATAGAGTAGAACTATTATATTCATCTGTTAGAATTCACATATTTAACAAAAGGTATGGTTTAATTATAATTTTAAAATTCTAGAGCAGCGCACTCCGAGCAAAATTTTACACAAATCTCGTGAAATTGTAAAAGTATATGGCAGATTTCAATACAGTCGATACAAGGAAAATTCCCATTATCGAAAGAATTTCCCGCTTTTATCATTAACGGTTGTTTAATGAACCTTTAAATGAGGATTAATTGAAACGGCTTCCACACGGCGACTAAGCTCTTAATCTCCTTTGTTCCAATGCTCTTATAAATCTTGAGTGGCTAACAATTTCTTTTAAGTTGCAAATTAAAGCATTAATTCCAAGCCTTTATCGTTTTCTCCTATTTTCAACATTATCCTTTCGATGCAATACAAGTGAATTTTAGATGAATGAATCTGTTCATGAATCTTGGTTTCAAAAGTACATTTTTCAAGAACTGATTATTTTTATTTTATAAATCTTAATCCATTAAATCAAATGATTCATAAAATATTTTTAAATTTAGATTTAAGAATTTATAAACCAAAGAGAAGTTTATTTATAGGGGTAAAGAAAAATTTTTTCAATTCAGACTGTGAGATGATTTAGAAAGTAACTTTTCTGGGATAGTGTCGATAATAATAAGATCGTTTATCTCTTCAGTATAATCTACATAAGAACGTGAGGAGAATGAAGTTAGTGCATGCTTAAGTAGATAAAGTTATTTTGTTCAGACATCTTTGGCTGGCTGTATAGTGCGTTATACCACTGAAGAGCAATATAGACGGCTAATTTAAAATGCTGCCTGTACTAACATTTCTGTTATTACATTGCTAATTAAAGAAACTTAATTAAAAATTTTTTAAAATAACTGTCAGTTTCTTTGATTTAAATGTTATGAATATTTATTTTTTTTTATTTATTGAC
The DNA here is from genome assembly GCA_032275165.1 of Synergus magnus. Taxonomy (NCBI): domain Eukaryota; kingdom Metazoa; phylum Arthropoda; class Insecta; order Hymenoptera; family Cynipidae; genus Synergus; species Synergus magnus. The sequence goes on from JAUESH010000024.1 coordinate 7,739,263, forward strand.
TGTAAATAATAAATTTAGCATAAAACACGAAATTCTTATTTATGACAAATGATAAAAAATGAAAATTATGGTTTCTAAAGGTTTTCTGCCGAGTGCACTCTTTCGTGTGGCGCACTTGTGAGAATGAGAGCACAATTTCGTGACTTGTCGAGGTTCTAGTGTCAGAAACTCAGTACTACTTGAACTTTGAATGCAAGTACATATGAAATATACAGAAATGCCTGGAGCAAAATAAACGAATTTTTAAAAAATTCTATAATCATAAAGTTTATGAAAAACTTGATAAATAAAATCTTGTAAGAAAATTGAAAAAAAAATTTTTAAGTAAATATTGAAGGAAAAATAACTAGAACAAATAGTAAAACAAATAGTAAAATGTTTTGTATTCGCGTAACTAATAATCAATAATATTTTTGTAATTCAAATCCCAAGGTAAAAAATAATGTATAATGTTATAAGTATTAACAAACGGTAAAATGTTGTTAACCTCTTATTGTTAATTACTAACGCTTTATAGTTGGCAAATGATAACTTATCGTAAAGAAAATTTATTATCAAATGATGATAGCATTATCAGCAGTTGCCTATGTGAATCTACTTTGCCGACAACTGAATCACATCCCTCGAGATCTGCAGAACATGCAGAAGAGAGACTAGTAGGTGTCAGTAGGTTCAGAAGGTTCAGAAATTTAAGGGATGGTATAGGTGGCACCACTAAACAGAATATTTTTTCTTTCAAAATCAAATTGGTCTTGAAATTATTTTCATTGTGAATCTTTAGGAATTTAATTTTCAAATGACAAATATTCTTAAATAAAATAAGTTACTTACATTTTTTTGTCATTGCAAAGGGTTCAAGAATCACTGTTATTTTTCCATTATTTTCAATTATTTCAATTAAAAATTGTATCATTTGTTAAGCTCCTATTAACGTTCTTTTTTAGTTTTACTAGACTTATGGCGAATGAAATCACTTTAAGTATCCAGATTTCGACAATTCGTAACCAAATACTATCTTTTGAATGAAAATTCATTCATTCTAAGAAAAAATTCATCTTACGGAAAAAGAATACTTATTCCCAATTATATCTTACTTATATTTTTATTATGTACATTTGAATTTCGGCAATTGACATCTATTTCCTCATCGATGTCTGAAATTACCGTTGAACCTGTCTTTCCTGCCACATATAATCCATTCGTCTAAATTGGAAAAGCATCTGTACAGAGCAATTTACTTCTTCATAACTGGCATTGAAAATTAATCATTCCTATGACTACATCTGTGTACTGAGACATTTTTCAATTAACTCACTCTACATGCCCAACATCGAAGGTACTTGTTGAAATTGCCATTTTGAAGTGGAATGCGTGCCTTTGACATCATGTCGATCCGTTTTTTATTTGCTAAATTCTTTTATCTGAAAGTTTCCCTTTCTGGAATTTAATTTGGCTTTGTTTCACTTTTCTATATATATTTCGCAATTTTGCAAATTTTTTAAACTTAATCATTTGAATTTACGCTGTGAAAAAAATGCTATTGAACCAATGGGCCGAACTATCACCCTCGTTCAAGAGCAGATCTTCTTCATTCACATGAATATACTATAAAATTCATAGCGTACCTGTTGAATCGGATTGAATAATCATAGTTTTTCTTGAATGTCCATTTGAACCAAAAAGATTCAATAGAATTTTTTTCTCAGTATTCCGAAAAAAGAAAGTATTAATACAAAGAAGCATTAAAAAAGAAAGAAATAAAATAATTTCGTACATAATTCACTGAAATTTTTATTGTCTATGAAGCATAGACACGGATTGGACACCAGTACCTTTTAAGTTGTCCCAATTCTTTTCAAATTTCTTTTCATTTTCTTTTTCACACGTCCGACCTATTCGCACGAATTGGCACGCAATGCGGAACTCGCAGCGCTGAATTCATATCAATTCTGCTTGATGCGGCGTCATTAATGCGTTTTATATATTAACGCTAGTTCATTTCGCCCCAATGCGTTCGTTTCAACGCACATCACAAAACGGGATTCACACACATTCAAAATGTTAATTCGCCCCAATCCGTATCAATATGCTTTTTTTGGCTGGGATGTTTGCAAACGGCTTTGAAATTAAACTATTTTCGAAAGTAATGTCAACTATTAATATCAAACGATAATGATCCTGCACGGAAAAAATTATACGTCAAAAGTTTTCAAATATTTCATAAACTTTTTTGAAAATCTGAATTAAGGGGTCATTCTAGTTGAGGCGCTTGAAAAAAAAGGCTATTTTTATGAATTTTTCCAGAGGTTACTATTATAGTCATTGATATAAAACTTTTTTGGTTAATGAATGCACACTGAGAAAAAAATGCTATTGAATCAAAAGTACGCACTTTCGCGCTCAATGAAATAATAACGACATACTGTGAAATTGATAGTGATACTGTGAATTCGATAGTATATCTATTTTAATCATAGTATATCTATTTGAATCAATAAGATCTGCTTTCGAACGAGCGCGAAAGTGCGCACTTTTGATTCAACAGCATTTTTTTCTCAGTGCACTTATAAATTACAAAAAAATATGTTTTTATTTATTTTATTCTCTTTTTAAAAATAAAAAGGATAGGTAAACGTTAGTTCCTCAAAAAGTATGTACATGTGCGCTGTTGATGCAATCTCGAAGACGGACCATCTGAAAAAAAAATTTCAAATGTTTTTAGATTCAGTATGACACTGGCTCTCGTACAAACCATGATTTTTAATATGTATGCATAAATATCCGCCATTTTGTTATTTATGCATATGTATTAAAAATCATGGTTTGCACGAGAGCCAGTGTCATACTGAATCTAAAAAAATTTGAAATTTTTTTTTCAGATGGTCCATCATCGAGATTGCATCAACAGCTAAAACAGTTGTGGAAACTTTTCTTGACTTGGTCAAGATGTTGAGAGTCAATGAAAATTTCGAAAGCTGCCTTTGAATTCTTCACGAAAAGTACTTCAGATTTTAAAAAAAGCTTATGAAATTTTTGAAAACTTTTGACGTATCCTAAAGTCGATGACAGTCAAGGAAAGTTTCGATAACTAATTTTTTCCGTGAGAATTGAAAGGATTAGCAGAAGATGGGAAAGTAGGAAAATGTTGAGAAAATGTTCTTTTATATATTTTTTCAAACTGATGAGAAATTCAAAGCAACATTACATTATAACTGGAGACTTTGTATATAAAGCTGAATTTAAATAATAATGACATGAAGCTATATTCTCTTGGGAGTCAGTCTCATCATCTTGGCGTTGATAGGTGGAAAAGGAAGTAATACCGGGTGAAGGGTGAAATCCCGGTGTGAAATCTTGGAACATCAAACTCCTCGTCCGGCTTGGATGTTTCCGATGTACCGGCATTCTGATGCCAGACTGCCTTGGTTATTCCGGAAACGTTCTCTTCGAGGTCGAAAGTAGGACATTACAATGCGATCTATGTTACTCGTGGAACGAGAAAAAGATAGGGGGTAGGGGGTGAGATGCCCCTATAAATATTTATATAAGAGGTACAGTTTCGTCGAAACAGTTTGTCGTAATCTTTTCTGGACTCGAAACATCGTATATGCACATTGCACAATGCACATGTTCAATTTTATTCACATACGTACCATTTTAAAGTAGAGTAGCTATGAAATGAGTACCAATGAAATCGATTTTACGCAAGGGTGTAATTCATGTTCTGGCTGTTCGCCCGCTAAGTCACAAATTTCTATAGGAAGGAGGAAAAAATAGAGTAGTGTTCTAAAGAAATCTCTTATGATCAAAAACGTACAATTAACTTACTATTATTATTATAAAAATGTGCCAATATAGAAATTTAATTTTGCTGAGAGTGGATAAAAAATGAAGTGGTCGTTTAGGGGATGGTGGTAACCGTAGTGAACTCACCCTACTTCAGGAAAGAATTTTAACCTATCTTCATTCTCTGTATACCTTCTGTTCGCGACAAAACCACAAGCGTGGCACTAATACATTGCCATCGCTCATAAAAAAAGACTATAAAGTCCTGTCGTGCGATGCAGTACAGTATACGAGCATCGTTAACTCGCGAATCAAGAGGATTCCTTTTTTGTTAGACCCCCAGAGCAAATGAGAATGCAAGATAGTTGACACCTAGAAAATAATGGCAGTTACATACGAAATGAGGAACGTGCAAAAAAATTCAAGAAAGTAGAGATTGCAGAAATAATAGCTGGTACTTTACTCTGAAAAACGAAACAGAAGGAGAGAAAATGATTGTTAAATTATGAGTAAAACAGGTCTTCTAAGTGCTAACTTTATACTGTAAATAATAATCAGGAGCGCTATATGATTTTAAGTTTTTTAAATCAACTTTAATAAGCTTGAATCTAAAATATTTTTATCATATAAATTATAGCTTTAAAATTGAGACTGAATTGCAGACGGTCAAAGTTGGAAGTAAAATTCAATATCGTAATGGAAAGAACGTATCGGTCGCAAAAGAAGTGCTTCGACGAAAATTAATTAAACTAATGAAGTGCGTTGTACTCTCACTGGCTCACCGCAGTAGTAGTCAGTTTCGATCACGATTCTTGAAACTCTTCGTATGGAAAAGTAGTAGAGAAAGAGGAAAGGCAATGGAGAAATAGAAAGAGATCGTTTGATTATTAACGGCGGTAATTCAGTTTTATCGACAATTGGCACTCGAGGCACCAGTGCCTACCAACCCCCTCGAGTAATCTGCGCACGAGTAATATCCTGAAATATTAAACGGCCTATCCACCCACACACAAGGTTTTTTGCACCTAAATCCTTTGGGTTGACTTAGAACACCAGGTATGAAGATAAAAGGAATTAAAATTAAAAATTCAATGGTCAAATTTGATAAAAAAATTTCCATTGTTACATTCTTAAATAAATGTTTAATTTTATGAACCTAATGTTCAACTTAAATATATTGTACAACATTTTGTCAAAAACGAGTAAGTTTTTACCTCTAATTTATTTATTTTTCTTGTGGAATAAAGTGGTCTTTGAAAGTTGAATGAAATGACTGGGTCTGCATAATTACCTGCATTTTCCTTGGAAACAGAGACTCTTGAGCATAAAAAGAGGGAGACAGTAACAATTTGTCTAGAATCGGTTTTCCTGGTCCGGGGGTACATACATGTGATAGCCATAGAGGGACGCCAGTATGATAATTAACCGCTTTGCAAATACGGCTGGCTTCGGTACATTCCGCATAAGCCAAAATTCGCTCTCAATGCAGAATGTATCAGTTCAAAGTAAAGCAAATACAGAAAGAGAGTGAGAGAGAGATCAAATAGAGTTTGACTATAACATTCAGTTCAAATCGAAATCCCTATAGGTTCAGTAACTGGTATTAAATTTCATGAAAAGACATTTACGTTTAATTGCATTTCCCTCTATTTAATAAAAATAATTTATTTTTAAACTAAAACTAGCATTAACTTTCCACTAATATTGATTAGTATTAAATCAATCCTATCAGTTGATATTTCTATTTTTATTCTTTCAGAAGGACTTACGTCCCAGGATGCTTAATGAAACTCTAAAATAACTATAAAACACGTTTGCCCTTTCGTGCAGAAATAATTTAAATTAAAATGCATGTCTCTCGAGGAAAAAGCGCCAAAGTCAAAGGAACTTTAATGTCATGTGCAGACTCAAATATGGAATTAATAATATTCAAAGTACCAGAGTGGTTTTTTTTACTTCATTTACTTTAATATAATCCATCATATTGTTTCCTTTGCGACATCGAATGTTTAATTAAATTGTAAACAATCACTTACCTTAGTTATCTTCCGTCGCTGTTAGTCTAAATAAATATAAACTTACAAATTGTAACTCAAGCATCTTACAAGATTTTAAATTTATGTAGAATACAAAAGAAAGGGTAATTGTTTTTTTAACTAAAAAACAATTTGAACTCGATGAAATTTACCTTTAATTTAATTAAAATAAGCCATACTTTATCAATAATAAAATTATTCAAGTAAACTAATTATTCTCATATTGAATCCATCTAAATTATTTAATTTAAAACTCTGATATATTAAACCTCTTTTATATTCAAATACAAGCACTCACCATCAATTTGTAAAATTTTGAAGACAGGGATGAATAAAGAATTAAAAGACTGTGAATTGCACAAAAATGTTAATATAATAATAACAATAATATATAACTTATATGCATGTATACATGATTCTTATTACAACAATTTCTTAGTTTTCTGCCTAGCCTACCCAAGTCCCATAATTAAACAGGGAATAAGAAAAAAGCGTGTCTCGACCGCTGGAGTTCAACTTTCGATTCACCTTTATTATAACATAATATAATATATAATATAATATGTATATATTAACATTTTCCTTGAAATCGGTATATATATAAGGTTACCTAAAGCAGTTTTACAAAACGTCGGACTTTTTACCGCTTCTGAATTGACGAGCATGGTTTTCCTCCACCTGAATCTATATATTTAAATTCAACAAAAACACAAAAAAAAAACAATAAATAAATAAAAAACGGACACAAGACTTTTCAACTTAACATAAATCTCTATTCCAAAGAGTTTTGCGTACGATTTCAGCAAGTTTGCACAAGCAAAGATTTTATCCAGTAAATTTTGCTACTTTCGCTTAAAGCCTCTTTTTTGCGCTATAAAAGTTTTTCTTTTCGATATTGCTTGGAATCGATGTGAAAAGTGGAAAGAGGAAAAACCAAAGTTCGCCACGGGCGACTGAAAGTCTAGTTGTGGCGCTGCTTTACCAACTTCTCTTAACGAAACTATACAAAGTATCGAATTCTTTCTCTCTTGCGCGCTTCGAATATTTGATATAAACGTGGAAGAAGACTTACAATTTGATGGTACGATTTGTTTCTTTTTCTCGCGCACAATTTGCCACCTACAACTTTCTATAGCAGAGAAAAAAGATTTCCAAAATTTATTCTGCAATTATTAATAAACAATTTCTTTTTCCTTTGCTAATACGGTTCTAGACTTTTTTTCGCGAAGTATATGGACAAAAAAAATGCTGATTTCAATTGAAAAAATCCAATCGACATCAGTCATGAGTATTATTTTACAAGTGCGAACAGTGATTGGAAAAATATTTTATGCTTTATAATCGATACCTGATAAATACGGCAGTTTCGCTGACAAATTGTGCCGCTTGGCATTGGCGAATCACACAAAAGCGAAGCGAACGACGAACCAGGGATTTTTCGGATTTAAACAGCCCCGATTATTATTCTCTCCTGTCTGGTTTATAAACAAACATGTCGGCGAAATGTTCAATGGGTTGTCGAGGGGAGATTTGAATGCGAATGCAAAAGCCTTTCCCTTACCGTAACCCAACCGAACTACGAGTACAAAAACCGAATCAAAAGTTTGCCATGAAAATTGTCAAAGCTAATCCCATTTTCGTTGGAAAATGCTCCCACGAAAACGAAAAGTCATCCATTGTTTTATTTAACTGTCATATTATAATTTAATCTAAATCTATCTTAGTCGACCAGTTATCCACTTTATATCTCATAAAATAGATTCTAGGACTTGAGTTTAGTCACAGCTAAACAATATTTTTTCTGATAAAAAGATTTTGCATTCTTCTTGAAATTCGGGAAAATTCTTCTCCGAAAAATCCAAAGTTCTTTGAGAATCCAAGGTAATTTAAGTCAAGAAATTCATATTTAAAATATTAAATGAACCCAATTTTAGCGTTAATTAGTCTTATTTGCATAAAAATGAGTCAAACTTGACTACCAATCCAAGGATTGAAAGATCGAATTCAACTATTGAGACTAAATAAAACAGTTCCTTGGGTGGAAGATTCTGTCGACAAATTCAGTTTTCTCAAATTGAAATTTTCAGTTTCTCCGGCAGTATCGAAGGTCACCTCTCAAGGGAAAACGACACACAAAGGTTGACGCGTGAAGGAAAACACGTTCGGAAAATGATTCCGCCAAACGCAACTTTCCCCACGAGTTGCAGTTACGGTTTATGGTTGCCTGGAAAGTGATAGTAGCTTTTGGTCGAAGTGCATTCTCGCAGGACGAGAAGATACTTTGGTCGTAGAAACGACCAAAGGATCTTCGAAGAAGCGTAGTTCGCGAGAAAGTACATACAAGTCTGAAAAAGGGTTGAAATTTTATGAGCCCCTCGCGAGGGGACCTAGTCTACGAGTGTAAAGACGTTTTACTACTTCGAGATGAAAGTTTCATTTTGTTAAGTTCTGAGGATGGGTGGGTCGACTCGAAAGCTCTCTAGCAAGAGGTGACTTTGCTCGACACGTGCCGAGACGTGCCACAATCTAACTGATGGATTGGCTGCATTACTTGTAAACCAGGACTGGATGATTTCCTGAAATAGCGATTCCCTGGACGGATCGAGAATGTGCTTGGAAAAGGAATTACGATATTGTCCGACTTCGATTCATGTTTGTGGAAGTTGATTGTTTAAATTAGAGAAATTCAATCGGTCCTAGTTCCGAAACTAGTTATAAGCGTTGTTGTCGATGCTGGTCCTTACAAAGCGGTTTACAAAGTTTATATGTAAACGGATTTCGATTTTAGCCCATAAGCTGTGCTTTCACATAATTCGTCAAACCCTTTTGATTCTAAAGTTTGAAATATCTCTGGGTTAATTACAAATACTCATTTCAGTCAAATCGCAAGGTTCTAAGTATAATAGAACGCTCAATGCTAAATTATTTTTATAATCACATTCTCAGGATTTTCTAAAAAAAAAAAAAAAAATTTGATCCGCTTTCTGTTTCAATCAGTAGAGGGAAAAATTTAACGTAGTTCTCAAGTGACTCTATCTAGAGATGAGTAGACAAAGGGGATTGGTGTTATCGGTTAGTCTGAAAAGATATTTCTAGATGAGAGACTTGTTTCAAGATATAGCAGGTGCCGAGCGGTCGTTGGTCTTGGTTTTTCTCAGCTTGACTGTCGAAAACGCGTTGTTCCTGAAAGAAACCCAGGTTAGTAAATGAGTATGGCCCGAGGTGCGTCACACTCGAAAAGAAAAGTCGAAGAAAAAGCGACACGTGCCCGACTGTTACAACGCCGGAAGAGACGAGCGGAACCAACAAAACGAAAACGAAAAAGAATGGTTGAACGCGACCAAGGAACGAAACGAGTAAACAGAGCCAGTAGTAAACAGAGCCAGTATCCTGGGACGCATGTGTACTTTCATTCCATGTTGTCCCAGAACCATAAGCACAATTTACTTTAGCAGACTCCAAGTTCGTTACTATCGTAAAACTTTTCACGTCTAGACTAAACTAAAATTTCTTGGGAGAATAATATGGAAAACAATATCGTATTTTTCCACGCAACAAGCAATCGAGACTATCTATTATATCTAAGCTTATGAAAAAGAGAACAATTTAAAGCAATCTGCGGAAGAAGCATTCTATCAAAATGTAACATTAAGGCTTTCTGGCAGCAGTAGCAGCTCGCCATAAAAAAAGAAGAGCTAAATCAAATAGCACCGCGATCTTGCCACTCTGCTTAAGAATAAGGAACATTGTTTTTCAAAAAATTTTCAAAACATTATCAAGCGAAATCAGTACAACGGGAATTTGATTTAATTCCTGGGACAATAATTCCATAATTCTTATAGATTATCTAAAGGTAAAGTTCTACATCTTCCAATGTTCTTACTTTTCTTAAGCAGCAGCGCAAACAGATAACTACTTCCAGCAGCTGCAATTGTATTCCCTCCGCTGATTGTGAATCAAAAAAAAACTAAAGCTAAACATAAAACGTCAAAGAGTCAAAAAATAAATCGCAAGAAACATAAAAACTTAAATAAAGGAGTTACAAAGTCCAGTGTTTACTTCTTCTTTTTCTTCTTGTTCACCGAAGGATCGACTCCCCACAAATCGTACCATGGCCCACAAGTATTCTTCTCTCTCTCTCTGTCTCTGTCCCTGCCCCTCTCTCGATCACTGTCTCTCCTAAGTTTTGTCCTTGGCAATAGAGTTTTCTCCGTAACCTGATCTTTAACAACAATACAACTGTAAGTTGACTCTTCATCTGAAGCTTCTGTCTCAGTAAAATTCTGAATAAGTCCATCATCATCATCCCCATAAGTCTTTTTCCTTCGCTCGTTTCGTTTAGCTTCGTTATTTTCCTTCAGTTCAGTAACAATCAAATGTCTTTTGGCTTCCAAGCTACGTTTCCTTTCATTCTCAAGAATAGCCTTCCGAGATACATTGCCGACAAAGTAAGACCTTTCTTCTTGTCTCTGTCGATATTCAGATCTTTCTACAACTTTAGGCCTTTCAGCCGGGGTCGGAAAGTCTTGAAAATAATCAGTTTTCTCAGGAACATGCATTCGTTCAGCAGGTTTAGGTTCACTGATACATCTCTCGTTGGTGATTGTAGAATCACTGTTCTTTTTCTCCAAGCTACGATGAGTTTGTGGACTTCCTTCGTAGCTGGACTTCCTAGATGACTCATTTGTCTGATTTTTCTCATCCTTTACCTCCTTTTTTATCATTTGAGGTATGTCCACTAAAGACCTATGTTGCCAGAGCGCCATGCCCTCGAGAACCTCCGAGTCGCGCCTGAATCTCCAAAAGGACTTTGTTCTCTTCACAAGTTTGGGACTCTTCGCGTCCGTGTCGAAGATCCTACCAGTTTGAATCAAATGTCCCATAGCTGTGCTCTGCCTCGGAAGAAGAGGTTTCCTCTCATTCTTCAAAGTATTATTGTTCGTGTCGTTGCTCTCCAAAGTGTTTTTGTCAGGCCTTGAGGGGCTATGCGAATCTCGAAATGCCTGACGTTCAATTATTTTATTCCTTTCCAACTTTGTCTCGAAATTGGATTCATAACCACGGTCTTTATCAATAGGGACATCACGGATGTATCTGCCGGTCTCTCCGTAAATTTCTTCTTTCTCTGAGTACCGGCGTTCCCGAAAATTCCGTTCATCAGTTGGTCTCTCGGGAGCTTCTACAGAAGGTGGTCTCGGTCTTTCAAATCGACGACTTGATAACCGCTCAACGTTTCGAGTCTTTTCAGGATTTTTTTCAAAGTTTCTCTCCCTCTCGTAACCCAAAGTAGCAGATTTTTCAAAGTAGTCCCTCTCATATCTCTGAGTTTGAGGTCTTCTTTCTCTATCGTTCAAGTTTTCGTAATTGTTCTGCTGTTTCGGATGTTGGGGTTGTTGTTGTTGCTGATGTTGTTGATGTTTCTCGTCCCTGCGTTCTTGATTTTTATATTCACTTCTTCTTTCGATGAACTTCGGAGGACTATGTTCTCTCGCATACTTCTGCGCCGTCTGCTCTAATTTTTGCGCAATGTGTTCGACCTTTCGGCCCGCTTCTGGAATTGTAATAGTACTTTCATCGTCAGAATTAGAAGATGCTGAGCTGATAGAACTCTTCTCGTTGTTGTATTTTGGCTCCTCTCTCTCTGAACGATATCCTCGACGAGAAGTCTGATCCTCGCTGTTCTCTCCGTAGTACTTTTTGTTTTCGTACTTTACAGAGTACTCCATAGTTCCGTAGGTCTCTTCTTCCTCAATTTCCACCTCGTCCTCGCTTTCAACTTTAGACGATTCTCTCTCCTCGTGCCGACTGTTGAAACTCCTCATCTTCCCCTCTCTGGAAAATTTGCTCCTGCTGTTTGGATTCGGACGGCAATTCTCCATCTCTGGCTTCTTTGATTTTTCTTTCTTCTCCTTCTTCGGTGATCCGTTTTCCCTGTTGACGAACTCGCGGTCATCTGTCTCGTGTCGTCTGCTTTTTCCAGAAGAATATCTTCCAGGTTCGGTTTTTTCGCTATCCTGGACGTTCGAGTTGGCCCAAATGTCCATCGCGGCCCTGTAAAGATGCCAGCTCTTCTCGTCCCTCGGGATAGACTTCCAGGAATCATTCTCCCAGTCCTTTTGGCTGCTTGGCGTCTTTTCGTCCCTCTCAGGCTGTTGCTGTTGTTGCTTCTTGGGTCGGTCAGCTTCTCGCGGCTTTCTGCGTCGCAGTCTGTTTTGGGGTCGGGTTTGTGAACGAAGAGAAAAGAAAAGAAAAAAAAGAACAAAACGGAAGACTGCAGTGCCAAGAGACCAAGAGCTAGTGGATACGGATCTCCTACGTGCCAAGTCAGGACGGGGGTGACCGGATCAGTCAGGTAGGGTTCGGTTTTTGGGGGCCCAAAACAAGTTAGGGATGGAAGGCTGAGGATAAAGGGGAAGGGGCCACCACCGTCGCGTTTAATTCCATCGATCGCAGTAACGCATGCGGAATCTACAAGAATGAGAAAAAAAGAACGTAATCTAAAAATAAGCCCATCCTTCTCTGAAATTGAGAACGAGAGATCCTTTGATGCGAAAGAGTTCAAATCGATAAAATTAAATTTAATCTTTTCATACAAGAGATTTGAAAAAATTTTTTAGTTTAATTATTCTGCCGGGAATTTTTATAAGTTGAAATTGACGATTATTCTCTCCGCACGGGAGGTGAAAGATTTTCGGATACACATAGAAAAGAATTAGGGATACAATATTTCTGTAATCAGTGTTATGTACCCTTCGCAGAAAAGTATTAGCAATTGAAATATTTCAGATAAAAATACTTTACCGATAGTTAAAATTTGATTTAGAAATTAAATTTCGTAATGAAAAATCAAAGGTACCTCTTTTAACTCAGAACTGAAACACGAACTGGGCCTGGGGCGACTTAGCAATATTGTACAAAGCATCATGCCGATCGTTTCGTTAGATTATAAGGTGAAGCGTTCTACTTGGATAATTTGGCGAGAAATATTGGTAAGTAAAATGGCGTTTGAAATTAAAAATACCGAGCACTACACGAGTGCTCGCGATAGAAAAATGTTATAGCTCACCTCATGGCCTCGTCATCACTGTAGTCGATATCCGGCTGAACCGGAGGCTCGTTGGAAAATCCACTATCGTTACTACTGTGGAGTGAAGTAACGGCTTGAGGAGGTGGAACTGGAGGAACTGGGGGCTGCACTCTACGGCCTCCAGCTAAAACTGTCGGCAAAGTACCGGATGGACGGATCTGTGGGGAAAAGGGCATTTTAGTCTACTGGACATTTACGATAATATTCTGGATTTCAATTCGAAATGCAGACGGAAAAAGTAAATACACTAGAAAAAGGAGTGATACACATACATCTTCTGATGTTTAAAATTCAACAAAAAAGATGTATTTTTTAATAAAATAAGAAATCTTCTTTTATGAGGATTTAAAATAAGTAATAATCTTACTGCTTTTTGCTGCCGAGCTGATGGAGTTGCAATATTATGAGAGCTATTGCTTTTTGGCACGTTGGTCGGAGTTCCGTTGCCATTGCTGTTAGTTCCATGAACAGAAGACAAATCATCATTACTTGGCATTGGTGGGCGAGAGGGTGGCGGTTTACATGGTGGTACTACTCTTGGTTCTGGAGTTCTTCCATTATTCGAGCTGTGATTTGGTGATCTAGTAAAATAAAGAAGACGACATTTTTAGAACACTCTTTGAAATGCCTGATATATTATTTTTGTTGTCTTCAATTATCCCATATTTAAGTAAAGTGAATTTTCATGGGTCATAAAGTGCCAATAACAGAAGTTGACTGTGAATCACTATACCTTCGGAACATTTATGGGAATTTCTACATTAAAGGAGATCGTTTCGATCACTACTCTAGATTACATCGAATGCAACCACCTCACGCACTGACGTTTATTTCAGAAGCAAGATGGTACAGGTTTAAGTGCCTATTGCAATCTGTGGACAGTGGAAATGTACGATCGATAGTGCTCAACCGAGAGGGCTCTCAAAATTATATAGAAAAAAACATTTTGCATGAGATTGAAAACTATTTTTTTGTTGACTTGTTTTATAGAAAAATATCATTTTTGATTTAATATTCGACCAAGAAAACAAACTCAAAAGAAAAAATTTTCTAATCTCATATCTAAATTTAACTATAAAAAATCTAATCCAGTTTTATGAATCAGGACTAACGTTACCAAACTAGTACCAACTTTACGACTCACCCTAAACTTTCGTCGATCATGACTTCGGTGTAAGCCAGAGGAAACCAACCCGAACTCTGGGTGCGAAGATTCTCTCCAAACTGCCAACCTTTCTGTCTATCGCCTAAGGAAAAAGTAAAAATCACATAGTCTATAAATATAAAAAGGAAATTGTTTTTTTTGAATATTCATGAAGTAGGAGAATATTATTCAGATTTTAATGAGAAATTAGTAAAATGAATCCAATTACAGGGTTACTAAAGAGACTTAAACTCAGAAGGAGCTAAGAATAATTGTTTTAATAGCCAAGAATTGTGTAATAGAGGGAAAAAGGAGAAGAGTCTAGAAAGTTACCCATCAGAGAGATGAGATCTCCTTCTAAAAAGCTGAGTTGATTTTCTCCAGAGCTGAGATAGGCGAAGAGTGCCCTGGCTAGAGGAGCATCACCCCATCCTCCAGCTACTACTCCTGTACTCATAACCCCGCCACTGTTGCGGGAAGCCGGAGCCATGGATCTCGGTCGTGGAGGTGTTTCCGGAACCTCTGTGGAAACAGAAGCCTTGTAAATGGTCGGATTCACCTCGATGCCCTTTTCAAGTTTAAAACAAACAGTTCCTACAAACTGAAGCGTGTTGCGTCTACGACCTTATGATAACAATGATTAATCCTTTCAGTTTATTTTGTAAACATAAACGTGAACCTTATCTCATAATTTCTTGAAAAGTTGACAACTGATCACAGTTCATATTTTTTCTTTTTCGATTTCAGATATAATTATCCCAATTGAAAACTTACCCTTTCTAATAGAACAGTTTTATTATTCATCTTTCTCTTTAAACCAGCATCGATATTCATAAAGGAAAATAATATTTGGTGAGAGACGAAACATACTATCAAAGTGATGCAAAATTGGAATCGGAAAAAAAATATTACTCTTTGAAATGATGAAACAAGACCACAATTTGAAACACTTGACTTTCAAAGATTCCAATCAGTATACCAGTAAGTTCCGGTGATTAAATTGCAAAGGCTGGCGAATGAAGTGGAAAAATTGGAAATTCTAGTATAGAGTAGTGGCAGCAGAACAAACAACGAGAACGATACTAGATATCCAAGCCCGTTGCTCTTCAACTGTTTCGCGAGCACTTTTGCATTCGATCGGTCCAGCGCTTCGTTATATTTAGCTCATCTACCTGCCATTGGAAACGCAACTCGTAACTCATTCCTATCACATGCATATTCACATTTGTGCTATTCGTATATAACAATCGTAAAAAGTGAGATTAGTATTCAAACCGATGTAGGTTTGAATTTGAAAAAGTAAGATAAGAACAATAATAATTACAGATCCTCGAAGCCAATGAAACCCTTGATTAATCATAATTTGTATTCAATTTTCGAACCTGGTCCAAGTGATAGGGACGACGCGTGAAGATTCGCTTCAGATCGTGCCCTAGATAAAGCTGGTGGTAGATGCGATGCTCCACTTTGATGCATTAAAGTTGAATTTCCAGTTGATGGTCCCAATCGAAGTTCCAAACAGGAACTGTCCATACTCCGTGTCTTTCTCAACTGAGAATTCATTGTCAATTCAGAACCTCCATTTTCTTCATCGTCTGGCCAGAAGGACACTTGCTGAAATGTTACAAACAATTTCGAAATTAAATTCTTCTTGAAGAACCTCAATTATTGACTTATTGAACTCAAATTGATTTTGCAGAAATTTAGTTTAGTTTGAAAAGGTGTTTAGTTTGTAAAAGTTGATTAAAAAACCACTTTTTATCAAACAGGTGCTCGAATACAAGTTTTTTTTTTCTTTCTTGTCAGGAGAGAAATTATTTTTAGAAAGAAGCTATAAGTTCTGAGTAGGTAAGGCAAGATCGAATAAATATTTTAACATCAACGCTTACCCTTAATCTTGAAGCGAACATATCCTCAACAGACTGTGGCAGGTACTCTCTTGTGGCTGCCACTTCACGCCACTCATCGACAGAGGGATGAAGAGCAGCCAAAGCCACTTCATGAAAACTCGCGTAGTGCTTTGCCAAGGAGCATTGTCGCTCCAGAACGAAGCCGTACCTTCTTCTCTCTTGGGTCATTGCCTAGAAGTTAAATGGAATTAAACTATTCGCTTACACTTCACATTTTACAAAAAAAATTCAGTATTTTTAATGAACCAAATAAACAAAGGTAATTATCATATCTTCCGAAACAATAATAAAAATGCAATTACTTTAGAAAAGAGAAATAGTGATTGAAGAAAAAATTGATGAAGCGAAGAAAATGATAAAAAACTTTTAATTTTCAGTGAAGAATTAGTGTTCTGAGTGACATATTTTATGAGATAAGACGATCTGCTTAGCCAACGACTCACATTCTTCAAGCTCTGCTCACAGAAGGCATCAAGCTTTGACTTTTCCTCTTCAAGAATCTGCATGTTCTTCAACTCTTTGTCCATGGCAAGTCCACTTTTGCTAGCACCTCTTGACTTCTTTCTCTGCTTCTTCATCGTTGCAGCGGCCTTACTATAAGTCTCGGATCTTGTCTTATGTTGCTGGAGAAACTTCTTCTGCTCGCTCTGTACAAATTTGACACCATTATGAGAAAAGGTCTCAATGAGAATTTCGAATCTACTTTACTGGCTGGCAAATACTCACCTGAACAACTTTAGTGTCTTTCTCCAAATTAGTCTCGAGCGGCACTAACAGATCGACGTAAAACGCTTTCAACTGGAACAAATGAACATTTCCTCAAATTAAAAAAATATAATAATTATATAGATGTATGTAGAATAAATATTACTTAGATTACTTTATATTAGATTAAAATATTACCAGTGTTCAAGTTTACAAAAGATTCTGAAAGTCTTAGCTTAAAACTTTTTCAGGCTTCTGTATCTAAAATCTGTATTGTAACTAAAATACAGATTTCAATTCTATTTCTATATAGGGTGACCATCCGTCCGGATATTTCCGGACATGTCCTCATTTTAGGGCTTGTGTGAGTTGTCCTACAGGATTCTTTACTTTGTCCGGATTTTTCAAATTTTTATGTTTTAATCAACTTTTGGATCTAACTTTAGTCAAGTGACCAAAGAGATAAGGTACTATTGAACATAGGAATAGATAGGAATAGCTATACGAAAAATATATATGTGTGCATTTGGGATAGTGATTAGAATGCATCAGGGTTCAAAAAACAGTTCATTTGAAAAGAATGTTTAAAAATTCTCTTTTTTATTAAATCCTGTCTTACTTTGTCCTCTTTTTTAAACTTCTTCTGTCCTACTTTGTCCTCTTTTTCAAACTTTTCTGTCCTACTTTGTCCTCATTTTTCAAAGCTTTTCGTCCTACTTTTCGAAAATCGATTATGGTCACCCTATTTCTATACTAATATTCATGTAGTATGAACCTGGTAAAAGCGTCGATGAACATCGTCGAGAAAACCATAAAGTTACCATGGTGATAAACTCACTCTATCATTATTACACTATAACTATCGTATTTAATAGCTTTCCATCGAGATGTAGGTATTTTGTTAACTTGGTTGAATAGCTACAAAAATTTAATGATGGAGTTTCATAATGAAGCGATCTTGATGGCATCATATTCTATTCCATAAAGACAAGAATAATTTTCACTGTGCATTCATAGCAAGATTATGTAATACCTTATAGGATTTAATTTCTCCACTCATCTTGAATACCTTCACACGAGGGCAGGATAAGTATTAACTTTTCCTTTAATTTAATTTAATTCCCTACAAAAAATTGTAATTATCATAGTTTTTATTAAATTAAAAAAAACTAAAAGATTAAAGATTAAATCGAATTCTAGGATTTCTACTTTTAGTCATTCCAGACTCTGGCATTCATTTTCACAAGTATCACACCCTTTGAATTAAAAAACTTTGATGTTATAAGAACCCTCTTTTAATTACATTCTGTACAAGGATACGAGCCCTTCAAAGAGCGAACTCATGCACTCTACTTTTCATCATAATATACTGACCTACTTCTGGTATAATTGCTCTCTTTACAAAATTATAAACATATACACATACCAATGCAGGTCCGTTACAAAAATTGGAAGGTTTTGAATAAGAAATTTTATTAAATAAAATATTCTTCTAATCGTGGCCACGAGAATTATGCAGACAGATCAACTACTTTGGACATAAATATTCGTCTCTCGCCATTGTCGATAAAACTCCTAAATCCATCCGGTGACGTGCGAGTTTTTGAAACTCACATGTTCCTTTTCATCCCCCTTCCGCTTTAATAAACGCTGATTAGAGTTGGAATTTCGTACCTGGTTCTCGTCTGCATTTGAACTCGTTTCATTCGTTTCACCGCGAAATGCGTTTACAGAGTCAGCCCCTTCAAAATCGAACGAACTGCTGAAAAACGAACGGACGTCGAAGGGAGTATAAAAAATTAAAAGGATGGTATAACAAGACTAACAAGCATTTTTTTTGCAGATCTCGCTGCACCAAATCTCGAAAGCTCGCGAATTTTATTAAACTTCCGACTCTCCCCCCTTAATTCATCTTCAACCAGAATATTCAAATATTACGAGATCATCCCAGACGCAAAGTTACACACTTTTTTCTTCGATAATAGATGGCTTTATTATTTCCGGTTCTTTCCTCGCATATAATCCTGTCTTCGTCCTTTTTTTTTTCGAGATATTTCAACTCGATAGATTTATGGCACATAAAACTTGTCACAACGTCGTGTTTTTTCATGTTTAGTGAGTTAGTGGTGAAAAAATCGAAAAACGATGTTTGCTGCAGATATTTTTAGTTTGAAAACTCGATTTTTACAGCCAATAAAAGAATTGTAATTTGATGACACTGAATTGTCTAATAAAATTGTGAGGGATATATTTTTTGGAAACTCGTTGATTCAGCAATTCTTTAAAGAAATTTATGGTCAAAGGAGGGACGGGATTAAATGTGAAGCTTTTGACGTTTTTTAATATTAAACGCATAATATACATATAAATATTAATGAAATATCCAACTAATATTGAAAAAATCCGTGAATATTGATGCAACTTAACTCATGACAATTTAATTTAATGCCTCTCATATCATTTACATTATAATGCATAATTATACGTCATGGTTTTATTCGAAGGAGGTGAAAAGAGTGGTTACTCAAGCGAAAAAAAAAGCTCTCAGTGTCACGAATCTTCTGCAAGGCAAAATCCTGCGAATATACAGGATGTCCTAAATTTTATCTGCATGAAATAAATACATAAACCACTGTAAGAAGAAATGGGATTATTTCAGCTACCCTATATACTGCAACTTGCCTTCTCTTTACTACACTTCTCTTTATTTCTCTCCCTTCGTCGCTTCCCCTCTGATCCTGTGTAAATTTGAACGAACTGAAAGCTCGGCTAGTGCTTTAACATTCCCTTTTTATTTTGAAGCAGCAAGTTGTATGCGTACAACTCGTCCGGCTAGAATACTCAGAATCCAGCGCGGTAATGTTGAACGACCACAGAAGATTTCCGAGGTTTCGCCCTTTGACCTCCCTTCTCTCTCTTGTTTATCTCATTTTTACCTCATCCTTACCCACGGATCTCTTTCACTTTAAATATACCTATTTAGCATCAGGATTTCGCAATTCATCACCCAGAAACCTTAGAACCTCGCCAAGACCAGCGGATGCATTTAATTGGATTATCACGAACTAAAGACCCACAATCTACACCTACTTCTTTTAAACAAAGAGAAATAAAAAAATTACTTGGAAAACTGGCTTCCTTCCAAGAAAAAAGGGATAAAGAAATCCCGAGAGCGGTATAAAAAGCTACTATGGATATCGTATCCGCCGGAAAATATCGACTTATCATTAATTCATGGACGCGAAAGCTTCTTACGAAGCAACCACCGAGAAACATGAAGCAATGGAGAGACTAAAGTAAAAGAAACAGAAAAGAAAAAAACTATCCGTCCTTTTTAGACTTCTATCACAAATCCGCGAGGGTTCTTCTTTCTTTTCTTATAAATCCTGTTTGTAAATAAAATTGTTTCTGAATGCACCAATACAAGAGCTATCCTTTGGACAAATTTTATTTTCTACAATAATTCTGTCTCGCGATTACGAGATTGCTTAACTTTTCTATGTTTAAAATTTAATATTCAAAGCTGTTATACTATATGAAATGAGTTCTGAGACTTAAATTTTTCAAATAAAATAAAAAATATATAAAATCATGGCATATGTATAAGCGTACTTAGTTTTGAATTGCTCTGATCCATTAATTGTCTGCTTTGTTTTGTTTGATTTTTTTTTGCAATTCTGTACTATGGACTTTTTAACTGTGTACAGTGGTGAGTTAATTAAAGAGTGATAGCATCGCTCCATAGAAATTGTATGAATGTTACTCAATGCTGTTCTTTGATGCGAGGGAGGTATAATTAAATCCAATTGAAGTAGAATTTACTACCGAAAGTATAATCACAATAATAAATAATCATATTAGAATCAACAACTCTTCATTTTTAAAAAAGAACGTGAAATTCACTGGTTTTTCAGCATATGTAATTCACTGGTTCATCAGCGGATGTATGCTGATTTAGAATCAGTGGTATACTTATCGCTGATTCAGATTAAAAGAGTAGTAAATTTAAGCAAAAAATTTTCATATCATAACTCAAAAATTGAATTTAAAATAAGCATTATTTTAATTTATTAGACTCTTTTTAATTTTCAAAGCTCTCGTTTCGACTCATGATGTGACTCTTGTTTCATTGCCAAGCTTTTTCCTATACATTGCTCTATTTTTACTGCATTTTCTTTTTCTTATCCTGTTTCTGCACTTTCTAATAAAGGCCGTACGAAAGAGGCGGTTGCCAGGACAAATCCCATGGAGTCATAATACTTAAAAACTCGTATTTTTTTATCTACCTTGCCAGGGTAGGGACTCTGAGTTAGCTTCACGCTATATAGTGCGTCGGACCTCTCGTTTTATCTCGTGAGTTAACAAAAGAGATCCGATCGCTATATATACACGGAAAAAATAACTGATCCAAAAAATGGAAAAAGTTTGCGAAATTTTAATAAACCAGAATGTCACTTTTGG